>BTRK01000006.1:47660148-48152765 GCA_036245805.1 Pristionchus mayeri
AGTCGACACCACGCCCTCCCCAGGTCAGCTCAGTTCTCATATCTTCCAAACTAGAGATCGCTTGGCAAGAAAAGCCGTTATTCATTCTTCATTCTCTATCACCGTCCCGGATGGATAGAGGACACGCATAATGAAGCGGAGTATTTATTGCCAAGAAATCTAATCCATATTACAAACTAACAAATCAATCGTTAATTTTGTCATTGGTATGCAGCCTGCTGTGCATGCCCGATCTCATGCAAGTCCTATCCTGCCAGCCTCATTAGGATCACGACAATCAGCGTCGGAGCCCATCCCTTTGACGATGACGTCATCGACACATCCGGAGAATGGGCCAGCAGAGTCTTCTCATGTAAGAGAAGCCGTGCGGCCATCGAGGTTTGACCGAAACCTAAGCCTAAGTCTCGGGTAACTCTTCATCTCCTATACAATGTCTCTCGCATCTCATTCGATTACGAGAGTTGGCGAAATGAAGAGGCAAACTCTTGCAGCGTGCCACAAGGACTAATAGCGAATTTTGTCCGTAAATAGATACGAATCATCATCAGATACACAATTCTCGAACATTTTTACACGATTCTCGAACATTTTTTTTCGAACTCTTTCCAATCCCACTTTGATACAATAGTGACAAATGTTTCGAAACTTTGCAGTGTGCGGCAACGATTTTTCTGCACAAAAATCGGAAGGCGGGCCTAATTAAGCACTCTAATTATCAGGTGAACGGAGGCGTGAATGGCGCGATCGAAGGCGTTGGCGAAGTCAAGTGAATTGCAACACAGCCGGAAACGCCTGGGAGTATGCGGGACCTGGGCACGAGGATCTAGTCATCACTCAACTCGAGTGCTCGTCTTCCGAAATCTAACCGACGCATCTATCATAATTCCCCGGCCAAATCCAGATGCGATAAATATACCGTCATCTCAATTCTTCCTTTATGAGCAGCCCTTCCAAACTCCATTCAAATATAGTAATTCTGAAAGATGTCGATATTTCCAGTATAAATAATTCTACCTTCTTCCGCCTTAAAGGAGGAGTAAACTCAAAATTCAATTTTTGAAGCTATCATATGCACTGAATAGAGCTCCACAACGATAAGAATCTCCGTAATTTTCACATTGATATCTCCATTCCGAACCGAGTTATAGCTAGTTGGCTGGGAGCCAGATCAGGGAAAACTCAGGGAAGGGGGCGAGATATCAGGCGACTTGAAGAGAGTGCGTCAATAGGTGAAACATATTCCAACCGGGCGCGCGTTTGCATTTTCTTCTTCTTTACAAAAGATCATTCATTCATCATTGAAAGACTCCTCACACTAACGTCAAGGGAAAAGGATTCTTCAGATTCCTCTCCATTACTGGCCAATGTCCACCGCATTTCGTGGGGGATTGAAGCATTTTTAGTCCCTTTTCCTGGCCAACGTCCGTATTCTGCAATCTATGTGTCCGCCTGAGCTGTCGACTTGTTACACTTAGGTATACTGCGTTGAGCGTCTCGACTGACTAACCTCCTCTAATTTATGTCTAACTTCAGAACAAATGAGCGTTTATTTACATTTTGAAGTGACTATATGTATAAAGGAACATCGAGCAAGACAGAGATATACAATCAAACTCAAGTTTTTGAAACCAGCAATATTTACGAATGATGCACAAGCAAGGTCTAGAGGCAGCTAGACACAGGTGGCAGCAACTACTCCTCTCGTCTGGAACCACTCCGCTGGGTAGTCCATCCACAGCCACGAGCCGTATACGCAGTTGATCCATGCCTAAAATTTTCTTAATAAAAACCGGTGGAAAAAAAGCCCTGGATGGTGAAACTGTGTGAAGCGTACGCGATTTTTGGCAATCGAGTTCGGCGATCCCTCCCTCTCCAGAAAGGCGATCGAGTTCGCAGAAGGATTCGCGCAAGGCCAGGTGCTATTGAAGGGTCCCGAAGGGGGTCCGTAGCCTCCCTCAATTAGTTCATTAATTTGTCTATACTAATTAGCTAATTAGAGATAAAGCGTTACCATGAGAGAAGGGACGCCCGCGAGTGGCGCGCACGCGGACGCGTCGATCGCCTGCGCGTTACTGAAGTCGATCCGGAAGCATGCGGCTGCGCGAATGTAAGTACGCGGCGCGTCAAAGTACCAGGTGCCCAAGTGCGCGTCCCAAGCGAGATTCACGCCGTTGTTATTGGGCTCGACCCTACGAGTTAGATGTTGAGCTATTCTTTGAAGCGGTTCAGGTGGAGATTGTGTCGTCTGACTCTCTTCAGTTTGCACGCTCTCTCGTCTATCTGACCAGTGAGAGAGCGTGTGATTTGGAGAGAGTCAGACGATTCTTCGAAAAAAAACATTATTGTATCACAAGAGCCCGCCTGTGAGTCATGTCAGGCAGCAATAGATCGATCGCACGCCATCCGTCATCGCACGGCTTCGGAGCACTCCCGCCCGTCCACGTGTTGCTCTGAGGTGAGCATTTACATTCGATGTTTGCCCAAATTTTCAGCCTCAACATCATTTAGTGTTTTTATCACGTAAACTCTATGAATGCTCATGATTTTAAGGCTCTGTCGACCGCAGCAAAGGGTAAGTATCGACAGTGAGCGATCAGGAAACATGGAGTGGGTGGAAACGTTATTTTTCCGGTGTATGTATGCCTTCATTTTTTTTCACGAACACAAAATCCTGTATAAAAATGTAATATTGTAGATTAGCCAACGTGGATACTAACTCGGATGACGTCATGGCGTTATACCGCCTTTGATGCATCAAAGGCGGCATGTTATCATCCGACCTAGTGCCCCAACGTGAATGATGGCCTCACGTAAGTGAGGAGCATGTAGGCAGCATCGATGGCTGGATTCTGCACGTAGCTTCCGTTGACAGTAGAGGGCGATGCGAGAGAGGGGCAATCAGTCTTCGATCTGGCGAATTCCTTGGTCGGCAGAGTGCACGGCAGGCCTACGACGGAGCCGAGCTGAGCGCAGGCCTCAAATATGATTATTAGTTATATTAATTATTTATAATATACAAGCAATATTATTCTATAACAAAATAATGACGATTTATGGAAACTAGAAGGAATGTTGGATGTAATGTGGAACGGCGCACCTTAAGATCTTCCCTGTAGATGTAGGCCTCGCAAGTAGCGTTGAGGAAACACAGTATCTTGCAGTGGAACTCATCGACTACAGAGGCCAGCTTCAGGATCTCTCTTCTCCCGGGACAAGCCTGTTCGATGAAGCAGTCTGATAGTACCAGGGAAGGCAGGAGGAGGAAGAGGACCAACATGGGAGAGGATGAGAGGAGAACGGAAATGGGGATGGGACGAGTGGAGACGGAAGTCTCCATGGAAGCGCCCCATCAAATTTGATGAGTTGAGATCAATAGCAGCGACTAGGCACACGTCAGGCACACTAAGGGTGCAAGCGAACTCGGAGACATCTAGAGTGCTAAGACGGTTAAGCCCGCTGCTTTCTTCCGAACCCATCATTTGTATACTGCGTCTCCCTACTCTTTCCTCATATCTCTGGTGGTTAGTATCCGAGCCTGTCACATGTCATACATCGCCGGGGCACGTCATCACTCAACTCGAGAGCTCGTTTTCCGAAATCTAATCGGCGTTTCTATCATAATCCCCCCCCCCCTACCCCCGGTGAAATTCCGATGCGATAAATAAAAAAATCACCCAAAATCTCAGTTCTATAACGATAAAGTTGTCCGTGAAACATTGATGAATTTTGCAAAAATATCGCAGCGAGCAGGGTTCGAACCTACGCGGGCAATGCCCATTGGATTTCAAGTCCAACTCCTTAACCACTCGGACATCGCTGCTGACGGCCGGCAGCGCTAGATATTTGTTTATAGAGCGACGCTTGTTTTCCCTTTCTTCCCAAACTGTATTATTCGTGCTTTATTTGCTAACCACTAGATAGCGAAATTGGGTATTCGTATGTTCATTCTCCGCTCTTCACTTTCCTCTTACAGCTCGAGATGGGGGATTAAGAAAAATGAAGAGAGCGTGGCATTGTTTCTATTCATTCGAAGCATCGCAACCGGTCGTTAGATTATCCAGAATGAACTGACGGAGCCCGAATTGTGAACTCGAGAACCAATACCATCATCACTCATATTTTTTTCTCAAAATCTCAAAATACATTTTATTAATTGCCAACAGAGTGCGCTATTCGGGTAATCATTTCATCATTTCGCGTGCTCTCTCAACGGGTCGAGCGGTGAGAGAGTACTAGAAATGAAGAGACGATTAGATGAAGTGACACTCTAATTGTCATATCATAATTAATATGTGATTAGCAGATGGACGTTGAATCATCTCATGCATCCAGAACGCCGTAGGGTGCGAAGAGCATGTCGATATCTTCGTCCGCAGCTGCTGCTGCTGCTGCTCCGACCACAGACTGCGGCACAGCAGCGGTGCCATTCGACGGTCCAGGCGGTGCGCCTCGGCTGTGCGCCTGCTGGTACTGGTAGTATTGACGAGATGCCGATGCCTCAGAAAACACACGTTGCTTGCGTTTGCTGATCGCAAAATTGGCACGTCTCATCGTTTTGTACGCTTTCTCGCTATGTCTAGGTCGGATGAGAACTATGACGTCATACCGCCTTTGATACACCTTTGATACATCGAAGCCTTTGACCTTTGATACATTTGATACCTTTGATACCTTTGATACATCGAAGCCAGCTAAATTCCAAGTTCTTGTGGTTTTTCAAACACAAAATAATGAAATTATTTTGATAAAGATAATGGAACTATTGTAAGCTCATTTTGGAAAGTAGCCCGAAATGAATGCTTCGCAGCGTTAGGTCGGTTGAAAAATATGGCGTCATTCCACCTTGATACATCAAAGGCGGTATGACGCGTCATAGTTCATCCGGTCTAGTGCCCGAAATGAGGAGGTCGTACTCCGACATGGAAGCACTACTAGAGATGAGGCCGTAGAGGCGGAACGATGTACCTCAGCTTCGAGCTGGGCTGCAACAGGTGCACCCTGCTGGAGCATAGAATTAGCACCTCTCATCGTACTAGCAGGTGGATATTGCTGATGCGGCTGCGCTGCGAGTAAACCACTACAATAACGAATTGTTCATCAATGACATTCGTAATTATGAATTTTAAAAATACAATTCCATCTTTCTATAACTTACTTATGGAGTTGCTTATTTTTTCATCGATGACAGTCGTAATAGAGAAAACGATTCGCTAGTCCACTAACCTTTGCTACCCAGCAACTCACTACCTATTTGATCCTATCGACAGATAGTCATTCCTTTAATGATCTCTAATGTTATTCTGGTCCCAGTGGAATAGATTAATGAATGGATGAATGATAGTCGACAAAGATGGTGAAAGGTAGGTAGGTTGGCCCGGATATTTTCGTACCTGTAGCTTGAGTGCATTGGACCTCTAAAATGCTGCTCGGATGGCGCCATGACATGTGAAGGCTGGGGTCCTGCAACGAAAAACACTGGCTTTAAATCCGAAAACATTTCGCATTTAAAGCGTTGCCTTTGTTCGGCAACTTACCGGTAGTGTTTCTGAATCCGGGCATGTTCATTTGCGGTTGCACGCTCCAGTTTGCCATCTAGACGAAAAAATTTTCAGCTGTTTCAACGTATTTTCTCAAACCGTGACTATACTCCCCTTCTATTGGCCTTGAATAGGCAGGATATTGCTACTTCGAATTTAAACTAACCTGTGTATTCTGTGGATGCTGAGGTTGCACGACGTAGGTGCGCATGCCCGTCTGAGGATTGTCGTAGTCTAAAATGAACAACGTCCACGGCACTTTCGAGTTACTTTATAGAACGGAGAATCCGTTGTGTTGTTTCATGAACTCTTACATGGTTGCTGCTGATATTGGTTGTGGACGTAGGAGGTGTACGGCGGAGGTGCGCCGAAGCTTCCGTCGGGTCTCTGGTGTTGCTGCTTTTGTTGTTGTTGCAGTTGTTGTTGTTGTTGTTGCAGTTGTTGCAGCTGTCGCTGTTGTTGTTGTTGTTGCTGATGCTGATGCATCTGCTGATATTGATGTTGAGGTGAGGGTTGAGGTGCTGTAGCGACAGCCTGCTGTGGCTGCTGATGCTGATGATGATTCTGTGATGGTGGTTGAGGTGCTGCAGCCAGAGCCCGCTGCGACTGAAGTTGCTGCAGTTGCTGCTGCTGCTGATGCTGACCTGCTCCCGCAGTAGGCACCTGCTGCTGCCGTACAGCAGCGTAGGGATTGTAGAGAAGATTCATGGGTTGCTGAGGTTGTACTGGGACATCACCGGGTTGTTGCCCTGCTCTCTGCGGGGTTGCTGCTGATGCAGTGCTACTGGTAGCAGCTGCAGGAGCTGCAGCACTAGTCGGTTGCGTGCCAGGAGTAACGACCAGACCACCGTTGATCGCAATGAGCAACTGCAATATGGATAGAGTACAGGGGCTATTAACTTTCCGTATCTTATATATCCATCGATTATTATTAAGATGTTTATTTACAATATTTGCAACCCAAAAAAACCTTATTAAGCCGGCTTCGGTAGTGCATCTGGTTAATGCTCTTCTGGAATATGTACTCCTCCAGCTGAAAAAATGAGTGTGAAACATCACATATGTTTTAGAAATATTCGTTCGAATAAAATACGACTTTAACATTCAATTTATCTTGCTTGTAATCTCTCTAAATTTGAGCTTGTGTAGAAGGTATTACCTCTGGTATTTTAATTTTAATAATAAAATCATTAATCATAATTATTATTTACCTGACGCGAAGTTCCAGGGATGGGAATTTTACTGCGCGCCAAATCGAATTCTCTGAAATTTCAATTTTTACTAAATTGAAGCTGGCCTCTTCCTACCCTAAACTTTACCCTAAGGGACAAAAGCCGTCAATTTCATTATTTCCTCTTTAATAATCTATAACATAAATGGTTGTATTTTTTAATTTGTATATTTTTCTTGCGCGGAGAATTCCCAAATGATTTCATGGTTTCCTCATTCTACTTTATCTATGTTATTAACATTACATGGTAGTTCATTATGCATCACGTAAAGAGAAAATGTGCGAGAAAAAATTCCAAGCACTCTTTCGCAACTCAACCGATTTAGAGATTGTGCACAAGAAAGTGAACGTGGCCCAATATTTAAACTACAACGATATCACGCAGGTTAAAAAGAAGAAGAATAAGGGAGATTAGTGTCTGCAGGTTGATAAGCGCTTCTCAGAAACTGTCTGTCCTCGTGTGCTGACTGACTCATCCACTATTACGTTCGACTTGTCTCACTCTATTTTTCAGGATGCGCACTGAAATTTCAGCAGATTATGCAGCAATAGTGAAGCACCCCTCAACAATATCTTATTTCTTTCCCATTTTGCAAAAAAAAAAGTTTTTGGAATATTTTTTTTAACAATTGAGCATTTCCACTTACATTCGATTGACGGCTGCCTCTCGGATTGCTTGGTTCGGCCACTCTTCGGTATCGAACACGCTTGCAGATCCGATTGCTGCAAGGTCGCACAGCTTAGTTCTACCAAGTTATGCTTTCGCAAGGAATTAATATCTTCATTCTCTGTGCTCCTAATAGATCAGGTAAGGGAGCATGAGAATGAGCTCCCTAGTTCGATCAGTGCTGAAACCGCAGTTGTCTACTAAATCAAACTATTTGAGCATGTATCCAAGTGACGACAATATGAACTGGGTAAAGTTTCAAAGAGTTTTCAACTCCATTGGCTATGATCACTCACCAACTTCTAGTTCCATGTTGGGCTGCTATCGATGACTTTTGTTTCTGCAATGCTGATCGACAGTCAATTGAAGCTGCTACAAGATACGGAGATAAAAAGAGTTGTGATCAGATCCCACTAGAACATGCATTGGGCGGGGAAGAAGCCTACTCAGGGGAGGGCATTTATCAAATCTAAAGTGTTCTAGATACACGAGATTAGAATAACTTGGAGTAAAATGTAACGAAATGCGGAGAGCATTTATACGAGCAAATGCTTTTGATTAGGTATAGGAGTGAGCGCGAGGTTACACACCACACCGGTGACTCATCACGCTCAGTACGTGCCAGACTAGAGAGAAAGAGAGGAGGGAAGTGGTTGAGGGAGCAATGGTCTGTCTCTCCTCATTCTGCTAGCTCTCTCGCTCTCTCTCTCTCTCTAGCTCACGCGAGAGTGGGGGCAATAGAGGTATAACAGTGATGGGTGGAGGAGACGAAAGTTGGCAGTTCTTGGTAGAACTGAAACTGGGAAGAGCAGTCGACAGAACAGAGAATTCGCTAACCCAGAGCACTCATCAGAGGAGTTATTGGGAAATATTTAGGCATTGTACTGATAGTGGAGAGGCACTGATGAGAGGTAAGTGAGAGATTCTTCCCTCTATCACGCGAATACGAGTGATAGAAACAAGATAGGGCGCAGATGGCATTGGGAGGAGTGTGGCCAGATAGTGGGGAGAGTGAGAGAATGAGAGGAAGGAGTGAGACAGAGAGTGTAAACGGGCGAATGGACGAGAGCATGCAGAGCAAACGTAGTTGTGCAAAGTTCGAGTAGCGATTCCAAAGTATCTTTTTCCATCACCAAGTTTGCTCCATCGCTGCTCGACGGGCCTAGAGAGTATCTGAAATGAAGATACGGCGACCCGAGCCTAACCAAATGTAGTGGGGAAAGAAAGGGCGTGCTTCAAGCGAGCGCGGCTTCTAAGGCGAATGACAGGTCAGTAATGTCGGAGAGAAGGAATAAATGGACCACACTCTAACAGCCACAACTGCGATTGACAATACGAGGAGAGGCGGGGAGATACTCAGCAGATTTCGAAATCAGAGGAGACATCGAACTCGCTACGTATTGACAACTCACAGCCAAATGTTTTTGACTTCCTTACCAAGAAATACCCTCGATGAATGTGTTAAAGGGATACGGTGGCCCAAAATATTACATTTTTATTTTTCATGCCCTTTGTTTATTGAAATATATATTAAAAATAAATTATTACGAAAAAAATAAAAATAAAAATAAAAATATGCAAGGGGTGAAATTAGACTTCGAAAATTGCATTAATTTGAACGGGAGCGTGTTCCATGGCATACTGTGGGAGAGGTTTCGACATCGACAAGTTGGCACTTTGCCAAGTCGCGCCACTGGCATTGACTTTACTGACGTTTTGCTGTCGTTTTGCCCTTTCTTGCTAGTCAATTTTTATTAAAATGCGTTGTATAATGATCTAGACATCTTTTCCGCAATGAATTGAAGAAGGAGTGGGTCTTTTAAGTCTGCTATGTGATGCCAAACCTCTAATTGCACTGACGAGTTAACTTCTCTAGTTGAGCTGACTTCACTTTCGCGTAACTTGCGTATAATCTGTATTTTAAATACTGATAACTCGCCCCGCGATTCTGCCACTGCTTATTCAGGGTGAATCAAACGTGCCCTCCGCGTAGAATTGCTCGTTGTTAGCATGCTACACGTTTTGCTGCCTTGTTGTTTCCATTTGTTGCACTGAGCTCTTTTCCTCATTGTTGTTCTATTTAAATATATCGCAGTTTTGTGATGTTTCTATTGTCGTGATCGTCATTCGATCATTTCTCCCATTTCAGCGGAATACAATCGGCCGTCTGCGAAGTAATTGAGCCCACTCCTGCACGAGGAATTACAAGGTAAGTGGTTTTACTTGCTTATTTGATTCCAGAGTTTAAGAAAAATATTGCATTAATTACTTCAGCAATACGTAATCGCTGTGGACAAGGCTCTCAAGTCGTACGAGAACACCATCGATTGGGCCGACCACATCTCTGCGCTGGGCAAGCTCGCCAAGGTTTGATCTACTTTCAGTATTATCGATTTTCTCTATCGATCCTGCTGAACTTTCATTGATTAGGTTATGGACTAACGGCCTGTTATGGCGCTGGAACACTCGCTATAATACACGGTGTTGTGCTTGTCGATGTTCCGCGTCGGGCTTTGGAGCTAGCGCGATCAATAATCCTTGTTCCAGGTGTTCTCCCAACACGCCAAGTACGGTGACATCCCGAAGGCGGTTTCGGTAGCCAAACGACTCTCGCAGTGCCTCCATCCCGCCCTGCCCATGGGTGAGCGATCGATTGCTAATGGAGACTGTACTCGTAGAAATCGATTAGTTTAAATCTGTGGGGGTGCATTAGTTGTCGAAGAAGTAGTATGATCGAAAATAGTATTGATCGGTGAACAATAATTCAAATACCGCTGTCAATATCTCAAGTTATATTCGACTGTATAGGTTAATGCAAACAGCGACAATTATTATCGATTGAGTCTAGCGAATCGATTCCCGTACCCCTTCTTCGCAGGAGTCCATCTGAAGGCACTGGAGACCTACAAGCAGATCTTCGATATTCTCGGCCAGGAGGCACTCCCGAAGCAGTTGTATCTCTTCGCCGTCGGCATCTTCCCCCTCATGGACCACTGCACCATCAAGGTGAGATCAATATCTAGAACGATACGGTAGTCGCGTATATCGATTAGTGAGAGCAAGCGCATCATCAGGGATACACTTCTTAATGTATAATATTTATTGCACTGCCTGGTTGATTATCGTTGATCTAAAAATGTCACTGTATTCGTATTTCTTGTGAAACACTAAACGCGCAGGCGTGTTTGCAATGTTCATGGACTCAAAATTTTGGAGATCATTAGGCAAGAGTGGGTATTTGACAAGTTACAGGAATTAGGTGCATTATTGGTTCATCTGGCAGGTGAAAGGCGAGCTGCTGACGATCTTCGAGTTCTACCTCCTTCCACTGAGGGAGAAACTGTGCCCGTCCCGTCTCTGCCCTGATTCTTCGCGGGAGTGCTACTGGGACTGGAGGAGCGCACCGGTCGGTCTGTGCGATTGAAAACAATTCCGGATTACATTGGGCCTGTTAGGCCATATTTTATAGTGAGACTCGATTATGTCGAGTGGGAGTTATCTGGAGGTATAGTGTGTGTTTCTGCCTGGGTAATAGCAAGTCAGGGATTGTACTGCACACAACTCCCACTAAATGTAGCAGCATTGAAACATAAAACCTAATGCGTCTTTTTTTCTTCGAATGGTTGTGGAGGCAGAAGGAAGACGAGAATTTCGTTGGGTCTAATCTCACATGCTGTATAATCTGTTAGGAATACGAATGCGAATAGACAGATGATTTGAAATTAAATATTATTTATTCTGAACAATTTGTTTTCAGTTCCTTCAAACTGCTCGATAAACGTGGGCCCAACCTCGTTCTACGCCTGTCTCTGGCGCACTGTTGGTTTACTTATAATTTTTTATAATTAATTTAATCCCAATCGGGGCTGTAACAACGTGTTTCTCGAAATGGGCAGATATGTGTTTCAGTAGTGATTCATCATCTTCGATCCACAGTAGAAGCGATCACTCTAGACCAAATCGTTGCGAAACAATCAACCTCAATATCGAAGGTGCTCGGTTCTCCCTCCGTTCGACTTCCCGCTCTGATCTACGTGAATGCGAATTTCGACAAGTCGAAATCGATCGATGAACAATCGTGGATTATCGGAGACAACGTGCATCACATGGTGAGGAGGGAGTACGGTAGAGGGAGAGCGAGGTGGTGTATGAGTGTATTGTATGATTTGCCGGTGACGAATCTAACTACCAAAACCACAACCACGAGTAATTAGTAACAATGCTAAATATCATTATGATTACGGTAGGATGCGATGTCGAATTTGAGTACGGTAACTTGTTTCAATGTCAGGAATTCTGTAAACCATTGTAATGTAAAAGAAAAAAAAATGTGCAGGTGTAACTGAAGGGAGTGGCGACTACGTGGTTCGTAGACTGCGCGAGGAGAAACGACCTGCCCACCATCATACAGGTGCGTTCTACTTTTTTTTGTTTTTTCTACTACGTGAGGAGCGTTGATTACCGGTTCCCGATCACTTAATGTTTTGAAATATCGCTGGACATGGAAATCACCGTGCTTGTGCACATTTTACTGTTGGCCTTCCTTTCAACCCTCGAATATATTAATACTTTTCCAGATGTTGGCAGTGATGTTGATGAATCCAGCGACTGCGAGAATCTCCATCCAGTATGTGAAGCAGGAGGCCAAGTCAGATATTTATATTTTACTTATTGTTTGGTAAATATTGTATAAATTTTCTCCTGGAAAATTGATTTAACAATTTTCGGAATTTGTCCCTGGCGGTTTGTGTTACACATTTTTTATATAGGCCTTGCGGGTTTCAAGATTTGATTCTCACCAGAAATGCATTTCAAAACAATAATATTCCCTCCAGGGTGACTCACTCCGAGTGCACTGCAATCCCTGTGGACGTGCAGTCGATCATGCTGCTGGCTGCCGACAAACGACAGAGACTGCACCATCTCATGAACGAGGCCGAGCAGGAGGAAAGGTACGGTAGCGCACTTTGAAGGGGAATCGAGAACTGACTTTATTCGATCTTGTAGGAATTACTAACGGTTTCAGTGATTGGATGTGCGACCTCCGCTCTAAACAGCTCGTATCATCGTCGAAGGAATCGAAGAAGACCGATCTCTTCCCCACTGCTTCCACTGTCAGTGCCCAATTTCGACGAGGAGGAAACGGTGAGTAAACACGTTGTTTTGTTGTTGTAATTTCCGTAGATGGATAATTGATGTTATGCGTGGGTATTTGTTTTAAGATAGTAGTGAAACATAAATCTTCACGCTTGCATATTTCCTCATTCTGCGACCAGCATGACCTGTTGTGCTTCAAAGAAGAGTTATAATTTGAATCTCTCATCAGTCATAGATCAGATTTGCGCTTATTTGTAGGACTCTCTGGACACTATCGCTGTCGATGGAGGGGCACGATCCCACGGTGGTGGTGGAGACGCTCCAGTGGATTATCGATTGTGTTGTTGATGAGGAGGAGAGCGAATTGGACACTCAGAGGAAATTCAACGAGGCCATGAACAAGAGGGGAGGAAGCACTCCGAGTACGGTGAGTGATCGAGAATTGTGATTATTGATTGGATCACTTTTCCTCTATAAATCAAAAGTGGAGGTTACGGAGTGGTCTTGTGAACTGTTTGAAACGGGAGTCAACCATGCGCTTTGAGGCGAAGATCCTACCGGATGTGGTGCCCGACTCGGCGAGATCCGATACATTGGTTAGCATTTCATTTCCTTCATGTTGATTATCTTACTCTAGAACGTTTAATTGCTGGAATGAGAAGTGATTTTTTTCTTAATGTTTTCCCTTTCATTATTGTGAGAATTAGCAGATCGCAACGGCGAACGGAATGACGGAGGAAGAGGTGGCGCGAGCGGCGCGCGAAGCATCCGCCTCACTCGCGGATGGCTATCCGCTTCCGGCCTCTGCCGTCGCTTCTCCTTCGGTGACCCGTGACGGAGTTCGCGTATCCGGAGGTCTGTGCGATTGAAAACAATTCCGGATTACATTGGGCCTGTTAGGCCATATTTTATAGTGAGACTCGATTATGTCGAGTGGGAGTTATCTGGAGGTATAGTGTGTGTTTCTGCCTGGGTAATAGCAAGTCAGGGATTGTACTGCACACAACTCCCACTAAATGTAGCAGCATTGAAACATAAAACCTAATGCGTCTTTTTTTCTTCGAATGGTTGTGGAGGCAGAAGGAAGACGAGAATTTCGTTGGGTCTAATCTCACATGCTGTATAATCTGTTAGGAATACGAATGCGAATAGACAGATGATTTGAAATTAAATATTATTTATTCTGAACAATTTGTTTTCAGTTCCTTCAAACTGCTCGATAAACGTGGGCCCAACCTCGTTCTACGCCTGTCTCTGGCGCACTGTTGGTTTACTTATAATTTTTTATAATTAATTTAATCCCAATCGGGGCTGTAACAACGTGTTTCTCGAAATGGGCAGATATGTGTTTCAGTAGTGATTCATCATCTTCGATCCACAGTAGAAGCGATCACTCTAGACCAAATCGTTGCGAAACAATCAACCTCAATATCGAAGGTGCTCGGTTCTCCCTCCGTTCGACTTCCCGCTCTGATCTACGTGAATGCGAATTTCGACAAGTCGAAATCGATCGATGAACAATCGTGGATTATCGGAGACAACGTGCATCACATGGTGAGGAGGGAGTACGGTAGAGGGAGAGCGAGGTGGTGTATGAGTGTATTGTATGATTTGCCGGTGACGAATCTAACTACCAAAACCACAACCACGAGTAATTAGTAACAATGCTAAATATCATTATGATTACGGTAGGATGCGATGTCGAATTTGAGTACGGTAACTTGTTTCAATGTCAGGAATTCTGTAAACCATTGTAATGTAAAAGAAAAAAAAATGTGCAGGTGTAACTGAAGGGAGTGGCGACTACGTGGTTCGTAGACTGCGCGAGGAGAAACGACCTGCCCACCATCATACAGGTGCGTTCTACTTTTTTTTGTTTTTTCTACTACGTGAGGAGCGTTGATTACCGGTTCCCGATCACTTAATGTTTTGAAATATCGCTGGACATGGAAATCACCGTGCTTGTGCACATTTTACTGTTGGCCTTCCTTTCAACCCTCGAATATATTAATACTTTTCCAGATGTTGGCAGTGATGTTGATGAATCCAGCGACTGCGAGAATCTCCATCCAGTATGTGAAGCAGGAGGCCAAGTCAGATATTTATATTTTACTTATTGTTTGGTAAATATTGTATAAATTTTCTCCTGGAAAATTGATTTAACAATTTTCGGAATTTGTCCCTGGCGGTTTGTGTTACACATTTTTTATATAGGCCTTGCGGGTTTCAAGATTTGATTCTCACCAGAAATGCATTTCAAAACAATAATATTCCCTCCAGGGTGACTCACTCCGAGTGCACTGCAATCCCTGTGGACGTGCAGTCGATCATGCTGCTGGCTGCCGACAAACGACAGAGACTGCACCATCTCATGAACGAGGCCGAGCAGGAGGAAAGGTACGGTAGCGCACTTTGAAGGGGAATCGAGAACTGACTTTATTCGATCTTGTAGGAATTACTAACGGTTTCAGTGATTGGATGTGCGACCTCCGCTCTAAACAGCTCGTATCATCGTCGAAGGAATCGAAGAAGACCGATCTCTTTCCCACTGCTTCCACTGTCAGTGCCCAATTTCGACGAGGAGGAAACGGTGAGTAAACACGTTGTTTTGTTGTTGTAATTTCCGTAGATGGATAATTGATGTTATGCGTGGGTATTTGTTTTAAGATAGTAGTGAAACATAAATCTTCACGCTTGCATATTTCCTCATTCTGCGACCAGCATGACCTGTTGTGCTTCAAAGAAGAGTTATAATTTGAATCTCTCATCAGTCATAGATCAGATTTGCGCTTATTTGTAGGACTCTCTGGACACTATCGCTGTCGATGGAGGGGCACGATCCCACGGTGGTGGTGGAGACGCTCCAGTGGATTATCGATTGTGTTGTTGATGAGGAGGAGAGCGAATTGGACACTCAGAGGAAATTCAACGAGGCCATGAACAAGAGGGGAGGAAGCACTCCGAGTACGGTGAGTGATCGAGAATTGTGATTATTGATTGGATCACTTTTCCTCTATAAATCAAAAGTGGAGGTTACGGAGTGGTCTTGTGAACTGTTTGAAACGGGAGTCAACCATGCGCTTTGAGGCGAAGATCCTACCGGATGTGGTGCCCGACTCGGCGAGATCCGATACATTGGTTAGCATTTCATTTCCTTCATGTTGATTATCTTACTCTAGAACGTTTAATTGCTGGAATGAGAAGTGATTTTTTTCTTAATGTTTTCCCTTTCATTATTGTGAGAATTAGCAGATCGCAACGGCGAACGGAATGACGGAGGAAGAGGTGGCGCGAGCGGCGCGCGAAGCATCCGCCTCACTCGCGGATGGCTATCCGCTTCCGGCCTCTGCCGTCGCTTCTCCTTCGGTGACCCGTGACGGAGTTCGCGTATCCGGAGGTCTGTGCGATTGAAAACAATTCCGGATTACATTGGGCCTGTTAGGCCATATTTTATAGTGAGACTCGATTATGTCGAGTGGGAGTTATCTGGAGGTATAGTGTGTGTTTCTGCCTGGGTAATAGCAAGTCAGGGATTGTACTGCACACAACTCCCACTAAATGTAGCAGCATTGAAACATAAAACCTAATGCGTCTTTTTTTCTTCGAATGGTTGTGGAGGCAGAAGGAAGACGAGAATTTCGTTGGGTCTAATCTCACATGCTGTATAATCTGTTAGGAATACGAATGCGAATAGACAGATGATTTGAAATTAAATATTATTTATTCTGAACAATTTGTTTTCAGTTCCTTCAAACTGCTCGATAAACGTGGGCCCAACCTCGTTCTACGCCTGTCTCTGGCGCACTGTTGGTTTACTTATAATTTTTTATAATTAATTTAATCCCAATCGGGGCTGTAACAACGTGTTTCTCGAAATGGGCAGATATGTGTTTCAGTAGTGATTCATCATCTTCGATCCACAGTAGAAGCGATCACTCTAGACCAAATCGTTGCGAAACAATCAACCTCAATATCGAAGGTGCTCGGTTCTCCCTCCGTTCGACTTCCCGCTCTGATCTACGTGAATGCGAATTTCGACAAGTCGAAATCGATCGATGAACAATCGTGGATTATCGGAGACAACGTGCATCACATGGTGAGGAGGGAGTACGGTAGAGGGAGAGCGAGGTGGTGTATGAGTGTATTGTATGATTTGCCGGTGACGAATCTAACTACCAAAACCACAACCACGAGTAATTAGTAACAATGCTAAATATCATTATGATTACGGTAGGATGCGATGTCGAATTTGAGTACGGTAACTTGTTTCAATGTCAGGAATTCTGTAAACCATTGTAATGTAAAAGAAAAAAAAATGTGCAGGTGTAACTGAAGGGAGTGGCGACTACGTGGTTCGTAGACTGCGCGAGGAGAAACGACCTGCCCACCATCATACAGGTGCGTTCTACTTTTTTTTGTTTTTTCTACTACGTGAGGAGCGTTGATTACCGGTTCCCGATCACTTAATGTTTTGAAATATCGCTGGACATGGAAATCACCGTGCTTGTGCACATTTTACTGTTGGCCTTCCTTTCAACCCTCGAATATATTAATACTTTTCCAGATGTTGGCAGTGATGTTGATGAATCCAGCGACTGCGAGAATCTCCATCCAGTATGTGAAGCAGGAGGCCAAGTCAGATATTTATATTTTACTTATTGTTTGGTAAATATTGTATAAATTTTCTCCTGGAAAATTGATTTAACAATTTTCGGAATTTGTCCCTGGCGGTTTGTGTTACACATTTTTTATATAGGCCTTGCGGGTTTCAAGATTTGATTCTCACCAGAAATGCATTTCAAAACAATAATATTCCCTCCAGGGTGACTCACTCCGAGTGCACTGCAATCCCTGTGGACGTGCAGTCGATCATGCTGCTGGCTGCCGACAAACGACAGAGACTGCACCATCTCATGAACGAGGCCGAGCAGGAGGAAAGGTACGGTAGCGCACTTTGAAGGGGAATCGAGAACTGACTTTATTCGATCTTGTAGGAATTACTAACGGTTTCAGTGATTGGATGTGCGACCTCCGCTCTAAACAGCTCGTATCATCGTCGAAGGAATCGAAGAAGACCGATCTCTTTCCCACTGCTTCCACTGTCAGTGCCCAATTTCGACGAGGAGGAAACGGTGAGTAAACACGTTGTTTTGTTGTTGTAATTTCCGTAGATGGATAATTGATGTTATGCGTGGGTATTTGTTTTAAGATAGTAGTGAAACATAAATCTTCACGCTTGCATATTTCCTCATTCTGCGACCAGCATGACCTGTTGTGCTTCAAAGAAGAGTTATAATTTGAATCTCTCATCAGTCATAGATCAGATTTGCGCTTATTTGTAGGACTCTCTGGACACTATCGCTGTCGATGGAGGGGCACGATCCCACGGTGGTGGTGGAGACGCTCCAGTGGATTATCGATTGTGTTGTTGATGAGGAGGAGAGCGAATTGGACACTCAGAGGAAATTCAACGAGGCCATGAACAAGAGGGGAGGAAGCACTCCGAGTACGGTGAGTGATCGAGAATTGTGATTATTGATTGGATCACTTTTCCTCTATAAATCAAAAGTGGAGGTTACGGAGTGGTCTTGTGAACTGTTTGAAACGGGAGTCAACCATGCGCTTTGAGGCGAAGATCCTACCGGATGTGGTGCCCGACTCGGCGAGATCCGATACATTGGTTAGCATTTCATTTCCTTCATGTTGATTATCTTACTCTAGAACGTTTAATTGCTGGAATGAGAAGTGATTTTTTTCTTAATGTTTTCCCTTTCATTATTGTGAGAATTAGCAGATCGCAACGGCGAACGGAATGACGGAGGAAGAGGTGGCGCGAGCGGCGCGCGAAGCATCCGCCTCACTCGCGGATGGCTATCCGCTTCCGGCCTCTGCCGTCGCTTCTCCTTCGGTGACCCGTGACGGAGTTCGCGTATCCGGAGAGGTCACAAGAGACAGGATTCACTGGCGGAGACCATCTTCTGCATGGCGAGGGACGATCTGAGGTAGGTCAAACTGTTCGTGGGAGAGGGCTTATTATGATCTATTTTCGCTTTCATGGAGGCGTTATTTCATGAATTTTTTCTCAAGTATTTATTGTAATTCTCTAGCTCATAATCTGCAGGTTGTTCGACATGTCCGATGTACTCAATCAGCCCACCTTAAGATTCAAGATCGAAGTTGGAGGAGTTCCAAAGGTGGGGGGAACCAGGGGTTGTTGGGTAAATTTGGTATTTCCTTATTGGGACATTGAGGGTGGGCGGCGCAAACTGCCTGTATGAGAAGAGCAGGAAGATGGATCAGGTGAGACAAGAGGGAGAGTGCCCAGAAGGTTTAGAAAGGTTATAATTTGCATAGTGTAAAGAATAATGACTAAACGTATGACTAAATTAATATATCAATAGAATAAAAAATCGTTTTCTCGTCATTGTCCTAACGATTAGTGGTACTAGCACTTTTCAATTGTTGTTTCTTATATATATTCAAATTGAATAAAGTTAATATCAATTGGTAATTAGGTTCTCATCGTTTCTCTTATTGATTTTTTTCAATCGTATTTAAATTTCGAGATGCATTGAATAAATATATTGTTGTACGTACTCGAGACCAAGTGTGTTGCGGAGTGGGCATGTGGAATGGGAGGTCGGACATTGCATCGGCAACCATGTCCATTGGCTCCTGCACAGAGTGCTCAAGCTGTAATAGTAAATATTCATTTGTGTGTATGCACTATTGCCTCACCTGATTCTGTGTTTTATCTGATTTCCTCCCCAGGGCATATTCTCATATAGTTCTAGTGTCTTTCGGAAATAAGCATTTGGACCCATACTTGAAGCTGATCGTGATCCGCTCTCTGAAGACTAGGAAGGCTTTCTCTCTGTTCACGATGTTAAATACACGGGGTAAGGCAAGCGATAAATATTATTCGTGGTCAAATGAACACGTGTGTATGCGTTATTGCCTCCTCTGGGCCTGTGTTTTATCTGATTGCCTCCCCAGGGCGTACAATGATATAATTCTAGTGTATATCGGAAATAAAGAATTGTGCCCTTGCCTGCTCTTGATCTTGGTCCGCCCTCTAAAGACGTGGAGTGCCTTTTTTCTGTTCACGACGCTAAACTCGCGGAATAAGGCAATCGAAAAAACACTTTCTGATAAAATGAAAAGACATTGGTAAGTACAACGCGTAGGTCATAACAATCGCATCAAATCAAGTAGACAATGACTCACATCGATTGGAGGGGGCTTCTCGCCCTTCTTCGAGCGCGGAAAGTGGTTGTGGCAGAGCCGTGACCGCTTGCCCTGTGCTTGAACAGACGCGACCTTCCCCTCCAACGCTTGGAACTCGTCCTCGATGAGATTGAGGCGGAGCAACCACTCCCTTCTCAGCTCGGGAGTGGAAGGAATCACGCGAGTTTCGCTTGAACGGAGTGGACAGGCGATGCATGTATACGTTGCCATGAATTGATAGCAACTTGAATCAATAAACACGGAAAGAGAATGAAAATGAAGACTGAAGACATGCAATGACATAAAGAATCTGGTTTATACGCCGTTAATAGCCGTAATATGCTTAATCCTGCGTTTACCTTTACAAATCAGAACACCGAAAAGGGAATACAACGTAAACTACTGAAAAAAAGCGAAACTATCTAGAGAAATAGCCCAATTAAACCGAAGGACCTTGGCATGGACGGACAAAAATCAATTAGGCAAAAATACCGTTTTTTTTAAAATTCCCGCTCAAATACCGTAATTGTCCTATGTTTCCTAATTCACTCTCCCATAATAAATACCATTCCCCGGCTTTGTCCATTTTCTCGTTTAAATATTTTTTAAAAATTTTTTTGAAACATTTCATTAATATGACACGCCAAAGCCTCGCAAATTAAGACAAACTTGTTTTTCGACTTCCGGATCCCTTTAAATAGTCCAAAATGAAAATCCCCCTGTGTCTTAGCAGTCGGGGTGAGTGGCACATTAGCGTGTAGATAGTTCCCCACTCCTAATATGTTTGATTATCGGGCAAAAGGCGTTAATTCAATCAACACGATATGCGAACGCTAATGCGAGCAATGATTTCCAGAGACATGCATTTCATCGTAAGGGCGGAACACGAGTTGAGCGATGATCTCTCCCATCCCCAACCGCGTTTCAATTGAAGTTGAATTGACCCGCTCACCCTCAATCACTTCATGCTCGCCTTTTGCCCGATAATCAAACATATTAGGAGTGGGGAACTATCTACACGCTAATGTGCCACTCACCCCGACTGCTAAGACACAGGGGGATTTTCATTTTGGACTATTTAAAGGGATCCGGAAG
Organism: Pristionchus mayeri; assembly: GCA_036245805.1. Taxonomy (NCBI): domain Eukaryota; kingdom Metazoa; phylum Nematoda; class Chromadorea; order Rhabditida; family Neodiplogasteridae; genus Pristionchus; species Pristionchus mayeri. The sequence goes on from BTRK01000006.1 coordinate 47,681,003, forward strand.
TCGAAAAACAAGTTTGTCTTAATTTGCGAGGCTTTGGCGTGTCATATTAATGAAATGTTTCAAAAAAATTTTTAAAAAATATTTAAACGAGAAAATGGACAAAGCCGGGGAATGGTATTTATTATGTCAAGAGAGCCTGCAATTCTGTTTTTAAGGGTTTGTTGGATAGTACGACCCCTCCCCAACTGACTTCGCTGAAGGATATCATATGTATCGCATTTCTATTATTTTAGGGATGGTCTGAACCAAATACTAATAAACCGGACAATTCGTCACTTTTTCGAAAAATATTTTTTAATGCGGAACGGAGTGGAATTGATTCACATAAACCAAATATTTTATATGCACCTACAGTCACTCAAATAATGAGAAAGTAGTCGTGAACACAAGTGAACCACAAGCGAGTAAACTACAGAAAAGTCTTGGAGCGAAACTTATGAATCAACCTGATAGTTACATGAAGATATAGTTACAAATCAACGACCCGGGGTTCATGGTATAACGATTTCCATGAACCCCTATACGTTAAAACTCAATCTCGCTTGGTAACAAGAATTGTATATGTAAATGTAGTAGAGCGCATACTGGTAACAATGCAACAACTACCAAGTCCCTAGGTCGAATCTCGTTGAATCTGTGAATTGTTTCCGTTTTGTCGTTTTTCGTTTTGTCACCCCCCCCCCGTTCATTCGTGTGTGCGTAGTTTTAGCTACAAATACAAGATTATATTATTACAATTTACAAGCATTGCTTCAGGATGATTAGTAGTTCACAAATCCTCGAAATCTCGAATGTCGTACTCCGCGAAAAGCGCGTCGTAGTCAACATTCTTTGGGGGATCTGCTGCTCCTCTGTTCAATGTGACATTCGACGGACCCGGACTGCCACCACTGCCAGTGATAGGATAGCGTTGATAGTACTGGCGCACCGTTGATTCCTGAGATTATATAATGAAGAGACGATTATTCGAATGTCGAACTCTAATGCAAGCAACTCCAATTAAAGAAGGACTGTCAGCAAAGTTGAACTTTTGACGCTGTTATAACCATGACCTAGCTTTGCACAACCATAAGAGATTCCAAAAAAATCACATTCATATCTCTATTTCGAACCGAGTTATCATTAGTTGGCAGACGGAGGGCTTGTAGGGAAGGGAGGTGCGGGAATTCAAATATCTGGAAGATCTGTCAAAAAACATCTTGTGGGAATCGAACCCGCAAACTCCCGATCACATGGCGGCTGCTCTCCCACCGAGCTATCAACTGAAGTTTGTCTACTCTCCAAGCTCGCGCTATGATCTTTGGAGGGTGGGCTAGGTCATGGTTAAGACAGCGTCAAAAGTTTAACTTTGCTGACACTCCTTCTTTAAACGGTTGCATTTTGTTATTATTTCTTGAGCCATTTCTATCTTACCAATTGGGCATCTATATCTTTCTTACCCAAGTATCAAGGAAGTCAGCTATGGTCCTCAGACCAGGCATTGCCAGTCGTTCGTGCACTTGAGCTTGAACTTCGTCGAGCTTGAAGGCTGCTGCAACAAAGAACCTCGTAGCTGGTGGCATCAAAATTCAAAACGGCCGACCCGACATTTTTAATGATCTGCCATTGAGATGCAACTTGTGTTCCGGAGATTTTCAACAGGAAATATAATTTGGAACGAATAACTTGTACCCGTCTACTGAGCAATCAACAACACACCATTGTCGATATCATCTCTGTCCACCGTAATCTTCCCCTGCGGATACGTGCTGGGAACCAAGAGACGAAGAGGGGGAGCCTGACGCGCCTCTGAAACCAATTTTAAATCAGATATACTCAGGTTGACTAGAGAACATGTTAAGAATGCTTTCGCAAGAAATCTCATCTTCAATTTATCTCTCCGGTCAGTGAGAGTACAGAGAACTAAGGAAGTGTCTGCGAAGTCATCTCTAGACTAATGGTTTGGTACAATATATTTTCACTTTTTTTGTATACTTTTCAAATTTATTCCAAAATTATTGATACTCACTCATTCTGCACTTGAGCACGATGTGGCCGGCGAATTTGCTCTCATTCAGCGTCTGCATCTCGAAACGTTCGGCGACGGCGTTGCACTCGCGGGTGACAGCATCAGACGCGCGCGGCTTCACGATGCCGTCGAGGCAGAAGACGTCATCGTCGAGACAAGGTGGCGGCCCTGAGTCCTGCTGCTGCGTATGGAAGTCACCTCGCACTGCATTTCCAGGGTACGGCTGATACGACTGAGGTGTTTGTGAGCCACTGCAATATTAGATTGTAGCTACATTACTTCATCATTACCGTATTCCGCTTCAAAATATCTATAAAATTACATATAGCCAGCTCGCATCGGACCGCCTCCATAGTGCTGATGCTGTGGCGGCGCCATCAGCTGGTGTGGTTGTGGACCTGCAACGATGAACACGGTTGGAACATTGCCAAGTTTCTAGTTACCGCATTTTCCTGAGCATTCACCTCCTGTTTCTCCGTATCCGCGCATGTCCATCTGCGGCTGCATGTCCCAGTTTCCCTTCTGTAAGCATCATCTCAGAAATGTCTTCATCAAAACACCCAATCAACGGGCACCCGTCGAGCCCCCCACACCACCCCCCCATAATAGTGCTATCCCGCAAGCCCAGTCTCGAAGGCGGGATATACTTTTGCTTTTACCTGTGTACGCTGATGTCGCTGAGGAGCGTATGCTTGCATTCCGAAGTTGTCCACGCCAAACTGAGGAGGGGCGTAGCCTAAAACATGACATTGCCAATTCGTTCACCAGAGAAGGAAAATAAATCAATCTTGACAGACGATACACACTAGCAATGTATGAGGTCGTGAGACAAACTCACTACTTGATCCGTACGCCGTGTTCTGGGAGGGTGCCTGCAATCAAATAATTATTCATAAACATCGATTCCCTAGATCACTCGGTATCTCTCCCTTCTTTATGTACCATTTGAGCCTTGTTCCGGATCCATCTCTCCATTTTCGTAAGATACTCCAAGCTGACGATCTGATGCCCCTCCAGCACGCTTAACATCGTTCTAATTTTGCCTAAACGGAGAACATCTTGGGAGGACGCGCCCCCCATGGTAATCCCGTTATAGTAAGGAATTATGTCCGGAAGCTTCATGTAACTATCAGGTTGATTCATAAGTTTCGCTCCAAGACTTTTCTGTAGTTTACTCGCTTGTGGTTCACTTGTGTTCACGACTACTTTCTCATTATTTGAGTGACTGTAGGTGCATATAAAATATTTGGTTTATGTGAATCAATTCCACTCCGTTCCGCATTAAAAAATATTTTTCGAAAAAGTGACGAATTGTCCGGTTTATTAGTATTTGGTTCAGACCATCCCTAAAATAATAGAAATGCGATACATATGATATCCTTCAGCGAAGTCAGTTGGGGAGGGGTCGTACTATCCAACAAACCCTTAAAAACAGAATTGCAGGCTCTCTTGAAAAGTGTACAAGGTCAGAATTAGCTGATCAGGCGACAAATTTCAAATTTTCGGTTTTTCTAAATGTGACTTTTGAAAGGAATGCTAAACCTCCCCAATTTTTCTATGGTAGCATCTATACAATATTATTCGTCACTTCTGATAAATTAGAGACCATTAGCTCGTTCATCAGAAATGCCGAGCTCCAAGAAACCAATTCCGCAATTTTCGTGAACTCAAAACTATGAAATTCTTGCCTATTTTAACATGCAGTTTCAAGGCTGATCCGGTGCACGTCCAATACGAGAATGCCCCTTCCAAATGCATTACGAAAATATTGTTGTTGTGGCGCTATCACGATTTCACAATGAGTAAGATTCCATCAAAATGTCTACGCCAAAATTCAAGTTTATGGCATTTCGACCCTTGGCATTCCAGTAGAATCGATTGACCATGCACGAGTATTGGTGCGCTATGGAGCACGCACATGCACTAATATCATGCAAAAATAAAAGAGAGAATTTATAAAGTATGAAGCTAATTATAGTTCAAGAACGCCAGGTGTAAAAATTGAGCGAAACTTATGAATCAACCTAATACTTTTTCTAATTGAATATCTTTTGTCCCAGTATCTCTATTTTCCATTTCTACAAAACACTTACTCTCTGCATCTGCATTCCCTTCGACACGGTACTGGTGAATCTTGAACCTGGAATCCACCAGTTACGGCAATCCCATCGTACTCCCCATCTGCCGTACCTCAAGCGCTCGCAGTACGGCTGGAGTCCGCGGAGTTTGTTCTGATACATCGCCTGATACTCGGTTGTTCCCGGGACGAGCAGTCCAGCTTCCCTCGAGAAGTTAGTTGTCGCTTGCGGTTGTGGGTGTTGGTGCGTTGTACTGTAACCATCTGAAAGAGGAAGAACCAGGTCGATGACGATTATGAAATCAACGCTTGAACGGCGCACGAATCTCCCAGCACTCACCAGGATGCATCTGGTAGGGGTTCTGGACGAAGGAGTTGTACGGTGGAGCAACTCCAATATCGTAGCTAGGATGCAGCTGATGCTGCTGATGAGGTGATTCTTGACTTGTGGATACGGCAGGAGCCGGCTGTCGCTGTTGTCGTTCCGTATTGTACGGATTGAAGGGAAGATCCTGGATGTATCGGGTTCCCACTTCAGATGTGCTGTTGCTTCCGAAGGCAACACGGTTTGGAGCGGGCTGGTGACTGGGCTGCTGAGGTGCTGTAGCAGATGCGGCGCTGCTGGATGCAGCAGCTGCAGCCCTCATCGGATGCGGGTCAGGAGGAATGGACGGGCGGCCGGAGGAGTAGTTGATCGCGTTTATCAGCTGGAATTTAGATCAATAAATGAAAGAATTGCCGGCAAAATCTATTATTATTAATTAACATAATTAATTAATTTGCAAACCTTGGCAATCTGACGCATGTAGTCATCCTTGCCCTTGCACTTCCGGAAGATGAACTCCTCCACCTGTAAGCGAACAATCACTGCCTGTTAATAGTATTTACAAAAAGAGAGTGAGATTGCTGTAAACTGATGTAATTCGCAAAGGCTGACAAGTTGTGAATTTTGTCCAATTGTTATTTTTAATTTTTTGACAAAGCAGATAGTGATAATTACATCACGTGCAGTTCCATTTCTCGAAAAAAAATAAAGTGGTTACTCACCTCACGTGAATTTCCTGGAACTGGAAGTCGATTGCGTGCGAGATCCGGCTGTCTGCAATTGAAGGTAATTCTCTTACAATAGTTTTTTCAATAACATTTTCAGATCTGATCAACATCAACCACTTTGGATCAATTTTTTGTTCCCCATTTCTAACGACAAACTGTCATTGAAACCAATGTGAAAACATGGACAAAATGATCATGGGAGTTCAATGTTTGCCTGTCACAACGAGAGCCAATGGAAATGTTCGCAGGCGTTTCGAAACGAGTGATTCATCGCCTATTTCCTATTGATTCGCCGATTCTGTCCCTACTTTCCACATTCTAAAATCTTTTTATTTAAATTTATTTATTAATTCGCACTCACAGTCGACAGATGACTTGCTCGCGAAGGGATTGGTTAGGCCAGTCTGCCATGTCGAACAGGTTGCGGGCTGCTGCAAGGGTGGGAGTCATAAAACGAAAAAAGGAAACAAAATCAAGCGCAAACGAGTTTATAGTCTTCTAGAGTTGAGAACACAGGCCGGCTGCTGCTTGGGACAAGCAGGGATACGTAATCCTACATCGAAGCCGGCCTAACCGGCCTGCCCCACCTCATTATCATTATTTATCCATTGATCAAGGTCTGGGCCTGGTGGATGATACAGTTCTTCCATTTATCGGGGTCTCTTGTGCAAACGCTCCCCCAATTAGCTCCAAGTTGCTTCACAAATTCGTCCTTCCATCTTGTTTTTGGTCTGCCAATTGGCCTGGCCCGATCGTACGGAGTCCAGTCCATCACACGTTTTGTCCATCTGTCGTCATTTATATATGCCAGTCTTGCGGCCCAAAACCATTTCCTTTCCATTGCCTGTGCTCGGATATCTGGGAGAGGGACTTTTAGAGACAGCCAATCATTCGTTCGGCGTTCCAATCTTGTTACTCCGCACATTTTCCGCATCATACTACGCTGTGCTACAATGAGCCGAGTATGTATCTTTTTCGTCGGACTCCATAGTTCAGATCCATATAACAGAGCTGGCACAACACACATCATGTACACTCGTCTCTTCAGTCCCATTTCAATCTTTCTGTTCGTGAGGAACTCGTGAAACCGGTTAAACCCTCTCCATGCACTTCAGATCCTGCGATTAATTTCTTGCATTAGGCATTGATCAAAAGAGACGCGTATTCCAAGGTAGATGAAAGAATTGACGTATTTCAGAGCTTCGTGGTCAGCGATTAGTCGTGGCTGGTTTCGATTTGACATAACAACAGTCTTCTTCTTGTTTATAACGAGACCGACTTTCCTGCTTGCTGTGCATAGATCATCTATCATTGTTTGAGCTTCTTGCGCAAAATGAGAAACCAATACGACGTCATCCGCATATCTGAGATTGTTCAGCCGTTTTCCATCTATATTTATTCCGTAATTCTGCCAGTTCAGCTCACTAAAACATTCTTGCAGCACTGCATTGAATAAATGAGGGGATAGTGGGTCTCCTTGTCGGACACCTTTTGCTATGTCAATAGGAACTTTTTCCTTGCCCAATCTCACACATACTTGACTTTTGTTGTACACATTTCTCATAACGTTCACAATTTTAGAATGTATTCCTTGTTTTGACAATGCTGCCCAAACCGAACCGAATTCGATGCTGTCAAACGCTTTGGTATAGTCAATGAAGACCATGAAACAGGGAAAGTCATATTCCATTGATTTGCGATCAAGGAGTGATCAAGTGTTGAATAATTCCTTCTGAATCCGGCTTGATCGTGAGTTTGGCTTGCATTTAACGTACACTCTATTCGTGTATCGATCGTGGATGTAAAAACTTTGTAGATCAGATTTAGCAACGCTATCGGTCTGTAGTTTGTGATATCTAACTGATTCCCCTTCTTGAATATGAGTGAAATGAGTGAATTCGAGAGATTGTCGGGCAGTATTACCCACCAATCGTTGGAGTAATACTAGCATGCAATGCGGATGCAGATGGAGCACTGTCGTGCAATAAATCCGATGATAGTATGAAGATCGAGTTACGTTTCACTTTTGCACGTATGACTCACCCTCTTCCTGCTCCATTTAGTGAGAAATCGTGACCAGTTCTCTTCGGAAACTCAGTCAGGAGACGAACTATCGATGGAATTTGTTTCTGGGGTGGACAATTACCTTTGTTTGGCGAGAAAGGAAGAAAGCATATAGAGAATAGCAGAAAGAACGGTGAAAAAGTAACTGAATAGTCACAAGCAATGTATCGCTTGCATACAAACAAAAACGCAATGACAATACTACAAATATCGTGATAAGATCATTGATGATGGCGAGAGTGTTAAAGCATGTAATGAATTCACCCCTTGATCAGTGGATGGCATTCAACAAAGGTCCCACTTTCTGTGCTCTCTCGCCGATAGAGTGCACTGTTCGGGTATTTTCTTCATTTCCAATACTATCTCACCGCTCGACCGGACAAGATAGTATGAGAAATGAAGAGACGATTACCCGAATAGCGCACTCAACTCACCGGTCAGGCGAGAGGGTATGACGCGACTTTTTTCTTGCCAATGAAAGTGTGCCTGTATCACGCGCGCACTGTGATGGGAAGAGGAAAGTAACGATAAACTACGAGAAAGAGGAGGGGTGAGAGTGTGCCTCGCCCTAAACCGCGCAACGACAGGCAAACGCAGCGTGACTAAGCGCATACATCGACATTATTTGGAACCACTTCAACAGAGATTCCAAAATTCAACATTTTTATCCGCCTTTTTCAGACAGAATTACTATTTTCAAAATTGTTGAAAGGCTGCCTCGGTAAGATCGTCCGATCCTCGAGGCGATGTGACGCGATGAGCAATCAGAAATGATTTTTTTGGGAAAAATTAATCATTGGAATGCGTGACAGGCGAATTAAGACTGCAAGGTTCATCCATTCATCTTTCCTGAAATAAAATATTGTTGAAAACATTTATAAGAATAACACAAATAGCTCACATCTTCTGTGGGTTTGTGAGTTGTGAGTGCAACCAACTAATATGAGATTTATGCCGTGGAAAAAGTCGAGGAGAAGAGGAAATATTTGAATTAACACAATTTCATATCTCAGCTCCCAGTAGTGCTAGCGACTTGAAATTTGTAATATGAGCTGTAAATAGAAATATCAAATTGTGTTAATTCAAATATTTCCTCTTCTCCTCGACTTTTTCCACGGCATAAATCTCATATTAGTTGGTTGCACTCACAACTCACAAACCCACAGAAGATGTGAGCTATTTGTGTTATTCTTATAAATGTTTTCAACAATATTTTATTTCAGGAAAGATGAATGGATGAACCTTGCAGTCTTAATTCGCCTGTCACGCATTCCAATGATTAATTTTTCCCAAAAAAATCATTTCTGATTGCTCATCGCGTCACATCGCCTCGAGGATCGGACGATCTTACCGAGGCAGCCTTTCAACAATTTTGAAAATAGTAATTCTGTCTGAAAAAGGCGGATAAAAATGTTGAATTTTGGAATCTCTGTTGAAGTGGTTCCAAATAATGTCGATGTATGCGCTTAGTCACGCTGCGTTTGCCTGTCGTTGCGCGGTTTAGGGCGAGGCACACTCTCACCCCTCCTCTTTCTCGTAGTTTATCGTTACTTTCCTCTTCCCATCACAGTGCGCGCGTGATACAGGCACACTTTCATTGGCAAGAAAAAAGTCGCGTCATACCCTCTCGCCTGACCGGTGAGTTGAGTGCGCTATTCGGGTAATCGTCTCTTCATTTCTCATACTATCTTGTCCGGTCGAGCGGTGAGATAGTATTGGAAATGAAGAAAATACCCGAACAGTGCACTCTATCGGCGAGAGAGCACAGAAAGTGGGACCTTTGTTGAATGCCATCCACTGATCAAGGGGTGAATTCATTACATGCTTTAACACTCTCGCCATCATCAATGATCTTATCACGATATTTGTAGTATTGTCATTGCGTTTTTGTTTGTATGCAAGCGATACATTGCTTGTGACTATTCAGTTACTTTTTCACCGTTCTTTCTGCTATTCTCTATATGCTTTCTTCCTTTCTCGCCAAACAAAGGTAATTGTCCACCCCAGAAACAAATTCCATCGATAGTTCGTCTCCTGACTGAGTTTCCGAAGAGAACTGGTCACGATTTCTCACTAAATGGAGCAGGAAGAGGGTGAGTCATACGTGCAAAAGTGAAACGTAACTCGATCTTCATACTATCATCGGATTTATTGCACGACAGTGCTCCATCTGCATCCGCATTGCATGCTAGTATTACTCCAACGATTGGTGGGTAATACTGCCCGACAATCTCTCGAATTCACTCATTTCACTCATATTCAAGAAGGGGAATCAGTTAGATATCACAAACTACAGACCGATAGCGTTGCTAAATCTGATCTACAAAGTTTTTACATCCACGATCGATACACGAATAGAGTGTACGTTAAATGCAAGCCAAACTCACGATCAAGCCGGATTCAGAAGGAATTATTCAACACTTGATCACTCCTTTACTATAAGCGAGATTATAAGCAAATCAATGGAATATGACTTTCCCTGTTTCATGGTCTTCATTGACTATACCAAAGCGTTTGACAGCATCGAATTCGGTTCGGTTTGGGCAGCATTGTCAAAACAAGGAATACATTCTAAAATTGTGAACGTTATGAGAAATGTGTACAACAAAAGTCAAGTATGTGTGAGATTGGGCAAGGAAAAAGTTCCTATTGACATAGCAAAAGGTGTCCGACAAGGAGACCCACTATCCCCTCATTTATTCAATGCAGTGCTGCAAGAATGTTTTAGTGAGCTGAACTGGCAGAATTACGGAATAAATATAGATGGAAAACGGCTGAACAATCTCAGATATGCGGATGACGTCGTATTGGTTTCTCATTTTGCGCAAGAAGCTCAAACAATGATAGATGATCTATGCACAGCAAGCAGGAAAGTCGGTCTCGTTATAAACAAGAAGAAGACTGTTGTTATGTCAAATCGAAACCAGCCACGACTAATCGCTGACCACGAAGCTCTGAAATACGTCAATTCTTTCATCTACCTTGGAATACGCGTCTCTTTTGATCAATGCCTAATGCAAGAAATTAATCGCAGGATCTGAAGTGCATGGAGAGGGTTTAACCGGTTTCACGAGTTCCTCACGAACAGAAAGATTGAAATGGGACTGAAGAGACGAGTGTACATGATGTGTGTTGTGCCAGCTCTGTTATATGGATCTGAACTATGGAGTCCGACGAAAAAGATACATACTCGGCTCATTGTAGCACAGCGTAGTATGATGCGGAAAATGTGCGGAGTAACAAGATTGGAACGCCGAACGAATGATTGGCTGTCTCTAAAAGTCCCTCTCCCAGATATCCGAGCACAGGCAATGGAAAGGAAATGGTTTTGGGCCGCAAGACTGGCATATATAAATGACGACAGATGGACAAAACGTGTGATGGACTGGACTCCGTACGATCGGGCCAGGCCAATTGGCAGACCAAAAACAAGATGGAAGGACGAATTTGTGAAGCAACTTGGAGCTAATTGGGGGAGCGTTTGCACAAGAGACCCCGATAAATGGAAGAACTGTATCATCCACCAGGCCCAGACCTTGATCAATGGATAAATAATGATAATGAGGTGGGGCAGGCCGGTTAGGCCGGCTTCGATGTAGGATTACGTATCCCTGCTTGTCCCAAGCAGCAGCCGGCCTGTGTTCTCAACTCTAGAAGACTATAAACTCGTTTGCGCTTGATTTTGTTTCCTTTTTTCGTTTTATGACTCCCACCCTTGCAGCAGCCCGCAACCTGTTCGACATGGCAGACTGGCCTAACCAATCCCTTCGCGAGCAAGTCATCTGTCGACTGTGAGTGCGAATTAATAAATAAATTTAAATAAAAAGATTTTAGAATGTGGAAAGTAGGGACAGAATCGGCGAATCAATAGGAAATAGGCGATGAATCACTCGTTTCGAAACGCCTGCGAACATTTCCATTGGCTCTCGTTGTGACAGGCAAACATTGAACTCCCATGATCATTTTGTCCATGTTTTCACATTGGTTTCAATGACAGTTTGTCGTTAGAAATGGGGAACAAAAAATTGATCCAAAGTGGTTGATGTTGATCAGATCTGAAAATGTTATTGAAAAAACTATTGTAAGAGAATTACCTTCAATTGCAGACAGCCGGATCTCGCACGCAATCGACTTCCAGTTCCAGGAAATTCACGTGAGGTGAGTAACCACTTTATTTTTTTTCGAGAAATGGAACTGCACGTGATGTAATTATCACTATCTGCTTTGTCAAAAAATTAAAAATAACAATTGGACAAAATTCACAACTTGTCAGCCTTTGCGAATTACATCAGTTTACAGCAATCTCACTCTCTTTTTGTAAATACTATTAACAGGCAGTGATTGTTCGCTTACAGGTGGAGGAGTTCATCTTCCGGAAGTGCAAGGGCAAGGATGACTACATGCGTCAGATTGCCAAGGTTTGCAAATTAATTAATTATGTTAATTAATAATAATAGATTTTGCCGGCAATTCTTTCATTTATTGATCTAAATTCCAGCTGATAAACGCGATCAACTACTCCTCCGGCCGCCCGTCCATTCCTCCTGACCCGCATCCGATGAGGGCTGCAGCTGCTGCATCCAGCAGCGCCGCATCTGCTACAGCACCTCAGCAGCCCAGTCACCAGCCCGCTCCAAACCGTGTTGCCTTCGGAAGCAACAGCACATCTGAAGTGGGAACCCGATACATCCAGGATCTTCCCTTCAATCCGTACAATACGGAACGACAACAGCGACAGCCGGCTCCTGCCGTATCCACAAGTCAAGAATCACCTCATCAGCAGCATCAGCTGCATCCTAGCTACGATATTGGAGTTGCTCCACCGTACAACTCCTTCGTCCAGAACCCCTACCAGATGCATCCTGGTGAGTGCTGGGAGATTCGTGCGCCGTTCAAGCGTTGATTTCATAATCGTCATCGACCTGGTTCTTCCTCTTTCAGATGGTTACAGTACAACGCACCAACACCCACAACCGCAAGCGACAACTAACTTCTCGAGGGAAGCTGGACTGCTCGTCCCGGGAACAACCGAGTATCAGGCGATGTATCAGAACAAACTCCGCGGACTCCAGCCGTACTGCGAGCGCTTGAGGTACGGCAGATGGGGAGTACGATGGGATTGCCGTAACTGGTGGATTCCAGGTTCAAGATTCACCAGTACCGTGTCGAATAGAATGCAGATGCAGAGAGTAAGTGTTTTGTAGAAATGGAAAATAGAGATACTGGGACAAAAGATATTCAATTAGAAAAAGTATTAGGTTGATTCATAAGTTTCGCTCAATTTTTACACCTGGCGTTCTTGAACTATAATTAGCTTCATACTTTATAAATTCTCTCTTTTATTTTTGCATGATATTAGTGCATGTGCGTGCTCCATAGCGCACCAATACTCGTGCATGGTCAATCGATTCTACTGGAATGCCAAGGGTCGAAATGCCATAAACTTGAATTTTGGCGTAGACATTTTGATGGAATCTTACTCATTGTGAAATCGTGATAGCGCCACAACAACAATATTTTCGTAATGCATTTGGAAGGGGCATTCTCGTATTGGACGTGCACCGGATCAGCCTTGAAACTGCATGTTAAAATAGGCAAGAATTTCATAGTTTTGAGTTCACGAAAATTGCGGAATTGGTTTCTTGGAGCTCGGCATTTCTGATGAACGAGCTAATGGTCTCTAATTTATCAGAAGTGACGAATAATATTGTATAGATGCTACCATAGAAAAATTGGGGAGGTTTAGCATTCCTTTCAAAAGTCACATTTAGAAAAACCGAAAATTTGAAATTTGTCGCCTGATCAGCTAATTCTGACCTTGTACACTTTTCAAGAGAGCCTGCAATTCTGTTTTTAAGGGTTTGTTGGATAGTACGACCCCTCCCCAACTGACTTCGCTGAAGGATATCATATGTATCGCATTTCTATTATTTTAGGGATGGTCTGAACCAAATACTAATAAACCGGACAATTCGTCACTTTTTCGAAAAATATTTTTTAATGCGGAACGGAGTGGAATTGATTCACATAAACCAAATATTTTATATGCACCTACAGTCACTCAAATAATGAGAAAGTAGTCGTGAACACAAGTGAACCACAAGCGAGTAAACTACAGAAAAGTCTTGGAGCGAAACTTATGAATCAACCTGATAGTTACATGAAGCTTCCGGACATAATTCCTTACTATAACGGGATTACCATGGGGGGCGCGTCCTCCCAAGATGTTCTCCGTTTAGGCAAAATTAGAACGATGTTAAGCGTGCTGGAGGGGCATCAGATCGTCAGCTTGGAGTATCTTACGAAAATGGAGAGATGGATCCGGAACAAGGCTCAAATGGTACATAAAGAAGGGAGAGATACCGAGTGATCTAGGGAATCGATGTTTATGAATAATTATTTGATTGCAGGCACCCTCCCAGAACACGGCGTACGGATCAAGTAGTGAGTTTGTCTCACGACCTCATACATTGCTAGTGTGTATCGTCTGTCAAGATTGATTTATTTTCCTTCTCTGGTGAACGAATTGGCAATGTCATGTTTTAGGCTACGCCCCTCCTCAGTTTGGCGTGGACAACTTCGGAATGCAAGCATACGCTCCTCAGCGACATCAGCGTACACAGGTAAAAGCAAAAGTATATCCCGCCTTCGAGACTGGGCTTGCGGGATAGCACTATTATGGGGGGGTGGTGTGGGGGGCTCGACGGGTGCCCGTTGATTGGGTGTTTTGATGAAGACATTTCTGAGATGATGCTTACAGAAGGGAAACTGGGACATGCAGCCGCAGATGGACATGCGCGGATACGGAGAAACAGGAGGTGAATGCTCAGGAAAATGCGGTAACTAGAAACTTGGCAATGTTCCAACCGTGTTCATCGTTGCAGGTCCACAACCACACCAGCTGATGGCGCCGCCACAGCATCAGCACTATGGAGGCGGTCCGATGCGAGCTGGCTATATGTAATTTTATAGATATTTTGAAGCGGAATACGGTAATGATGAAGTAATGTAGCTACAATCTAATATTGCAGTGGCTCACAAACACCTCAGTCGTATCAGCCGTACCCTGGAAATGCAGTGCGAGGTGACTTCCATACGCAGCAGCAGGACTCAGGGCCGCCACCTTGTCTCGACGATGACGTCTTCTGCCTCGACGGCATCGTGAAGCCGCGCGCGTCTGATGCTGTCACCCGCGAGTGCAACGCCGTCGCCGAACGTTTCGAGATGCAGACGCTGAATGAGAGCAAATTCGCCGGCCACATCGTGCTCAAGTGCAGAATGAGTGAGTATCAATAATTTTGGAATAAATTTGAAAAGTATACAAAAAAAGTGAAAATATATTGTACCAAACCATTAGTCTAGAGATGACTTCGCAGACACTTCCTTAGTTCTCTGTACTCTCACTGACCGGAGAGATAAATTGAAGATGAGATTTCTTGCGAAAGCATTCTTAACATGTTCTCTAGTCAACCTGAGTATATCTGATTTAAAATTGGTTTCAGAGGCGCGTCAGGCTCCCCCTCTTCGTCTCTTGGTTCCCAGCACGTATCCGCAGGGGAAGATTACGGTGGACAGAGATGATATCGACAATGGTGTGTTGTTGATTGCTCAGTAGACGGGTACAAGTTATTCGTTCCAAATTATATTTCCTGTTGAAAATCTCCGGAACACAAGTTGCATCTCAATGGCAGATCATTAAAAATGTCGGGTCGGCCGTTTTGAATTTTGATGCCACCAGCTACGAGGTTCTTTGTTGCAGCAGCCTTCAAGCTCGACGAAGTTCAAGCTCAAGTGCACGAACGACTGGCAATGCCTGGTCTGAGGACCATAGCTGACTTCCTTGATACTTGGGTAAGAAAGATATAGATGCCCAATTGGTAAGATAGAAATGGCTCAAGAAATAATAACAAAATGCAACCGTTTAAAGAAGGAGTGTCAGCAAAGTTAAACTTTTGACGCTGTCTTAACCATGACCTAGCCCACCCTCCAAAGATCATAGCGCGAGCTTGGAGAGTAGACAAACTTCAGTTGATAGCTCGGTGGGAGAGCAGCCGCCATGTGATCGGGAGTTTGCGGGTTCGATTCCCACAAGATGTTTTTTGACAGATCTTCCAGATATTTGAATTCCCGCACCTCCCTTCCCTACAAGCCCTCCGTCTGCCAACTAATGATAACTCGGTTCGAAATAGAGATATGAATGTGATTTTTTTGGAATCTCTTATGGTTGTGCAAAGCTAGGTCATGGTTATAACAGCGTCAAAAGTTCAACTTTGCTGACAGTCCTTCTTTAATTGGAGTTGCTTGCATTAGAGTTCGACATTCGAATAATCGTCTCTTCATTATATAATCTCAGGAATCAACGGTGCGCCAGTACTATCAACGCTATCCTATCACTGGCAGTGGTGGCAGTCCGGGTCCGTCGAATGTCACATTGAACAGAGGAGCAGCAGATCCCCCAAAGAATGTTGACTACGACGCGCTTTTCGCGGAGTACGACATTCGAGATTTCGAGGATTTGTGAACTACTAATCATCCTGAAGCAATGCTTGTAAATTGTAATAATATAATCTTGTATTTGTAGCTAAAACTACGCACACACGAATGAACGGGGGGGGGGGGGTGACAAAACGAAAAACGACAAAACGGAAACAATTCACAGATTCAACGAGATTCGACCTAGGGACTTGGTAGTTGTTGCATTGTTACCAGTATGCGCTCTACTACATTTACATATACAATTCTTGTTACCAAGCGAGATTGAGTTTTAACGTATAGGGGTTCATGGAAATCGTTATACCATGAACCCCGGGTCGTTGATTTGGAGTGAAACTCAAGATCGTCTGGTAACAAGAATTGTATATGTAGATGTAGTAGTGCGTATTCTGGTAACAATGCAACAACTCCCAAGTTCCTTCGTCGATTCACGCGCGAGCTGTGATTTGTTTCCGTTTTGTCGTTTTCCTTTTTGTCACCCTCCCGAATGAACACACAGAATGGGATGAAAGGGAAAACAAGTATCACTCTATTAGCATACTATCTTGCGCCCCCGTTTGTCAGCAGCGATGTCCGAGTGGTTAAGGAGTTGGACTTGAAATCCAATGGGCATTGCCCGCGTAGGTTCGAACCCTGCTCGCTGCGAATTGTTTGCGATTTTTAATAGCAATTCTTTACTTGTGACTTCCCAAAAAAAACGCTGAATTTATCGAATGTTGGACAGGATTGGCAATACTTTATCAATTTATTGGTGATACATTTTCGAAAGAACGAATGGGCATAGGACAAACCTAAAATTATATAACAATTCAAAAACGTATTTGTGCTCAGGCAATTGGGGGCAGATACTAACCGGCGGTTAGTGACTTGATCAGATTGCACTCTCATCTTCGATGAATTGCTCGTAGAGAGGGACGAAGCCTCCTTTCTCTTTACAGTCAGGACAAGTCAAAGATGGCGCGTCCGCGCCTGGAGCGTGAGCTGCGTGCTGATCTGCGCATTCGCGGCAGACCGCGTGACCGCATACGGGGAGAAAGACCCGAAATCACGGGGAATCGGAGAGGCACGAAGGGCACTGACGAGAGAACCGGACATCGAGTGTAGCACTGGAATTTAATTATTTTTGCCAATAACATTAAAAAATATAAATTTGCATCCAACAATGAACGAGCAACTCTTAGAAATTAGATTACTTTACTGACCATAGCTCGTTCTCATTTCTGATGCAGGCAATCAGCTTCGTCTTCGCATCACCGTATGCTTGAGCAGTACGATATTTTTCATCAACGGCGAGAAGCAGTTTCTTTCCTTTCACAGTGTTCCAAAGTGATTTTCATTGCCTCGATTCTGTTTTCGAGGGACTCTGCTACTGTGAGTGCGGTATGAGTCTCCGTATATGCTTTCAAAGCTGCATTGGTCTGTGCCACTGCTGCAAGTTGAGCAGCCACGGCTGCATCATACATTGCATCGGCAGCAATTGTGTCGTTCTCCAAGTTCATGATCAGAGATCTGCAAGACATGTTTCGTTTAGCTATTAACAGTAAATTATAGGATAAACTAGTGGGCAAATACGCCTATTTTAATGATAGAAATGACCGGCGTATTCATAAAATAATCCCTATGGATTCCGGCAAAATCATGGTTCTCATGCCGCGTACGTCCAAACGCTAGAGCTTACAGAAGGTGCATGGCATCGACGTTTTTCAGAAGTTCCCCTTCGAAATCATGAATCTGACCCAGCATCTGACACAGCGCGACGGACTACTGTAGGTTATTTTTACGGTGGAATAACAATATTTACGTTTTCCATCCATCCGCAGATGAAATCATAAATCTGACTCAGCGTCTGACCCAGCGAACATGGGTTACGGTAGCTTTAGGTTACGGTATGAGTAGTGTATTGATGTTTTGCAACGATCATCCGATGAGATCATGAGTCTGACACAACATCTGCTCCAACGCCACTTCCGGGTTACGGTAGACGGACGGACAACCGTACACCTATTTTTTGGTCGTAAAAATTTTTCTTCTGGAAATTTCTGAAATTTTTTTCGTCTGCTGACCTTATATTCCGGATGGGGACATACTATCAAAATCTTGCTTGAAACGAACGCGCCAGTCAAAAACCCTTTCAGTTTATTGTATATGTAGCAACTAGTGGGCAACTACGCCTCTTTTAAAGTTCCCGTTATATCCAGAAAATAATCCTTATTGATGCCGGCAAAATCATGGTTCTCATGCCGCGTCCGTCCCATCGCTAGAGTAATAACGTAATTGATGTTTTCGATCCATCCGTAGACGAAATCATGAATCTGACCCAGTGCCTAACCCACGGCTACGAGTTACTGTAGCTTACGGTTACTGTAGCAGTACAGTATCAATGTTTTGTTTCGATCTTCTGATGAAATAATGAGTCTGACACACGATCTGACCCAACGCCACCACGGGTTAGGCACTCTACGATGATCCTGAAGGGAGTTATGGCCCGTTGCGCAAATGTCGCTTGCGCACCTAATTTTGTCGTTGCGCAAATGTCGTTGCTCAAATGTCATATCCCCAGTATGGTGATATCAGACACGGTAGGTATGCACAGGTGTAAACAAAGTAATTTTCCTTTCACCTGCTTCGCTCCCGCAAAAGGCAGTGGATATTACCCTAGTCGTCAAGAGACGACTACGCATAGACGAACTGGCCGACTGGGATTATCATTACCAGGGGTGTGCAAAAAGTTTCCCGCACTCCTCATTTCCAAAGCGCTCACGTCGGGCAGAGCGACGGATGAGCATGGGAAACAGAGTTCGAGAAACGATCCCACGCTCTCTTCATTATACACACTCTCTCGCAGATCGACCGGTCTAGAGAGTGTGTAGAATGAAGAGAGGGTGGTGTCGTTTCTCGAACTCTAATACCCATGGGCCGAAACACCCACCTGCTGCAATCTAGGAAGTTTGTTCACCTCCCCGCTCTTTCTGGACCGATTCAGTAACCACATGACTCAACCATATGGAAGTGCCAATTTTGGATTTTGATCCCCGGACTATTATTGGACTGATTACTGGACGATATCAGTCCATTTTTAAATTTATATAATTATTTTTAAAATACCTTCAGCCTCGATGCCGAATCTCTCCCTGCATCCCCTCTGGCACACTGCGATGCCTGCCTACCAGCACGCAGTTGGTGTCTCGATGATCAACCCCGCTCTGGACGCCCTCCCTCCCTCGATCAGCCTCTCGTTCTCCGCATACTGAAGCGCAAGCCCATGGCCAGTGTGCGTGAGTTGAAGAAGGATACTGGTACTCCCAGATCAACGGTGTCCGATATCCTCCATCGATCTGGGAAGAAGCCGAAACTCCCACAAGTGATTCCCCATGACCTCTCCCCCGAACAGCTGAAAAGTCGTGTTCAAGTCTGTCGGGAATTACTCCATCGTAGATCCAATCTTCGATGGGTCAATTCCATCATCGCTACAGATGAGAAGTGGATCACGTACGATAACCCTGTGAGGAGACTGCAATGGGTGGATGCAGATGAGAAGCCCACGCCCGTCCCGAAGAAGGAAGAGCACGGAAAGAAGGAACTCCTCTGCTTCTTCTTCTCACTGCTCGGTCCCATCTACTGGGAGATCCTCGCCCCTGGTACCAGCATCAATGCCGACCTCTTCTCTGAACAACTGGAAGATGTCGCGATCAGAGTCCCTCCTAGACTCCTGAACCAGGGCAAAATTCTTCTTCTGATGGACAATGCTCGCCCACATCGAGCGAAGATGACCCAAAAGAAAATGAACGAGCTGAAGATCGAGAGGATTTTCCATCCACCGTATTCCCCGGATCTCTCCCCATGCGACTACCACTGCTTCCGCTCTCTCTCTGACTTCTGCAAAGGAAAGAAGTTCAAGAATCGAGATGAAGTTGTGAGGGCTTTCGTGAACAGGGCGGTCTCGAAGAAACCCGCATTCTGGAAGAGAGGAATCGAGACCCTGCCCAATCGCTGGAGGGAGGTAGTGAGAAAGAAGGGGGCATACATTGGTCACTGAGAATTGTAAAGCATTGAATAAAAAATAAAAACAAAAAATTATACGAACTTTCCGGACACCCTAATAATTAAGCTGACTCGTGGTTATACCCGAGTTGGGCATGTTCAAGCTCGGAAAAGTCGAAGGGTCCATTTTTCTAAAATTCTGAAAAGTTTATGGAAGCTTCAGAAATGCATGTAGATTCCGAAAATACCAATCACCCAAATTGTTATTTTTTTGAAATTAGTTATGACACTTTTTGTGTCATTTTGGATCGAAAAATACGGGTTTTCGAGCATAACTCATTTCTTTTGAATTTTCTCGACCTCTGGTAAGCAAATTCGGTTTCTACGAGTGAAAATACACCAGAAAATCTATATCTCATATACTTTGAAGAATCTTTATTTTTCGACATCAAAATGAAGGGGTATTGGGGTGTCCAGTAATTTTTCAGAATTTGAACGTATCCTCCACAGTAACGATTGTCCATCACAAATGCCAACAGTATTGAATAGAGCAACCATTGCCCAATCATACATACCATGGAATTTTCATCAGCTGTTCTCCCCTGTTTTTAACAAACGTTCATGTAATGGATACTGGAGTCACCCAAAATCACGTTTTCGTCTATAATATTTTTGCTGCACAGGACCGCATGGGTTTGATACCTCTAACTTGCTAATTTTAAAATACAAGATCATACAATTCTTTAACACAGGTGTCACCAGTCAGTGGAGGTGGCCGCGTACAATTTTTTTAAAAACCCATTTGAAAACGACCAAACTAAGTTGGTACACTACCCTAGTCAAGAGATTTTGAACCAACCGTACTATTTGGTCCAGAGCCGTCATTTAGGAATTCTCCAGTTTTGGTCCCGGTAATGTTGTATTGCAGCTCCCAGTTGAGCTACAGAGGTGGCAAAGGGCTTAAAAAACGCAGAAAATTATTTTGAGAAACTTTCATGTTGAAGTTATAACACGAAACTCAAAAATAAATTATCTGTGACTAAAAGTATGATTTCATAACAGCAAAAAAATTGTTCTTCCCATAATGTAGGAGACTTCTGTGGAAATTTATTACTGATTTTGAAAGAACATCTACTCATACAAATAATAAAAAAATAAAAATGGCAAAAAAGTAGGGGTTGTATCTCTCATTTTTTGCATTCAATGTGTAGTAGTCGCAACTTTAGTTCTTAAATAACTAAAATTATCTTTCCGGTCCACTACATTTCACTATCTTGTGCTTATCCGTGATGTTTTCAGGCCAATAAACCTAAATTACTGTATGAAATTCGCAATTTCGAATTTTCGAAAAATACGATTTTCGCAGCCTCGGATGAAGACGATTTTGAGCATTAAAAACTTATAATTTGAAAGAACGGAACGGACTGCTACTGTTGAGTGGAATAGTATATTCCGCCGTGAACAAAATTAATGTCATGCGGGACCATCGAAACTTCTATTCTTGTCGATTTTTTCATTCGAAAATAGCTCCAACGAAGGGTCGTCAAGGGATAAAATTCTTTTTTGAGTAGATTATAGAGAATATCGCTGCAGTTGCATCCTGTAAAATATATTTGGTGATAGATGAGTCCGAAAAAGTATATGAAATTTCATATTTATTAATTTTGTTTAATAGTAAAAATTTAAAATTTGAAATTTTTGAATTTCAGAAACATTCAATTTTGTGAGAATTTCATAGTATTTCGAGAATAAGCCTTTCGCAAAAAAACAAATATAGACGAAAACGTGGGTTTGGGTGACTCCAGTATCCATCACATAAACGTTTGTTAAAAACAGGGGAGAACAGCTGATGAAAATTCCATGGTATGTGTGATTGGGCAATGGTTGCTCTATTCAATAGTGTTGGCATTTGTGATGGACAATCGTTACTGTGGAGGACACGTTCCTCCGAAAAAAAATTCTGAAAAATTTCTGGAGACACCTGCAACTGCAACTTTTTGCAACAATACCTGCAACTTTTTCAAAATCGACCCCAGACCTTTGCTATTGGTACCTTTGATACCCCTCCCCGAACCGACATTTCAGAAAAAAAGTCTGGGAATTATCGATATTTTCACTATCCGTGGGCCCCTGTACAGTTGTATCGTTCTCTCGTGGAGGGTCTGTTGAGTAAAAATACTACCCAAACTGCACTCATCCACCGCAGCGTGAGCGTTGTGAAAGGCTCGTGAGGCCGAGGGCGATCTCGGGTGATCCGAAAAAGTTGGGATGGGGCGAAGCCCCATCCCAACTTTTTCCGAACACCCGAGATCGCCCTCGGCCTCACGAGCCTTTTACAACGTTTTAAGCAGGCTCTCACAAGTCTCATTCAACTTTTGTCTTGAACACACAACCCAACTGTCACGTAGCGACCGAAGGTCGCTAGTTCTTTCATATTTGTATTTGTTTGTGTGCGTGTGATCATCTGTTCATTCGAATTGCCCGCTTCACGCCTATCTTCCTTCCTCATCTCACTTTCTCTTAATTCTGCCACCCACAACAGTTTCCCCTTTGTTTTCTATTATCCAAGTGTTCGAGAAATGTGCAAATTGGGAGACATCGAATTAGAGATGCAATAGTCTTACAATTAGATGCGACTCTCGATCGAGAAGAGAAGGAATCGAAAATAGGAAGGATGAGTCTGGATAAGGTTAGACATCCTTTATCTATTAGTATCTATTGCACATATGCTATAGACTTGTCGCACTGTCGCCTCATGTCGACTCTGCATTTTATGCTAGCTACGTGTATCATATCAGGAGATGTCTCCCCTACCAAAATAGTATTTTTGGCAATATTATTATTTAGAATTATTATCAGACCCTCAGAAGCATCAACGAAGCTGTGGAGAAGCTCCAGAATCTACTCCAGGTTATTTTTGTATAATATGTTTATGGAGAGTGATACGAACTCGCTTGCTTCCACTGGTTTGTCGAGTATGAGCATGAGAGCTTGATCGCAAAAGATATGGCTTCCCCGCTCACCGGACTCAGAATTTACTCTATGAGAGATATTGAATACTCAATTTGGGAGCTATGCATGCATGCTCTCTGATAACAAAAACTGCTATGTCTCTACTGTAGTGAAGTACTGCAATCGATGCAACTGCATATCTTTATCTCAGTATTCTTACGCTGATAGGTATAGATAGTGTGCAGAATGAAGAGACGATGATCCAAATATGAACTCATTGTGGTCACAAAGACCCCTTAATCCGCCCCACGACAATCTTCTAGAATTCAAGAAACGATATCACGCTCTCTTCATGCTACACGTCCTGTCGACGATCGACCGGTCTAGAAAGAGAGTGTAGAATGAAGAGAGCATTGCATCGTTTCTCTAACTCTACTGTCCTCATCTTCAGATTTTCCAACTGGCGACTCTCATAGTTGCGGTCGCGATCGCATTTCTCCTAGTAGGAACGACCATCACTTGCTACTATGGGAAGTATAAGAAGTACAACAACAGGAGGAGAGACTGCGAACGTGGATCAAGTTGTCAGTTTATGTCCCGTAGAGAGAGAGAGAGAGAGAAAGAGAGAGATGCGGAGAAGTGGAGGTGGGATAAATGGTGACAATCTTCTTCAGGCGACTCTCGCTTGATGTTGCTGACTCCGCCAGGTTGGTTGCCATTAGTGAAGTAACGGCTATAGTTTTAGATACGATTTTCTGGTATCCGGTTAAAAGAATATTTTACAAAATTCCTGTTTTCAAAATCATTTCTGATATTCGCAGGTACGATTAAGCAGAACGAGAAGGGAAGGTATCAGCCCAATGAAATACACCTGTCACGCGAGAATCCGGCTAGAATTGCCATCAATGGGAGCGGATTGAAAATTGGAAAATAACCTTAAACCAGATTAGCATTGAACGAGCTGATTGTCTGCACAGAGATAAAGTTATACATTAAATCAGTGGAATTGTACACGAAAATATTTTACTTCTTGTCAGTGATGAAAGTTATAAATATCAAGCATAATCAGGTATGCACAGGTGCAAACAAAGTAATTTTCCTTTCACCTGCTTCGCTCCCGCAAAAGGCAGTGGATATTACCCTAGTCGTCAAGAGACGACTACGCATAGACGAACTGGCCGACTGGGATTATCATTACCAGGGGTGTGCAAAAAGTTTCCCGCACTCCTCATTTCCAAAGCGCTCACGTCGGGCAGAGCGACGGATGAGCATGGGAAACAGAGTTCGAGAAACGATCACACGCTCTCTTCATTATACACACTCTCTCGCAGATCGACCGGTCTAGAGAGTGTGTAGAATGAAGAGAGGGTGGTGTCGTTTCTCGAACTCTAATACCCATGGGCCGAAACACCCACCTGCTGCAATCTAGGAAGTTTGTTCACCTCCCCGCTCTTTCTGGACCGATTCAGTAACCACATGACTCAACCATATGGAAGTGCCAATTTTGGATGTTGATCCCCGGACTATTATTGGACTGATTACTGGACGATCTCAGTCCATTTTTAAATTTATATAATTATTTTTAAAATACCTTCAGCCTCGATGCCGAATCTCTCCCTGCATCCCCTCTGGCACACTGCGATGCCTGCCTACCAGCACGCAGTTGGTGTGATCACTCACTCCTTCTCCGCACTCGCCCTGTATATCATGGTGACGAAAACGCCGAAACCCGGACGCGCATTCGCTCGATATCTGATTGGGCTCCAGGTTAGCTCCATTGCGTCTTACTTGTTTTCTCAAAATTTACAGCGATGACAGATAGGCCACATTTTTCAAAAAGTGACCACTCTCATCACTGTGTATTGATTCAGTGCACTTTTCAGATTTCGATCACTCTTACGGATCTCAATTTCGGCTTTCTCGCTTCTCCAATCGGCTTGTATCCAATTCCGGGAGGCCTGTGCAATGGAGTTCTATGCACCATTTTCGGATTCACTGGCCATCCAGGCATCGTGAGACATACAGTTTTTTTGGAGAGAGGACGTCTTTATGCGAGGACTGTGTTTCTCGAAGAGGGTGTGAATGAGGGACGGGGAAGAGGGGTACGGTAGGATACGGTAGGGACGACAATGGTATGCGAAGGCTATGGATAGTTCGAAGGCACTAGGTCGGATGATCACCGTCGGATAACAACCTTAAATTGCACCCTTCTCCAGCATATCCAAAGTAGCAAAAATGTTTATGTGAAAATTCAACAGAAGGCTCCAGCGTGTAGAATGAAGAGACCCTGGTTTCTTTGCTCGAACTCAATTCTGCATACTCACTGAGAGTGGGTGCAAGGAAGAGAGCTTTGTATCGTTTCCAGTGAGAAACGAATATTAATAGCACAACGACGTTTCCCAGACACTCATGTTTTTCACCGTTGCATATGTGGGCATTTCCCTCATATACTGCTTTCATTACAAATACATTATCATACTGGAGATGGCGAAACATCATACGATTTCGGTTAGTAGTTTGAGCCTTCTTCAAAATGTGTTTGTATCAGCTAAAGTATCGTTGCGCGTTTCGTGTTGTAATTAGCATAATCTATGCTATCCCTTGCTTTATTCACATGGGCCTGTACAGGAATCTTGAAGGTGGACCAGACTTCATTCGAAAGGTGAGAAACGGCAAAGAAATTATTTGAAATGTATTTTCAGAATTACGCCTCGTTATATTATTTAGTAGAAGATACGAATTATCGAGCATTTGTGTACGATTTGACAATGTTTCCTGGCTACACAATATTAATCGCGTCTACAACACTATTTGTATTGTAAATGTGGCAATGCGAAATAATTAAGTATTTAAGATAATGATTTTGGCTGTCATAATTAATTCCTACTTCGTTGCCAGCACATTCTACCTTCTTTCTCAACAAGTGAGATCGCAGTTTCTGAATTTTTTTTCAAAAAATACTTGTAGCTCACAACAATCAGCGACAATACGCGAAAGCTACAGCGCAAATTGCTGATGCTGTTGCTGGTTCAGGTGGGCCGTGAGTATTGATATACCACGCGAGCACCGAAACGGTGGTTGTGCTATGAACCACTTGAGAGGCCCTAAATGAAACTTCTAGACACTGGTTCCACTTACTATCCAACTCGCTCCTTTAGGAGTATACGCATATTCAATGATTGCTGTAGCACTCACACCCGGTGTGCATTTGGTTTTGCATGTTTTCCAGAAAAAATGCTCAGACATTTTTTAAAAAATTGAAACCGCGAGTTTTCAGATATTAACAATGTCATCTTCTGCTTTCAAATGACACACGCTTTTGTACACACGACTATTCTACTCGCAACCACGCCAAGTTATCGCGAATATCTTATGTTGTGAGTTGAATCAAATATTTGACACTTCTTCGATATTTGGCACCCCCATCTAATTTCATAGGGGATGTGTTACCAAAAATCAGGAGTTACCTATGTCTGAGTGGAGTCGGGGAGGAAGGGGGCACCAAATATTGAAGAACCGTCAAACATTCTATACAAATTGAGTTGGCGGAGGCTGCGCAAGGAGGTCGTAGTTGCCTCGTTCACTAACACTACAGCACCGAATATTCAGTAATCATCGCATGAAAAAGGATCTCGACAAGTTAAAGAATTGACTTGTACAAATGCCTCTTGAAAGAATTGTAATTTATTTTCAACATCGGTAAAATAGTAAATACATCTTTCCTATTTGCATGCCGTTTCAAGTAGTACTAAAGAACAGAATTGTCGGAATTGGAACAAAAATGACTCTCGCCGATGAATGACCCACTATTAGCCAGGGGTTAGAAAAAGCCAAACGTGACATATTTTGACTCGTGTTCCAAAAGAACATTTTCAATACATGAACTCATTTCATTGACGAATTTCAAACTATCAATAAACTAGTTCTCCCATCCATCTCGGTATCAATGACAACATGTATAAAGTTCATGTATAATTAGTTGCACCTAATATTCGTGATATCGTAGCCCATGTAGGTCCATGCTGTGCCTAAATGTTAAAACTTAAAAAAAAACAAAACGAATGAAATGTACCAGCAGCGTTGCATGTCATTTGAACAGTAGCAGGAAGTCCAATGGGACCCGTGAACGCCGGCACAACCCCTCCTCCATTAAACTGCAATACATCTTAATACCTTTTATCGTGTTGCTAAATCGAATTCCAATTGATAGTGCCCCTTAGATATTTTTTTCTCAAACATTTTGTCAAACCTCTGATTATCAGTTATCGGTCAACATAATATTTTAGACTTGTTTTCAGGGTGTTTTTCGTTCTGATGGCGAGAGATAGAGAGGAATCGCGTGAGAATCGAGCATTTTAGATGGGTTAGCGGCGGTAAAATTCATCTTTGTCATATCTCGCTACAATTTTAGAATAAGGTATTTCGAATGATTATCTTTCAAACTGCTTCGTCAGAATTTCGATATCTGTCGTTATCGTCCAGATTCAGAAGACCAAACATGAAACCATCACTTTTAGTCAGTCAAATCGCGCTCACTTAAATGATCATAAATTTGTTTAAAATTGAGATAGAACGTCATTTTTTTTCCAAAGAAAGATACCATCATGCGCTACAACTTTGATGCTGACGATATCTTTGCTTGTGCAGGTCCTGGTGGTTGGGTTCACAAAAAATGACTATTATCTTAAAATCGGATTTCGATGTTTTTGAATGTATTCGCTCCCAATAAGCATCAATTGGAGCTTTGGAAGTATTGCTGTCAGGGACACATTTTGCGGTCACCATACAAAAGTGTAGAGTGCGCAATTCGGGTAATCGTCTCTTCATTCTACAAACTCTCTCGCTGCTCGACCGGTCGAGAGAGTGTGAATAATGAAGAGACGATTACCCGAATTGCGCACTATACAAAGTGAGCCCCCTTTTTTATCCTCTTCTCGATTTGGCCAATTGTTGGGCACAACATACCAACCGAGCACAGAATTTTCCCAGAAGTTTTTTTTTCTCATTTTTAGATTTTTAGATCATTTTTAGTGAACCCAACCACCATAGCACAAATTTGAATTTACCGCCGCTGAGTGCTCGATTCTCTCGCGATTCCTCTCATATACCGTACAATAATGATCGCTGCGGGATTGATGCCGGGCGTGCATGTGAGCTCTCGCACCGCGCATCCATTGACCACGAGAGACGCGTCCACGGGCGGGTTAGGACCAAGCATGTACAGGCTGGTCGCGCACTGCCGACAAGCTGCAAGTAGAGTTCGAGAAATGAGAGTATGACCGAAGCCAAAATTCCTTTCACTTTCTTCATGCGCCTCATTTTCCCCTGTATAATTAAAAGTTGTAAAAATTATAATTTTCTGATTTAGCGCTCTCAGAGGCGAGAGCCTGAGAGCTGCAAACATTCTGTCGTCTGAACTATAGCGACACGTTCAACGTACGCGGCAGTGAAGGCATCGGACTAGGGTTGGTGCTCAAGCATGAGCGGATTGGCTGCGCGAAAGGTGCGAGAAGGACGAGAGGAATAATCATACCTAGAAAGAATGTACGATTAGTTAAAGATGCGGTTTAGTAAAATGACAAAATTGTAAAGTAACAATGCTGAATGGCAAGCAGTGGCAGACAGAGTGAATTACAGCAGGGCGATCAAACTGGATTGCCGCCCAATTTTCCGGCTAATTCGCTTTGCACTTTAATGGTGCTCTCTCTCTCTCTCTCTCTCTCTCTCTCTTTTTCTTGGACTAACCTTTAATGATCTAATGACGTGAGGAATGCAACTTCCTGGTCCCTGAGACAAATCACCTTAACTTTTCGATCTTTCACGTTTTCCCTTCTATTCCACCTTGTCCGAATTATCTTTCACATTCCTCCCTTTCCGATTAATCGTATGAATTTGCTTTACTGAAAACGGTTTTAAAAACATCTCAAAAACAGTTTGTTATGGTGAGAAGTTACTGACAATTTTGTTTTTGATTGAGATTTGTAGAGTGAAATGCTGTATATATTTCGATAGTTTAAAACAATAACACATTAACTTTTCTTTCTCGAAATACGAAACATTTCACGTATACTTAAAAGCAATTAATATTTGTGATGTCGAAGCCCATGTAGGTCCAGGCTGTACCTAAAATTAAACATAAATATGTTATTGATTTAATAAATTATACCAGCAGCGTTGCACTCCAAGTAGACTGTTGCAGTTGGCAGGCCGCCGGGAGCAATGTAGTCAGGCACAATCCCTCCTCCGTTGAACTGGAAGGACACTTGCTAGGATGAGAACTATGACGTCATGCCACCTTTGATATGAAAACGGCGGAATGGCGTCATAGTTCGCACCTGAAGCACTGGAAGATTTACGAAACAAACATCAGTTTAGATTACTTCGAAAAACGATTCTTTCTTCATTCTCGTTTTGTTGCCGCACCACAAAACCCGCCGGTGCTCCGCCAGTAGTGCACGTGAGCTCCCGCACAGCGCATCCGTTGACAATGAGGGGAGCATCCGCAGGCGTGAGCGGACCAAGCGTGTACAGGTTCGTCGAGCACTGCCTACAACCTGCAATGGAAATTCGCAGGCGAAAAAACAGGCTCATTTGAAACATCGCCACATACGTTATTAGTTCACATTTTCTTGGGAAAAATATTTCTCTTGGATTTTTTACTCAGACACACTACCAGTCGAGCAAATCGAAAGCAATAATACTATGACATTGCTGATTTTCGAACTCTATTGTAGCCAACGTGTTTGGGGTGACCGTGTTGGGGACGGTATTCGTACCCGAAACCTTGTGTTGTTCAGAAATGCATTCAAGCAGGCTGGGCAATTAAAACTTACGCGGAAGCGAAGGCATCGGACTTGGATTGGTGCTCAAGCACGCGTGGAGTGGCTGCACGATAGATGCCAGAAGGAAGAGTGGGGAGAATAGAGGCGCAATCATACCTAGATCAACGATGAATTGGTTATGCATTATGTGAAGTAAATCGATTTTGCAATGATCAAAAGACAATATTTGTCAATTGTAAAGTTGCGACATCATCGTCATCATTATAATTTTATCCAGATCGAAGACAATAGGGGTTCAAAAACGAAAGTCCCAAGTGAGAAGTAAAATTAAGACGCTAAGTGACAGGCAATGCCAGACAAATTGATCAACTGCAGGGCGATCAAACTGGATTTCCTCCTAATTTTTCCGCCTCGATAGCCTTGCACTTTAATGCTCGTCCTGGCAGTTGATCTCTCGCACTAGTCTTCGATGGTGATCAGGAACGCCAATTTCTCTTCCTGCTCTTTTTTATGCTCTCTCCTTTCTTGTTCCTCAATGCTAATCGGACAGTGTTCCCTTGCACTATCCTTTAATGATCTAATGACGCGATCAATGTCCCTTCCTGGTCTCTGAGACAAATCATCTTCACTTTTCGAAATGTCTGTATCAATTTGATTTATTGAACTCGGTTTCGAAAATGACCTCTTATTACTTTCCCTCTAAATATATTTCCGTGCAAAATGGACGATTTCAACAATATCTGTGTTAGGTAAACGGCTTTTTCATCCGAATGCCTGTTTACGGTTAATCCATCTCCCAATTTCGAAGAACACACTTCTCAAAAACTGAGAAGAACCGTATGGGCAAAAATGTCCATTAAATTTCGCGCTCTGAAAAGATAGTTTGATTGAGTAAGAACTTACTGTCAATTTTGTAGTCGATTGAAAGTTATGGAATGGACTACAGTATATATACAATATCTACAGTATATACAGTATATATTATAGCTCATTCCAAGCCAGAGTGATCTGAATGAATACAGACGGTGAAACGGTATGCGCACGCGCCTCATTGGCTTAGTGGCAGAGCGTCTGTCTTGTAAACAGAAGGTCGCTGGTTCGATTCCAGCATGGGGCAACTTTTTGGATATTCGTGTTCCAATTTTCTTTCATTCGTTATTGTTTTAATACATTTCAGTTTCACACACACGCGATTCCGCCTTCAGTGCGGGGTTAAAATTCCACATAAACCCGACTTCGCAAAGCAATCATCTTCTGCAGCCTGAAATAGTTCAATATTGACAACTAAAGAGAAAGTGAAATGCTTACAACACCCAGGAATCCGAAGCCGATTCCGATCCAGATACTAACTGCAATGTTGCTTTTTCTGACCGATCCCACGGAATTTCGTGTGCTCAAAGAAAGACGGTGTGATACTAGAGCGTAAAAGGAAAATAAAATAAAATAAACTAAAACCAACCTCCATTTGGACGAATGGCGATAGAAGAGCGGTGGCAAGAGCGATCACTGGTAGAATGCGAAATCTAAACGTATTAATGGATCATGCCGATTCCCTCGGAGAAATGTTTATCGTAAAGACATATGAAATACAATATCACATATTGAGTCATGATAAAATGTTGGTTGCTATGCATAATCATCTAGAAGGAGGGACACTGAGAGAGAATATAATTTAGATGAAAGTGTTAAGAAGTGAGCAAATAGAAATAATAATCATAAGAACGAAAGAAGAAGGCCTACTGTGTTGTGCTTTTACAATTCGCCAGCGAAATAGTGAGGGGGAGAGAAGAGCAGAGAGATATTTTCGGGACGGGACGACAGATTGTGGGGAGAGAATGAGTGAGACTGGTCGGAAGAGAGGAAAGGAGATAAGCGATCGGAGGGGGCGATCAGGAACGGAGACCACTGAAGAAGCACGCATCCCAGCCCTCTCGAAGCGACGATGACTCTGAAATAGAGTTCGTAATTCGGGGCACCGTCTCTTCATTTCCCACACTCTCTCGTCCGGTGGAATGGCGAGAGAGTGTGCAGAATGAAGAGAGCGTGGTTTCATTTCTGGAACTCTACTCTGAAAACATTGTAACTAATCTGGCTGATGTCCATGTGACTAAAAAATCATGAATATGATATTGCTATAAGAGAAATATGTGAAACTGCACTAATTGCACAAGGTGTTGCACAGGATAAATTGTAAAACTATTGCCATTGCTCACCTTAGTCGCTGTCTGACAGCATGACGATGTCGCGATCCTCCTTCTGCTCCCCCTTCTTCATTGTCTTTACCGCACTACGCTTGGATCTGAACATAATCTAACAATGATAGCACTTCGTTTTCTCTCCCATATTTGTATCATATTTGCACGCATGAACAATAACATTTTTCCGTATTCTTTGCATTCCACAATACCTAGTTGCACGCGCTCCCGTCTTGAACTCCTCCATCTTCGCTTCGGAGAATCGACATCCATGCGACTGGCATCTGCAATTTGAAACCATTTTGCGTCTAAGATCAATATTGTAAATGCAATTTCAGCTATACTTCAATCCCGGAAAATATGGAGAAGAAAATGAGCAATGGATGTGGTTTAGTGATACCTAGGATGCAACGATGACACTTTTGGTAAGTGAGCAGAGCATTCTGCTAGAGAGTAGCAGTATAAATGGAATGCACGGTTACCTGCAAGCCGAGAAGAAATGGTCGATGCTCTGCTGCTCTCTCTGCAGCTCGTCGAGGTCCTTTCCGGCAAAGTAGTCTATCGAGAGGGACTCTCCTGCAATTGTTTTGGCAAATGTTTTGATGATTTGGATTGTTTTGATGTTATGACAATGTTTTGAGGGGGAAATTATAAAATATTCCTTCAAATACATGGCTAACCTAGCTCGTAACAACCAACACTTTCTCTGATTTTCCTAGTTACAAGGCACAAACTGTAGTCTATTTTCGAATAGGAAAATTTCATATTGGGGAAAGCTATGCAATGGTAAAGAGTTTTTTGGTATTGCCTTTGCTCCTCCTTTAACTCACCTGGCAGGATGTTCCTCTCCGCGACAAAATAGATGCTGTGGTTGTACTGTTCGAAGGGGTCTCTGAAGAGAATCCCTGTTGATAGGCACACACCAGCTATATCGTCATACCCTATCCTACCATTATTGCTCATTCCTACCCATATATTTAACTGTCTCATTCAGTGTATCCTCGATTTTTTTTATTACTTTATTTATTTATTTTTTTTATTACTCGATTTGCATACCTTCCGATGACTGATGTTCTCACAGCCAAATTGGGGGAGCACGAGTGGGCCAAGTAGCGCGCCTCGTTGCCCTGAATATAGAGATTTGCGCGGATCTAGCTTACACACTATTTCCCCATAAAGGTCACATTGACCTGCTTTCATATCGAATTCGCAACAATTCGATCGGAACGAGCAATGGTCTGACTCTCTCCATATCACACACTCTATCGCTGGTGCGAGAAAGCGAGAGAGCATGAGATTTGGAGAGAGTCAGACGATTACTCATCGGAACATACCTGCTCGAAGGAGCAGACGACGATACGGTCAGGCTCGCCCGTCTCCCTGGGCACGGGCACTTCCAGAGAGAAGTCATATGTGCCCTCGTCACTGGTGGATTCCAGTTTCACCTGCAAACCCCTTTCGACTACAAGACATATCAGGCAAATGCGACAAAAACTACATTTTGTTATGGAGAGAGAATTGATTCAATTGCGCCGGTCCGCATTTCATGAACATTTAATTTTGATATGTAGATCAAATTTTGTTATCGTAGAACTCTCACTTCGCCGCAGTAGTCAGCGACGTAGTCGCCTTTCTTGTACTCAGTCAGGGCACGAATGGACCAGCCAGTTCCGACATCTCTGAAGAGCAGCAGAGGGTGCTGCCTTCCCTTCTGAAAAAATTTGTTAAATTTACCTTTTTAAAGATAAAAAAGTATTTATTTTTTCAATACGGTTATTGCTTGTAACGAGAAGCTAATGAGGTGAGGATAGTAGCGAATAAATAACCACCTGAACTGCCCGGTTTGAGCATCTGGTCGGGTCGCAGCCGCACGATGCCCCGCATTCGAAGGCCATCCCGTGCTCCTCCACTCCTCGCTGAAATAGTAGTCAATAAAAAAATTCATCGATGAACACTCACGCTAGCGCAGCAGGCTGATCCAGAACGAGTCGATCGGCGTCCGCCGTTGCAGGAG
The DNA here is from genome assembly GCA_036245805.1 of Pristionchus mayeri. Classification (NCBI taxonomy): domain Eukaryota; kingdom Metazoa; phylum Nematoda; class Chromadorea; order Rhabditida; family Neodiplogasteridae; genus Pristionchus; species Pristionchus mayeri. The sequence goes on from BTRK01000006.1 coordinate 47,714,622, forward strand.
CACTTGGAGCCGCATCTTCGATGAGATCAACGATCAACGATCATTTCATATTCCGACAAACCGGATCTGCTTGAGCGACTGGGGCTGTTGCACATTCGCCTTCATCTCCTTGACCTGATCCGACAGCACCGAGTGAGTGATTAGCTGCAAGGAAGTGATGTATTCTTCCTCATGTAGCGTTGGGTAGGGGAATTGATGAGCATGATCTTCTCATCTTAGTCACTTAGGCCAAGGCTGCCCATTTTGGGATTAATACCTCCAGCTGGCGCAGCTCGGCATCGGCTCGAGGAAGGTCCGTCCAATCCCTGACGATCATGCGGGGTCGGCCGAAGCTCGCGAAGATCGTGTTCCATCTGAACATTATAGACATTAAGATTGGATGAAATGAATTCATCGAATTTGTAACATCAAAATTTGAAGAAAAAACAAACTGGAACTCGATCCTCTTCAGCGCATCGGCGTATTCGATGGCCTGTGCAACGAATGAGAATTACTTGCAATCTGACAGATATAGTGACGACAAAACGATTGTTCATGTCTGCTTGAAGCCGGCTTCAACCCGGCATTTTCAACGGAGAAGAAGCCGGCTTAACGACCACTATTGTTTGAATTCACACCTCGGACGCCCGTGTGGTCGAGAAGAGCCCGTTCGGATAGGCGGCCTTCAGCTCGCCCAAGCCTCCTAAGTCGTGCATGAGCACCCGCGCGACCTGCAATGATTGTGGGCGTTCAAAGTTGATCTTTGATCTCTCAGGCAACACGAGTGAGAACGCAATGAAACGCGCCCTCTCGCTTGTCATTCATAGCGCGGACTCGAGAGGATTTGCTGCCAATCCTAATTCAAATACTTGGCAAACGTACCGCCTCCAGCTGCTTCCGCTCCTCCATGGACTGGTCGACGACGTCCATCGGCTCCACTTCGACCGACGAGTCCTCACTGCTGCTCACTTCCTGTAAATTTGTCAATTATCACTACTGAATCGCATCTTTCGAATGTATATATTAGTATATAAAAAAAGTCTATTAGAAACATGGATACTTTTATTCGTACTAATTTTAGCGCAATAAACATTTAGATTAAAACATAAGCATTTAAAACCAAAAACTTTAAAAAAGTAGATTTCAAGCGTTCAGAATTTCGAGCTCACCTCTCTAGTCGCCTTGCTGCTGTGCTTGAGCGTCTTCCGGGTGAAGAGGGGCGCCATAGCAGCAGTGTACGTGGAGACCGGTGGAGACCACGGAAAACGGGAAGAATGAAGGCGTTGAAAAGAGAACTTTTGATGCAATATTTATCGGGAAGTGAGCACATTTTTAAAGTTTTTTTTAAATTGGCAAAATTGGAAGTCACACAGACGGATTAGCCCTCGAGGTGCAATCCATGCCAGATTGCTAGTCGAATGAAGTGTCCGTCTTTGTGCAGCCATGAATCACAGCAGTTGCAGACCCGCATTATGAGCCAACTTGCTAGTGCAGCATCTGAATGCCACAGGCTATCATTACTGCGATGAAATTGTCAAAGATCAAAGATCAAAGATCAAAGATCAAAAGCCAGTAGTCTGCATGCGTCCATCCACTGCATGCACGAGTCACACATCGACGACGGATCATCTTCTTCGGCAAGTTTTAGATCTGAAAATCTGATTCTCTAAGATGCAAAATTTCGCAAAATCACGAACCTTCAGTGGAGAGATGCTCTCCCCACACGCGAACCGACCGTTCCGCATCAGACGAGAAGATGAGAATGAATGGGGGGGGGAGAACGTGAGAAAAGGCGCATAGACAAAACGCTAATCTATTGTGACGGATGGACGGAGAAGAGTGAAGGCAAGAGAGAGATTAAAGATCAACTGAGAACTGTGAATCTGACTGATCATACTGAACACAAATTTCTCCGTAAGGCAGCCCCATGCTAGATAATCCTGAATCATGGAGTTTCGGCGAATTAGTTTTTTTCACTCATGCCAACAACTGTTCTTGTCAGTAAAATGGTTTCCTAGAGAAGTTCATGCATCTCATCGCCATTTCTTACAGTCCAGCAGAGACGCCCCCGCCCTATCTTCTTCCTCTCCCGTCGTTCTCGAACTCAGTTGTAGTTACGGGGAGAGGTCGATACTGATGTCCTGTTATGCGCATCTGGTCTGTGCTCTCTTATCTCAGTACCGCTGGTTTGGCTGCACAATTAATTACTCTCTTTAGGCAGCGTGCACTCGCACTGATCAGGCTTGCTAGAGAGCATGTAAAATAAAGAGAGTCATTTCAAGCGAACCTATTCCTAATCACCTCGTGCAGTGATCATTGACGTCAAACCACTATCATTATTCTCATCTATTTGCGTGAGCATCCATACCTGCCTCTCCCATCAATCGATTGTCGCTGTATAATGATCTTCCTATTGATTCTTCTAATTTCCCCTGTCGTCTCATCATCTGAAGAGCTATTATTTGTACAAACAGTAAGTGGAATTACGGCATTTTCCGAGCATTTTTTAGATCCAGTTTGAAATAACCTTCCAGAATATTGTTAGAACTCAAAGTGTGGACAACTTCTGTGCAAATAGTGGAGAAAGCTATCCGACCTCGTCCATTCTAGGTGTATCGTCATGGTGACCGCACTCCGAGGGGCACCTATCCCACTGATCCCTACCAGGAGGACTTCTGGGGAGTGCCATGGGGCGAACTTACTACGGTATGAGAACTGGAAAAGTGAGATCAAAGATCAACTTACAATTAAGCTGGGAATGAAGCAGCATTTCCTGCAAGGGCAGAGACTGAAGAGACTCTACGTGGACAAGGAGAAGTTCATGAGTTCTAAGTACAGCAGATACGATGTATGTTGATCTTAAGAGTTCAATTGTCTAGTCAGTGGTATCGTTTCTCGAATCCGTCACTTCCCCATCCGTTCACCTAGATTATTCCAATTCTGTAGAATACGAGAAACAAGCCTGTCCCTTTTTTATTTAAATTCTAGCAGCTCAAAATATCAAGAAAGCATGTCTATTGTAGAGACAGTGACCTGGAAATCAAACTATATTCTTGAGACGTCCATTCGCTCAGCGGACGCCCCTCGTTGTTTGCAGTCTGCAGGCGCTCAGATGGCCGGATTCTACTCTGGTCTCGTTATCAATTAGAGATCAAGAACGATTCCATAGTTTCTTCATTACATACACAGTCTCGCATCTCAGTCAATCGATAGTTTGGGGAAAATTGAAGAGACTGTTGTGGAAGTTCCACACTCAGTTATCGATCGAGTAGATCACTAATCGATTTTTAGGCTCGCCAACGCACCCTACCGACCTTCCTGACTGGCCGGCTGACTGGACTCCTCTACCGATTCATACCGTACCTCACAACGAGGACAGGGTAATTCAATCGATAATGCTACCGTACTCCTCGACAATCGATCGATTGAAGGAACTGGAGGCCGGAGTGAACTGTGACCGAGCCGATCAGTTGCTTGCTCAGAGGGTTCTCAAGAAGAATTTCCTCGATTTTCTCGCTTCGAACTGGGTACGATAGTCGGTGTGGAATCGATAATAGTCCTTCGAGCAACTGCTATCTAGTATCCGTATTTCCTGCACTAGGTCTTGCGGGCTTGTGCGCACAGCTAACGAGAATGCATTTATTATGCAGGCACTTTTCGCGGACATTCTGATTCATTCTGGAGGAGATTATGAGGCCAATTTGGACGCTCTCGAGCATATCTGGGATGCGATCAGCATTGAAGTGAGATGAATAAGAAACGATGCTATTCATTCCCTACACTCTCTTCCATTTTAACCGGTCGAGAAAATCTGTAAAATATCGAATTTCGGCCAAAAAATAATAGAAAGAAGCGATTAATGAAATACCACTTTGCAGAAAGGAGTGTACAACCTTACGCTGCCCGACTGGATCACCGATGACTTCTACAAGGCATTGGGGGGAGCGATGGAGGAGGCACTCGACTATGTGGATGGAGGAGGTCAGTTTTAGGGTAGCATGTATTTTATGGTTAGTTGTGAAAAAGAGCTTGCTAAAGTTCCTCTATTTTTATCCAAGTAATTAACTTTTATGTTTAAGCATTTGAAAAAGGCTTCGAATTTAGCTGGCTTTGACTATCCTGAGGACACGGAATTGCTGCGACTGCGAGCAGGATTCTTTCTGAAGGAATGGATCAAGAACATTAACAATGCCATGGGAGGCAACGGGCTGAAGTACTACAGCTACTCATCTGTGAGTCTACTTGCAGGGATCGACAACGATAACGCGGCCATTATTTGTGTAGAAAATTCGCAATTAGTCGTTGCGGCGCACTGCAAGAGTTCGGTCTGACGCTCTCTCGTCACCGGTCTATAGTGTGTTTGCGTTGCGTACATTGATCATAGTCAGGCTCATAACTCTTGCAGTGCGGCCGCAACGACTAATGGCGATTTTTCTGTATAAAAAATGATTTATCGATGCACAAATCGAATACCGTATTAAATTACAGCACGACAGCATAGTTACTGACTTCATGCTGCTCTTGGGAGCAAAGGAGAAGGTCATCGGAAAGGGGAATCCGGACTATGCTGCTACCGTAACCTGCGAAGTGTGGAGGAGAAGCGACGGATACTATTTGAAGGTATTGGAGTTCATACGCCAAACCACGATATCTTCATTCGGTACACTCTCTTGCAAATCGACAAGCCGAGTGAATGTACGAAATGAAGAGACAGCGACGACAATTTCGAATCTCAAATTCCATTCTCAAATTGCAGTTCTTGTACTCGGCTGATGCATACAGTGACTTTGTGCCGTTCACAAGGTGCGAAATATTAAAAATAATAAATACAACAAATAAAATAATCAAGATTCATCACTGGTTGTCCTGATGCTGATGACTTCTGCCCGGTGGACGCTTTCATGGCTCGATCGCAGCCCTTCATTCCAGAAAGCGCAGATGTCAGTTTGTTTGTTTGTATATTTTTATTAATTTATTATGAATAACAACATATTTCAGGAGTGCAAGAAAGTATGAATACTTCATCGACTTTTGACTTGTTGACATCGATAGAGTACAACACATATAAGCTCATTGCGTGCCATCGATATCATCTAGTCATCAATTCTTGATCGAGTTATGCTTCCCAATTTTTGTCGGTAAAGTGCAACATCTATTATAATTGTACTGTAACAATAGCAAATTTGTTGAACCGACATAACAAGATAGAAATAGAGAAGGTCTGAATTTTTTGACACTATTGCTTTTACATATCAGGTTTTGCATAGAAGGAAAACATATAGGAAAAAGCAGAGTACAACAGTGTCATGCATCATATAGCTGCATTAGTGCAGCCAAAAGCGGGAAGGGTAGGGTCGAGGCCCACGGGCGCGTTGGTCGGCATGTAGATCACTCTCATCCATTCTCCGGAGGTCGTATCGCAGAATGCCTTGAAAACTCCCTGGGGTGCATCGCCTCCAATTTGGAACTGAAATAAGATATACAATCATATGAAGGCGTTTGCCTAAGAATCAAGCAGATCAGCTGGGATATGGCACATCTAAAAATATCGATTTTATACAAATCTTTATTGCGGGGTAATCAATCGTTTTAAAAAAAGATAGGCATACATAGCTTTTCACGTCCATCACCACTTTGGAATATATGATTTCGGTCGCATGTTTCGAAAACAAAAACAAAACACATTATTAGAGTCCTGTAAGATAATCATATTTTCGCGAACTCAATCGCCGATCTTAGAGGTACTAACTGAAATTTCCTAGTTTGTAGCTCTCTTAAATCCTAGTTTGTAGCTCTGGTGGAAGCCTACTTACATTTATTATGTTTGGCGTCGGCGCCTCGCAAACCATTTGATTGTTCACGATCTTTGGCGGCACGCAGGTGTCACCGGGCTGGAAATAGACAAATGAGGGCACTTCTTCAAGATTTCGCTCGTTGGACCACCCGCTTCCCCTCCCCTTATCGTTTCTCGCTTCCTCCCCATCGCAGATGGGTTGTATGACCGAAAATCAGGGAGAAATAGCTTGAAAATAGTTGGGTAGGGGAGGAAAAAGAGGGGGGTGTGCCAAATTTCGTACTCAAAATGGTAGTTATCTTTAGATAGGTGAACTATTGCATCCTTTGACCTACCGGGAATGCCCGAATGTTGAACTCGCATGACGCCTCATCATAGGTTGGCATTATGGTAGCTCGATCATTCGGCACTATACCATATATGCCTAGCATTGTCAAACCCAGCTCACTTAGTGGTGCGGATGTGACTGGAATGCCTGGAGAAGGGGTGCGCATGGGCACGCACCCAAAGCCAAGATGAGGAAGGAGTACGATGACGGAGAGCAGCCTGTGCATCTGAGAGGAGAATAATAATGATGATTTTAAAATTACGACCGAGGAAACAATATCGCGCATGAAACATCAGACATCACGGATGTATTTTGATATTCTGCATAGCTAGAAGGCGAAATAGGGACAAGAGAATCTGAGAAAGTAAAATTTCTCTATCTCTCATTGTCCATGGACATGCCTAGCGACAGCAAAGCCCAAGGACGACCGTTGATTGCATCAAGTCAAATGTTCAAAAAAATGCGAAGTTAACCTTTGAAAAATTAAAGTTACAGACTGGTTAAGTCCATGTGCTATTGCTTCCGAAGGCAACACGGTTTGGAGCGGGCTGGTGACTGGGCTGCTGAGGTGCTGTAGCAGATGCGGCTGCTGGATGCAGCAGCTGCAGCCCTCATCGGATGCGGGTCAGGAGGAATGGACGGGCGGCCGGAGGAGTAGTTGATCGCGTTTATCAGCTGGAATTTAGATCAATAAATGAAAGAATTGCTGGCAAAATCTATTATTATTAATTAACATAATTAATTAATTTGCAAACCTTGGCAATCTGACGCATGTAGTCATCCTTGCCCTTCCACTTCCGGAAGATGAACTCCTCCACCTGTAAGCGAACAATCACTGCCTGTTAATAGTATTTACAAAAAGAGAGTGAGATTGCTGTAAACTGATGTAATTCGCAAAGGCTGACAAGTTGTGAATTTTGTCCAATTGTTATTTTTAATTTTTTGACAAAGCAGATAGTGATAATTACATCACGTGCAGTTCCATTTCTCGAAAAAAAAATAAAGTGGTTACTCACCTCACGTGAATTTCCTGGAACTGGAAGTCGATTGCGTGCGAGATCCGGCTGTCTGCAGTTGAAGGTAATTCTGTTACAATAGTTTTTTCAATAACATTTTCAGATCTGATCAACATCAACCACTTTGGATCAATTTTTTGTTCCCCATTTCTAACGACAAACTGTCATTGAAACTAATGTGAAAACATGGACAAAATGATCATGGGAGTTCAATGTTTGCCTGTCACAACGAGAGCCAATGGAAATGTTTGCAGGCGTTTCGAAACGAGTGATTCATCGCCTATTTCCTATTGATTCGCGACTTTCCATATTCTAAAATCTTTTTATTTAAATTTATTTATTAATTCGCACTCACAGTCGACAGATGACTTGCTCGCGAAGGGATTGGTTAGGCCAGTCTGCCATGTCGAACAGGTTGCGGGCTGCTGCAAGGGTGGGAGTCATAAAACGAAAAAAGGAAACAAAATCAAGCGCAAACGAGTTTATAGTCTTCTAGAGTTGAGAACACAGGCCGGCTGCTGCTTGGGACAAGCAGGGATACGTAATCCTACATCGAAGCCGGCCTAACCGGCCTGCCCCACCTCATTATCATTATTTATCCATTGATCAAGGTCTGGGCCTGGTGGATGATACAGTTCTTCCATTTATCGGGGTCTCTTGTGCAAACGCTCCCCCAATTAGCTCCAAGTTGCTTCACAAATTCGTCCTTCCATCTTGTTTTTGGTCTGCCAATTGGCCTGGCCCGACCGTACGGAGTCCAGTCCATCACACGTTTTGTCCATCTGTCGTCATTTATATATGCCAGTCTTGCGGCCCAAAACCATTTCCTTTCCATTGCCTGTGCTCGGATATCTGGGAGAGGGACTTTTAGAGACAGCCAATCATTCGTTCGGCGTTCCAATCTTGTTACTCCGCACATTTTCCGCATCATACTACGCTGTGCTACAATGAGCCGAGTATGTATCTTTTTCGTCGGACTCCATAGTTCAGATCCATATAACAGAGCTGGCACAACACACATCATGTACACTCGTCTCTTCAGTCCCATTTCAATCTTTCTGTTCGTGAGGAACTCGTGAAACCGGTTAAACCCTCTCCATGCACTTCAGATCCTGCGATTAATTTCTTGCATTAGGCATTGATCAAAAGAGACGCGTATTCCAAGGTAGATGAAAGAATTGACGTATTTCAGAGCTTCGTGGTCAGCGATTAGTCGTGGCTGGTTTCGATTTGACATAACAACAGTCTTCTTCTTGTTTATAACGAGACCGACTTTCCTGCTTGCTGTGCATAGATCATTTATCATTGTTTGAGCTTCTTGCGCAAAATGAGAAACCAATACGACGTCATCCGCATATCTGAGATTGTTCAGCCGTTTTCCATCTATATTTATTCCGTAATTCTGCCAGTTCAGCTCACTAAAACATTCTTGCAGCACTGCATTGAATAAATGAGGGGATAGTGGGTCTCCTTGTCGGACACCTTTTGCTATGTCAATAGGAACTTTTTCCTTGCCCAATCTCACACATACTTGACTTTTGTTGTACACATTTCTCATAACGTTCACAATTTTAGAATGTATTCCTTGTTTTGACAATGCTGCCCAAACCGAACCGAATTCGATGCTGTCAAACGCTTTGGTATAGTCAATGAAGACCATGAAACAGGGAAAGTCATATTCCATTGATTTGCTTATAATCTCGCTTATAGTAAAGGAGTGATCAAGTGTTGAATAATTCCTTCTGAATCCGGCTTGATCGTGAGTTTGGCTTGCATTTAACGTACACTCTATTCGTGTATCGATCGTGGATGTAAAAACTTTGTAGATCAGATTTAGCAACGCTATCGGTCTGTAGTTTGTGATATCTAACTGATTCCCCTTCTTGAATATGAGTGAAATGAGTGAATTCGAGAGATTGTCGGGCAGTATTACCCACCAATCGTTGGAGTAATACTAGCATGCAATGCGGATGCAGATGGAGCACTGTCGTGCAATAAATCCGATGATAGTATGAAGATCGAGTTACGTTTCACTTTTGCACGTATGACTCACCCTCTTCCTGCTCCATTTAGTGAGAAATCGTGACCAGTTCTCTTCGGAAACTCAGTCAGGAGACGAACTATCGATGGAATTTGTTTCTGGGGTGGACAATTACCTTTGTTTGGCGAGAAAGGAAGAAAGCATATAGAGAATAGCAGAAAGAACGGTGAAAAAGTAACTGAATAGTCACAAGCAATGTATCGCTTGCATACAAACAAAAACGCAATGACAATACTACAAATATCGTGATAAGATCATTGATGATGGCGAGAGTGTTAAAGCATGTAATGAATTCACCCCTTGATCAGTGGATGGCATTCAACAAAGGTCCCACTTTCTGTGCTCTCTCGCCGATAGAGTGCACTGTTCGGGTATTTTCTTCATTTCCAATACTGTCCCACCGCTCGACCGGACAAGATAGTATGAGAAATGAAGAGACGATTACCCGAATAGCGCACTCAACTCACCGGTCAGGCGAGAGGAAATGACGCGACTTTTTTCTTGCCAATGAAAGTGTGCCTGTATCACGCGCGCACTGTGATGGGAAGAGGAAAGTAACGATAAACTACGAGAAAGAGGAGGGGTGAGAGTGTGCCTCGCCCTAAACCGCGCAACGACAGGCAAACGCAGCGTGACTGAGCGCATACATCGACATTATTTGGAACCACTTCAACAGAGATTCCAAAATTCAACATTTTTATCCGCCTTTTTCAGACAGAATTACTATTTTCAAAATTGTTGAAAGGCTGCCTCGGTAAGATCGTACGATCCTCGAGGCGATGTGACGCGATGAGCAATCAGAAATGATTCAAATATTTCCTCTTCTCCTCGACTTTTTCCACGGCATTAGATACAGAACCCACCGTTTTCACTTTCTCATCAAAAATCAAGAGAATGTGTCGAATGAAGAATGGAATGAGATAAAAGGGGGATAGTTGTTGTGCCGATTCGGTTTTCTCACTTGCAATAGGATAATGGTAGTTTACTGGTTACTTGTCCGACCAAGGAGATATTCGTGCTCAATCCGATGAGGATGAGCAATCGATAGCACTCGAAAAAAGGGGGGTTGTAGACTAATCGATTACTACTAAATATTTCAGCACGTTTATGACCTCATCTTTCGCCCAGTCGAGGAGCATTCCCATTTTACGAAAATAGTTTCTCTGCCTTGCTTGCTGTCTCTTACTTTATCAATACACACAGCTCAAGAGATAGTGATCTTTATCTTTGGATAGAGGAGGTATGGATGCTGAAATGCCTTAGGCGTTATCCTGGACAAGGGGATGATAGAAACTTGCTACGTCCGGCTGAGATGAGGGGCGGGGACTGTTGCGAGGTGAGATTAAAGGAAAGGGAGAGCTGAGTATTCTTAGCCTCTCCACATTCCGTGGCATCATCAGCTCATAGTGCTTGAAGCTTTTGCGCACGCTTTCAGCTCGGAATGAACTGATCTCGGTTAGTAGGACAATCGTGATGTTCCATTTTCCGCATTCTAATTGTCTCAATATTTAAGTCCAGTCTGTAACTTTAATTTTTCAAAGGTTAACTTTGCATTTTTTTGAACATTTGACTTGATGCAATCAACGGTCGTCCTTGGGCTTTGCTGTCACTAGGCATGTCCATGGACAATGAGAGATAGAGAAATTTTACTTTCTCAGATTCTCTTGTCCCTATTTCGCCTTCTAGCTATGCAGAATATCAAAATACATCCGTGATGTCTGATGTTTCATGCGCGATATTGTTTCCTCGGTCGTAATTTTAAAATCATCATTATTATTCTCCTCTCAGATGCACAGGCTGCTCTCCGTCATCGTACTCCTTCCTCATCTTGGCTTTGGGTGCGTGCCCATGCGCACCCCTTCTCCAGGCATTCCAGTCACATCCGCACCACTAAGTGAGCTGGGTTTGACAATGCTAGGCATATATGGTATAGTGCCGAATGATCGAGCTACCATAATGCCAACCATTTAACTTTAAAATGTGAAGCCTCAACAGAGAAATTTGGGGTTATGCAAGTAATGATACCGAAGTGGCGTAATAAATGCTGATTGCAGGCTGCCCGCCTCTTCCGTATGATGAGGCGTCATGCGAGTTCAACATTCGGGCATTCCCGGTAGGTCAAAGGATGCAATAGTTCACCTATCTAAAGATAACTACCATTTTGAGTACGAAATTTGGCACACCCCCCTCTTTTTCCTCCCCTACCCAACTATTTTCAAGCTATTTCTCCCTGATTTTCGGTCATACAACCCATCTGCGATGGGGAGGAAGCGAGAAACGATAAGGGGAGGGGAAGCGGGTGGTCCAACGAGCGAAATCTTGAAGAAGTGCCCTCATTTGTCTATTTCCAGCCCGGTGACACCTGCGTGCCGCCAAAGATCGTGAACAATCAAATGGTTTGCGAGGCGCCGACGCCAAACATAATAAATGTAAGTAGGCTTCCACCAGAGCTACAAACTAGGATTTAAGAGAGCTACAAACTAGGAAATTTCAGTTAGTACCTCTAAGATCGGCGATTGAGTTCGCGAAAATATGATTATCTTACAGGACTCTAATAATGTGTTTTGTTTTTGTTTTCGAAACATGCGACCGAAATCATATATTCCAAAGTGGTGATGGACGTGAAAAGCTATGTATGCCTATCTTTTTTTAAAACGATTGATTACCCCGCAATAAAGATTTGTATAAAATCGATATTTTTAGATGTGCCATATCCCAGCTGATCTGCTTGATTCTTAGGCAAACGCCTTCATATGATTGTATATCTTATTTCAGTTCCAAATTGGAGGCGATGCACCCCAGGGAGTTTTCAAGGCATTATGCGATACGACCTCCGGAGAATGGATGAGAGTGATCTACATGCCGACCAACGCGCCCGTGGGCCTCGACCCTACCCTTCCCGCTTTTGGCTGCACTAATGCAGCTATATGATGCATGACACTGTTGTACTCTGCTTTTTCCTATATGTTTTCCTTCTATGCAAAACCTGATATGTAAAAGCAATAGTGTCAAAAAATTCAGACCTTCTCTATTTCTATCTTGTTATGTCGGTTCAACAAATTTGCTATGGTTACAGTACAATTATAATAGATGTTGCACTTTACCGACAAAAATTGGGAAGCATAACTCGATCAAGAATTGATGACTAGATGATATCGATGGCACGCAATGAGCTTATATGTGTTGTACTCTATCGATGTCAACAAGTCAAAAGTCGATGAAGTATTCATACTTTCTTGCACTCCTGAAATATGTTGTTATTCATAATAAATTAATAAAAATATACAAACAAACAAACTGACATCTGCGCTTTCTGGAATGAAGGGCTGCGATCGAGCCATGAAAGCGTCCACCGGGCAGAAGTCATCAGCATCAGGACAACCAGTGATGAATCTTGATTATTTTATTTGTTGTATTTATTATTTTTAATATTTCGCACCTTGTGAACGGCACAAAGTCACTGTATGCATCAGCCGAGTACAAGAACTGCAATTTGAGAATGGAATTTGAGATTCGAAATTGTCGTCGCTGTCTCTTCATTTCGTACATTCACTCGGCTTGTCGATTTGCAAGAGAGTGTACCGAATGAAGATATCGTGGTTTGGCGTATGAACTCCAATACCTTCAAATAGTATCCGTCGCTTCTCCTCCACACTTCGCAGGTTACGGTAGCAGCATAGTCCGGATTCCCCTTTCCGATGACCTTCTCCTTTGCTCCCAAGAGCAGCATGAAGTCAGTAACTATGCTGTCGTGCTGTAATTTAATACGGTATTCGATTTGTGCATCGATAAATCATTTTTTATACAGAAAAATCGCCATTAGTCGTTGCGGCCGCACTGCAAGAGTTATGAGCCTGACTATGATCAATGTACGCAACGCAAACACACTATAGACCGGTGACGAGAGAGCGTCAGACCGAACTCTTGCAGTGCGCCGCAACGACTAATTGCGAATTTTCTACACAAATAATGGCCGCGTTATCGTTGTCGATCCCTGCAAGTAGACTCACAGATGAGTAGCTGTAGTACTTCAGCCCGTTGCCTCCCATGGCATTGTTAATGTTCTTGATCCATTCCTTCAGAAAGAATCCTGCTCGCAGTCGCAGCAATTCCGTGTCCTCAGGATAGTCAAAGCCAGCTAAATTCGAAGCCTTTTTCAAATGCTTAAACATAAAAGTTAATTACTTGGATAAAAATAGAGGAACTTTAGCAAGCTCTTTTTCACAACTAACCATAAAATACATGCTACCCTAAAACTGACCTCCTCCATCCACATAGTCGAGTGCCTCCTCCATCGCTCCCCCCAATGCCTTGTAGAAGTCATCGGTGATCCAGTCGGGCAGCGTAAGGTTGTACACTCCTTTCTGCAAAGTGGTATTTCATTAATCGCTTCTTTCTATTATTTTTTGGCCGAAATTCGATATTTTACAGATTTTCTCGACCGGTTAAAATGGAAGAGAGTGTAGGGAATGAATAGCATCGTTTCTTATTCATCTCACTTCAATGCTGATCGCATCCCAGATATGCTCGAGAGCGTCCAAATTGGCCTCATAATCTCCTCCAGAATGAATCAGAATGTCCGCGAAAAGTGCCTGCATAATAAATGCATTCTCGTTAGCTGTGCGCACAAGCCCGCAAGACCTAGTGCAGGAAATACGGATACTAGATAGCAGTTGCTCGAAGGACTATTATCGATTCCACACCGACTATCGTACCCAGTTCGAAGCGAGAAAATCGAGGAAATTCTTCTTGAGAACCCTCTGAGCAAGCAACTGATCGGCTCGGTCACAGTTCACTCCGGCCTCCAGTTCCTTCAATCGATCGATTGTCGAGGAGTACGGTAGCATTATCGATTGAATTACCCTGTCCTCGTTGTGAGGTACGGTATGAATCGGTAGAGGAGTCCAGTCAGCCGGCCAGTCAGGAAGGTCGGTAGGGTGCGTTGGCGAGCCTAAAAATCGATTAGTGATCTACTCGATCGATAACTGAGTGTGGAACTTCCACAACAGTCTCTTCAATTTTCCCCAAACTATCGATTGACTGAGATGCGAGACTGTGTATGTAATGAAGAAACTATGGAATCGTTCTTGATCTCTAATTGATAACGAGACCAGAGTAGAATCCGGCCATCTGAGCGCCTGCAGACTGCAAACAACGAGGGGCGTCCGCTGAGCGAATGGACGTCTCAAGAATATAGTTTGATTTCCAGGTCACTGTCTCTACAATAGACATGCTTTCTTGATATTTTGAGCTGCTAGAATTTAAATAAAAAAGGGACAGGCTTGTTTCTCGTATTCTACAGAATTGGAATAATCTAGGTGAACGGATGGGGAAGTGACGGATTCGAGAAACGATACCACTGACTAGACAATTGAACTCTTAAGATCAACATACATCGTATCTGCTGTACTTAGAACTCATGAACTTCTCCTTGTCCACGTAGAGTCTCTTCAGTCTCTGCCCTTGCAGGAAATGCTGCTTCATTCCCAGCTTAATTGTAAGTTGATCTTTGATCTCACTTTTCCAGTTCTCATACCGTAGTAAGTTCGCCCCATGGCACTCCCCAGAAGTCCTCCTGGTAGGGATCAGTGGGATAGGTGCCCCTCGGAGTGCGGTCACCATGACGATACACCTAGAATGGACGAGGTCGGATAGCTTTCTCCACTATTTGCACAGAAGTTGTCCACACTTTGAGTTCTAACAATATTCTGGAAGGTTATTTCAAACTGGATCTAAAAAATGCTCGGAAAATGCCGTAATTCCACTTACTGTTTGTACAAATAATAGCTCTTCAGATGATGAGACGACAGGGGAAATTAGAAGAATCAATAGGAAGATCATTATACAGCGACAATCGATTGATGGGAGAGGCAGGTATGGATGCTCACGCAAATAGATGAGAATAATGATAGTGGTTTGACGTCAATGATCACTGCACGAGGTGATTAGGAATAGGTTCGCTTGAAATGACTCTCTTTATTTTACATGCTCTCTAGCAAGCCTGATCAGTGCGAGTGCACGCTGCCTAAAGAGAGTAATTAATTGTGCAGCCAAACCAGCGGTACTGAGATAAGAGAGCACAGACCAGATGCGCATAACAGGACATCAGTATCGACCTCTCCCCGTAACTACAACTGAGTTCGAGAACGACGGGAGAGGAAGAAGATAGGGCGGGGGCGTCTCTGCTGGACTGTAAGAAATGGCGATGAGATGCATGAACTTCTCTAGGAAACCATTTTACTGACAAGAACAGTTGTTGGCATGAGTGAAAAAAACTAATTCGCCGAAACTCCATGATTCAGGATTATCTAGCATGGGGCTGCCTTACGGAGAAATTTGTGTTCAGTATGATCAGTCAGATTCACAGTTCTCAGTTGATCTTTAATCTCTCTCTTGCCTTCACTCTTCTCCGTCCATCCGTCACAATAGATTAGCGTTTTGTCTATGCGCCTTTTCTCACGTTCTCCCCCCCCCATTCATTCTCATCTTCTCGTCTGATGCGGAACGGTCGGTTCGCGTGTGGGGAGAGCATCTCTCCACTGAAGGTTCGTGATTTTGCGAAATTTTGCATCTTAGAGAATCAGATTTTCAGATCTAAAACTTGCCGAAGAAGATGATCCGTCGTCGATGTGTGACTCGTGCATGCAGTGGATGGACGCATGCAGACTACTGGCTTTTGATCTTTGATCTTTGATCTTTGATCTTTGACAATTTCATCGCAGTAATGATAGCCTGTGGCATTCAGATGCTGCACTAGCAAGTTGGCTCATAATGCGGGTCTGCAACTGCTGTGATTCATGGCTGCACAAAGACGGACACTTCATTCGACTAGCAATCTGGCATGGATTGCACCTCGAGGGCTAATCCGTCTGTGTGACTTCCAATTTTGCCAATTTAAAAAAAACTTTAAAAATGTGCTCACTTCCCGATAAATATTGCATCAAAAGTTCTCTTTTCAACGCCTTCATTCTTCCCGTTTTCCGTGGTCTCCACCGGTCTCCACGTACACTGCTGCTATGGCGCCCCTCTTCACCCGGAAGACGCTCAAGCACAGCAGCAAGGCGACTAGAGAGGTGAGCTCGAAATTCTGAACGCTTGAAATCTACTTTTTTAAAGTTTTTGGTTTTAAATGCTTATGTTTTAATCTAAATGTTTATTGCGCTAAAATTAGTACGAATAAAAGTATCCATGTTTCTAATAGACTTTTTTTATATACTAATATATACATTCGAAAGATGCGATTCAGTAGTGATAATTGACAAATTTACAGGAAGTGAGCAGCAGTGAGGACTCGTCGGTCGAAGTGGAGCCGATGGACGTCGTCGACCAGTCCATGGAGGAGCGGAAGCAGCTGGAGGCGGTACGTTTGCCAAGTATTTGAATTAGGATTGGCAGCAAATCCTCTCGAGTCCGCGCTATGAATGACAAGCGAGAGGGCGCGTTTCATTGCGTTCTCACTCGTGTTGCCTGAGAGATCAAAGATCAACTTTGAACGCCCACAATCATTGCAGGTCGCGCGGGTGCTCATGCACGACTTAGGAGGCTTGGGCGAGCTGAAGGCCGCCTATCCGAACGGGCTCTTCTCGACCACACGGGCGTCCGAGGTGTGAATTCAAACAATAGTGGTCGTTAAGCCGGCTTCTTCTCCGTTGAAAATGCCGGGTTGAAGCCGGCTTCAAGCAGACATGAACAATCGTTTTGTCGTCACTATATCTGTCAGATTGCAAGTAATTCTCATTCGTTGCACAGGCCATCGAATACGCCGATGCGCTGAAGAGGATCGAGTTCCAGTTTGTTTTTTCTTCAAATTTTGATGTTACAAATTCGATGAATTCATTTCATCCAATCTTAATGTCTATAATGTTCAGATGGAACACGATCTTCGCGAGCTTCGGCCGACCCCGCATGATCGTCAGGGATTGGACGGACCTTCCTCGAGCCGATGCCGAGCTGCGCCAGCTGGAGGTATTAATCCCAAAATGGGCAGCCTTGGCCTAAGTGACTAAGATGAGAAGATCATGCTCATCAATTCCCCTACCCAACGCTACATGAGGAAGAATACATCACTTCCTTGCAGCTAATCACTCACTCGGTGCTGTCGGATCAGGTCAAGGAGATGAAGGCGAATGTGCAACAGCCCCAGTCGCTCAAGCAGATCCGGTTTGTCGGAATATGAAATGATCGTTGATCGTTGATCTCATCGAAGATGCGGCTCCAAGTGCTCCTGCAACGGCGGACGCCGATCGACTCGTTCTGGATCAGCCTGCTGCGCTAGCGTGAGTGTTCATCGATGAATTTTTTTATTGACTACTATTTCAGCGAGGAGTGGAGGAGCACGGGATGGCCTTCGAATGCGGGGCATCGTGCGGCTGCGACCCGACCAGATGCTCAAACCGGGCAGTTCAGGTGGTTATTTATTCGCTACTATCCTCACCTCATTAGCTTCTCGTTACAAGCAATAACCGTATTGAAAAAATAAATACTTTTTTATCTTTAAAAAGGTAAATTTAACAAATTTTTTCAGAAGGGAAGGCAGCACCCTCTGCTGCTCTTCAGAGATGTCGGAACTGGCTGGTCCATTCGTGCCCTGACTGAGTACAAGAAAGGCGACTACGTCGCTGACTACTGCGGCGAAGTGAGAGTTCTACGATAACAAAATTTGATCTACATATCAAAATTAAATGTTCATGAAATGCGGACCGGCGCAATTGAATCAATTCTCTCTCCATAACAAAATGTAGTTTTTGTCGCATTTGCCTGATATGTCTTGTAGTCGAAAGGGGTTTGCAGGTGAAACTGGAATCCACCAGTGACGAGGGCACATATGACTTCTCTCTGGAAGTGCCCGTGCCCAGGGAGACGGGCGAGCCTGACCGTATCGTCGTCTGCTCCTTCGAGCAGGTATGTTCCGATGAGTAATCGTCTGACTCTCTCCAAATCTCATGCTCTCTCGCTTTCTCGCACCAGCGATAGAGTGTGTGATATGGAGAGAGTCAGACCATTGCTCGTTCCGATCGAATTGTTGCGAATTCGATATGAAAGCAGGTCAATGTGACCTTTATGGGGAAATAGTGTGTAAGCTAGATCCGCGCAAATCTCTATATTCAGGGCAACGAGGCGCGCTACTTGGCCCACTCGTGCTCCCCCAATTTGGCTGTGAGAACATCAGTCATCGGAAGGTATGCAAATCGAGTAATAAAAAAAATAAATAAATAAAGTAATAAAAAAAATCGAGGATACACTGAATGAGACAGTTAAATATATGGGTAGGAATGAGCAATAATGGTAGGATAGGGTATGACGATATAGCTGGTGTGTGCCTATCAACAGGGATTCTCTTCAGAGACCCCTTCGAACAGTACAACCACAGCATCTATTTTGTCGCGGAGAGGAACATCCTGCCAGGTGAGTTAAAGGAGGAGCAAAGGCAATACCAAAAAACTCTTTACCATTGCATAGCTTTCCCCAATATGAAATTTTCCTATTCGAAAATAGACTACAGTTTGTGCCTTGTAACTAGGAAAATCAGAGAAAGTGTTGGTTGTTACGAGCTAGGTTAGCCATGTATTTGAAGGAATATTTTATAATTTCCCCTTCAAAACATTGTCATAACATCAAAACAATCCAAATCATCAAAACATTTGCCAAAACAAGTGCAGGAGAGTCCCTCTCGATAGACTACTTTGCCGGAAAGGACCTCGACGAGCTGCAGAGAGAGCAGCAGAGCATCGACCATTTCTTCTCGGCTTGCAGGTAACCGTGCATTCCATTTATACTGCTGCTTTCTAGCAGAATGCTCTGCTCACTTACCAAAAGTGTCATCGTTGCATCCTAGGTATCACTAAACCACATCCATTGCTCATTTTCTTCTCCATATTTTCCGGGATTGAAGTATAGCTGAAATTGCATTTACAATATTGATCTTAGACGCAAAATGGTTTCAAATTGCAGATGCCAGTCGCATGGATGTCGATTCTCCGAAGCGAAGATGGAGGAGTTCAAGACGGGAGCGCGTGCAACTAGGTATTGTGGAATGCAAAGAATACGGAAAGATGTTATTGTTCATGCGTGCAAATATGATACAAATATGGGAGAGAAAACGAAGTGCTATCATTGTTAGATTATGTTCAGATCCAAGCGTAGTGCGGTAAAGACAATGAAGAAGGGGGAGCAGAAGGAGGATCGCTACATCGTCATGCTGTCGGACAGCGACTAAGGTGAGCAATGGCAATAGTTTTGCAATTTATCCTGTGCAACACCTTGTGCAATTAGTGCAGTTTCACATATTTCTCTTATAGCAATATCATATTCATGATTTTTTAGTCACATGGACATCAGCCAGATTAGTTACAATGTTTTCAGAGTAGAGTTCCAGAAATGAAACCACGCTCTCTTCATTCTGCACACTCTCTCGCCATTCCACCGGACGAGAGAGTGTTGGAAATGAAGAGACGGTGCCCCGAATTACGAACTCTATTTCAGAGTCATCGTCGCTTCGAGAGGGCTGGGATGCGTGCTCCTTCAGTGGTCTCCGTTCCTGATCGCCCCCTCCGATCGCTTATCTCCTTTCCTCTCTTCCGACCAGTCTCACTCATTCTCTCCCCACAATCTGTCGTCCCGTACCGAAAATATCTCTCTGCTCTTCTCTCCCCCTCACTATTTCGCCGGCGAATTGTAAAAGCACAACACAGTAGGCCTTCTTCTTTCGTTCTTATGATTATTTTTTCTATTTGCTCACTTCTTAACACTTTCATCTAAATTATATTCTCTCTCAGTGTCCCTCCTTCTAGATGATTATGCATAGCAACCAACATTTTATCACGACTCAATATGTGATATTGTATTTCATATGTCTTTACGATAAACATTTCTCCGAGGGAATCGGCATGATCCATTAATACGTTTAGATTTCGCATTCTACCAGTGATCGCTCTTGCCACCGCTCTTCTATCGTCATTCGTCCAAATGGAGGTTGGTTTTAGTTTATTTTATTTTATTTTCCTTTTACGCTCTAGTATCACACCGTCTTTCTTTGAGCACACGAAATTCCGTGGGATCGGTCAGGAAAAGCAACATTGCAGTTAGTATCTGGATCGGAATCGGCTTCGGATTCCTGGGTGTTGTAAGCATTTCACTTTCTCTTTAGTTGTCAATATTGAACTATTTCAAGCTGCAGAAGATGATTGCTTTGCGAAGTCGGGTTTATGTGGAATTTTAACCCCGCACTGAAGGCGGAATCGCGGGTGTGTGAAACTGAAATGTATTAAAACAATAACGAATGAAAGAAAATTGGAACACGAATATCCAAAAAGTTGCCCCATGCTCGAATCGAACCAGCGACCTTCTGTTTACAAGACAGACGCTCTGCCACTAAGCCAATGAGGCGCGTGCGCATACCGTTTCACCGTCTGTATTCATTCAGATCACTCTGGCTTGGAATGAGCTATAATATATACTGTATATACTGTAGATATTGTATATATACTGTAGTCCATTCCATAACTTTCAATCGACTACAAAATTGACAGTAAGTTCTTACTAAATCAAACTATCTTTTCAGAGCGCGAAATTTAATGGACATTTTTGCCCATACGGTTCTTCTCAGTTTTTGAGAAGTGTGTTCTTCGAAATTGGGAGATGGATTAACCGTAAACAGGCATTCGGATGAAAAAGCCGTTTACCTAACACAGATATTGTTGAAATCGTCCATTTTGCACGGAAATATATTTAGAGGGAAAGTAATAAGAGGTCATTTTCGAAACCGAGTTCAATAAATCAAATTGATACAGACATTTCGAAAAGTGAAGATGATTTGTCTCAGAGACCAGGAAGGGACATTGATCGCGTCATTAGATCATTAAAGGATAGTGCAAGGGAACACTGTCCGATTAGCATTGAGGAACAAGAAAGGAGAGAGCATAAAAAAGAGCAGGAAGAGAAATTGGCGTTCCTGATCACCATCGAAGACTAGTGCGAGAGATCAACTGCCAGGATGAGCATTAAAGTGCAAGGCTATCTAGGCGGAAAAATTAGGAGGAAATCCAGTTTGATCGCCCTGCAGTTGATCAATTTGTCTGGCATTGCCTGTCACTTAGCGTCTTAATTTTACTTCTCACTTGGGACTTTCGTTTTTGAACCCCTATTGTCTTCGATCTGGATAAAATTATAATGATGACGATGATGTCGCAACTTTACAATTGACAAATATTGTCTTTTGATCATTGCAAAATCGATTTACTTCACATAATGCATAACCAATTCATCGTTGATCTAGGTATGATTGCGCCTCTATTCTCCCCACTCTTCCTTCTGGCATCTATCGTGCAGCCACTCCACGCGTGCTTGAGCACCAATCCAAGTCCGATGCCTTCGCTTCCGCGTAAGTTTTAATTGCCCAGCCTGCTTGAATGCATTTCTGAACAACACAAGGTTTCGGGTACGAATACCGTCCCCAACACGGTCACCCCAAACACGTTGGCTACAATAGAGTTCGAAAATCAGCAATGTCATAGTATTATTGCTTTCGATTTGCTCGACTGGTAGTGTGTCTGAGTAAAAAATCCAAGAGAAATATTTTTCCCAAGAAAATGTGAACTAATAACGTATGTGGCGATGTTTCAAATGAGCCTGTTTTTTCGCCTGCGAATTTCCATTGCAGGTTGTAGGCAGTGCTCGACGAACCTGTACACGCTTGGTCCGCTCACGCCTGCGGATGCTCCCCTCATTGTCAACGGATGCGCTGTGCGGGAGCTCACGTGCACTACTGGCGGAGCACCGGCGGGTTTTGTGGTGCGGCAACAAAACGAGAATGAAGAAAGAATCGTTTTTCGAAGTAATCTAAACTGATGTTTGTTTCGTAAATCTTCCAGTGCTTCAGGTGCGAACTATGACGCCATTCCGCCGTTTTCATATCAAAGGTGGCATGACGTCATAGTTCTCATCCTAGCAAGTGTCCTTCCAGTTCAACGGAGGAGGGATTGTGCCTGACTACATTGCTCCCGGCGGCCTGCCAACTGCAACAGTCTACTTGGAGTGCAACGCTGCTGGTATAATTTATTAAATCAATAACATATTTATGTTTAATTTTAGGTACAGCCTGGACCTACATGGGCTTCGACATCACAAATATTAATTGCTTTTAAGTATACGTGAAATGTTTCGTATTTCGAGAAAGAAAAGTTAATGTGTTATTGTTTTAAACTATCGAAATATATACAGCATTTCACTCTACAAATCTCAATCAAAAACAAAATTGTCAGTAACTTCTCACCATAACAAACTGTTTTTGAGATGTTTTTAAAACCGTTTTCAGTAAAGCAAATTCATACGATTAATCGGAAAGGGAGGAATGTGAAAGATAATTCGGACAAGGTGGAATAGAAGGGAAAACGTGAAAGATCGAAAAGTTAAGGTGATTTGTCTCAGGGACCAGGAAGTTGCATTCCTCACGAAATTAGATCATTAATGGTTAGTCCAAGAGAAAGAGAGAGAGAGAGAGAGAGAGAGAGAGAGAGAGAGAGAGAGAGAGAGAGAGAGAGAGAGAGAGAGAGAGAGAGAGAGAGAGAGAGAGAGAGAGAGCACCATTAAAGTGCAAAGCGAATTAGCCGGAAAATTGGGCGGCAATCCAGTTTGATCGCCCTGCTGTAATTCACTCTGTCTGCCACTGCTTGCCATTCAGCATTGTTACTTTACAATTTTGTCATTTTACTAAACCGCATCTTTAACTAATTGTACATTCTTTCTAGGTATGATTATTCCTCTCGTCCTTCTCGCATCTTGCGCGCAGCCAATCCGCCCATGCTTGAGCACCAACCCTAGTCCGATGCCTTCACTGCCGCGTACGTTGAACGTGTCGCTATAGTTCAGACGACAGAATGTTTGCAGCTCTCAGGCTCTCGCCTCTGAGAGCGCTAAATCAGAAAATTATAATTTTTACAACTTTTAATTATACAGGGGAAAATGAGGCGCATGAAGAAAGTGAAAGGAATTTTGGCTTCGATCATACTCTCATTTCTCGAACTCTACTTGCAGCTTGTCGGCAGTGCGCGACCAGCCTGTACATGCTTGGTCCTAACCCGCCCGTGGACGCGTCTCTCGTGGTCAATGGATGCGCGGTGCGAGAGCTCACATGCACGCCCGGCATCAATCCCGCAGCGATCATTATTGTACGGTATATGAGAGGAATCGCGAGAGAATCGAGCACTCAGCGGCGGTAAATTCAAATTTGTGCTATGGTGGTTGGGTTCACTAAAAATGATCTAAAAATCTAAAAATGAGAAAAAAACTTCTGGGAAATTTTGTGCTCGGTTGGTATGTTGTGCCCAACAATTGGCCAAATCGAGAAGAGGATAAAAAAGGGGGCTCACTTTGTATAGTGCGCAATTCGGGTAATCGTCTCTTAATTATTCACACTCTCTCGACCGGTCGAGCAGCGAGAGAGTTTGTAGAATGAAGAGACGATTACCCGAATTGCGCACTCTACACTTTTGTATGGTGACCGCAAAATGTGTCCCTGACAGCAATACTTCCAAAGCTCCAATTATTGGGAGATGCTTATTGGGAGCGAATACATTCAAAAACATCGAAATCCGATTTT
Source organism: Pristionchus mayeri (assembly GCA_036245805.1). Classification (NCBI taxonomy): domain Eukaryota; kingdom Metazoa; phylum Nematoda; class Chromadorea; order Rhabditida; family Neodiplogasteridae; genus Pristionchus; species Pristionchus mayeri. Next base: position 47,738,376 of record BTRK01000006.1, read on the forward strand.
AAGATAATAGTCATTTTTTGTGAACCCAACCACCAGGACCTGCACAAGCAAAGATATCGTCAGCATCAAAGTTGTAGCGCATGATGGTATCTTTCTTTGGAAAAAAATGACGTTCTATCTCAATTTTAAACAAATTTATGATCATTTAAGTGAGCGCGATTTGACTGACTAAAAGTGATGGTTTCATGTTTGGTCTTCTGAATCTGGACGATAACGACAGATATCGAAATTCTGACGAAGCAGTTTGAAAGATAATCATTCGAAATACCTTATTCTAAAATTGTAGCGAGATATGACAAAGATGAATTTTACCGCCGCTAACCCATCTAAAATGCTCGATTCTCACGCGATTCCTCTCTATCTCTCGCCATCAGAACGAAAAACACCCTGAAAACAAGTCTAAAATATTATGTTGACCGATAACTGATAATCAGAGGTTTGACAAAATGTTTGAGAAAAAATATCTAAGGGGCACTATCAATTGGAATTCGATTTAGCAACACGATAAAAGGTATCAAGATGTATTGCAGTTTAATGGAGGAGGGGTTGTGCCGGCGTTCACGGGTCCCATTGGACTTCCTGCTATTGTTCAGATGACATGCAACGCTGCAGGTACATTTCATTCGTTTTGTTTTTTTTAAGTTTTAACATTTAGGCACAGCATGGACCTACATGGGCTACGATATCACGAATATTAGGTGCAACTAATTATACATGAACTTTATACATGTTGTCATTGATACCGAGATGGATGGGAGAACTAGTTTATTGATAGTTTGAAATTCGTCAATGAAATGAGTTCATGTATTGAAAATGTTCATTTGGAACACGAGTCAAAATATGTCACGTTTGGCTTTTTTCTAACCCCTGGCTAATAGTGGGTCATTCATCGGCGAGAGTCATTTTTGTTCCAATTCCGACAATTCTGTTCTTTAGTACTACTTGAAACGGCATGCAAATAGGAAAGATGTATTTACTATTTTACCGATGTTGAAAATAAATTACAATTCTTTCAAGAGGCATTTGTACAAGTCAATTCTTTCACTTGTCGAGATCCTTTTTCATGCGATGATTACTGAATATTCGGTGCTGTAGTGTTAGTGAACGAGGCAACTGCGACCTCCTTGCGCAGCCTCCGCCAACTCAATTTGTATAGAATGTTTGACGGTTCTTCAATATTTGGTGCCCCCTTCCTCCCCAACTCCACTCAGATATAGGTAACTCCTGATTTTTGGTAACACATCCCCTATGAAATTAGATGGGGGTGCCAAATATCGAAGAAGTGTCAAATATTTGATTCAACTCACAACATAAGATATTCGCGATAACTTGGAGTGGTTGCGAGTAGAATAGTCGTGTGTACAAAAGCGTGTGTCATTTGAAAGCAGAAGATGACATTGTTAATATCTGAAAACTCGCGGTTTCAATTTTTTAAAAAATGTCTGAGCATTTTTTCTGGAAAACATGCAAAACCAAATGCACACCGGGTGTGAGTGCTACAGCAATCATTGAATATGCGTATACTCCTAAAGGAGCGAGTTGGATAGTGAGTGGAACCAGTGTCTAGAAGTTTCATTTAGGGCCTCTCAAATGGTTCATAGCACAACCACCGTTTCGGTGCTCGCGTGGTATATCAATACTCACGGCCCACCTGAACCAGCAACTGCATCAGCAATTTGCGCTGTAGCTTTCGCGTATTGTCGCTGATTGTTGTGAGCTACAAGTATTTTTTGAAAAAAAATTCAGAATCTGCGATCTCACTTGTTGAGAAAGAAGGTAGAATGTGCTGGCAACGAAGTAGAAAATAATTATGACAGCCAAAATCATTATCTTAAATACTTAATTATTTCGCATTGCCACATTTACAATACAAATAGTGTTGTAGACGCGATTAATATTGTGTAGCCAGGAAACATTGTCAAATCGTACACAAATGCTCGATAATTCGTATCTTCTACTAAATAATATAACGAGGCGTAATTCTGAAAATACATTTCAAATAATTTCTTTGCCGTTTCTCACCTTTCGAATGAAGTCTGGTCCACCTTCAAGATTCCTGTACAGGCCCATGTGAATAAAGCAAGGGATAGCATAGATTATGCTAATTACAACACGAAACGCGCAACGATACTTTAGCTGATACAAACACATTTTGAAGAAGGCTCAAACTACTAACCGAAATCGTATGATGTTTTGCCATCTGCAGTATGATAATGTATTTGTAATGAAAGCAGTATATGACGGAAATGCCCACATATGCAACGGTGAAAAACATGAGTGTCTGGGAAACGTCGTTGTGCTATTAATATTCGTTTCTCACTGGAAACGATACAAAGCTCTCTTCCTTGCACCCACTCTCAGTGAGTATGCAGAATTGAGTTCGAGCAAAGAAACCAGGGTCTCTTCATTCTACACGCTGGAGCCTTCTGTTGAATTTTCACATAAACATTTTTGCTACTTTGGATATGCTGGAGAAGGGTGCAATTTAAGGTTGTTATCCGACGGTGATCATCCGACCTAGTGCCTTCGAACTATCCATAGCCTTCGCATACCATTGTCGTCCCTACCGTATCCTACCGTACCCCTCTTCCCCGTCCCTCATTCACACCCTCTTCGAGAGACACAGTCCTCGCATAAAGGCGTCCTCTCTCCAAAAAAACTGTATGTCTCACGATGCCTGGATGGCCAGTGAATCCGAAAATGGTGCATAGAACTCCATTGCACAGGCCTCCCGGAATTGGATACAAGCCGATTGGAGAAGCGAGAAAGCCGAAATTGAGATCCGTAAGAGTGATCGAAATCTGAAAAGTGCACTGAATCAATACACAGTGATGAGAGTGGTCACTTTTTGAAAAATGTGACCTATCTGTCATCGCTGTAAATTTTGAGAAAACAAGTAAGACGCAATGGAGCTAACCTGGAGCCCAATCAGATATCGAGCGAATGCGCGTCCGGGTTTCGGCGTTTTCGTCACCATGATATAGAGGGCGAGTGCGGAGAAGGAGTGAGTGATCACACCAACTGCGTGCTGGTAGGCAGGCATCGCAGTGTGCCAGAGGGGATGCAGGGAGAGATTCGGCATCGAGGCTGAAGGTATTTTAAAAATAATTATATAAATTTAAAAATGGACTGAGATCGTCCAGTAATCAGTCCAATAATAGTCCGGGGATCAACATCCAAAATTGGCACTTCCATATGGTTGAGTCATGTGGTTACTGAATCGGTCCAGAAAGAGCGGGGAGGTGAACAAACTTCCTAGATTGCAGCAGGTGGGTGTTTCGGCCCATGGGTATTAGAGTTCGAGAAACGACACCACCCTCTCTTCATTCTACACACTCTCTAGACCGGTCGATCTGCGAGAGAGTGTGTATAATGAAGAGAGCGTGGGATCGTTTCTCGAACTCTGTTTCCCATGCTCATCCGTCGCTCTGCCCGACGTGAACGCTTTGGAAATGAGGAGTGCGGGAAACTTTTTGCACACCCCTGGTAATGATAATCCCAGTCGGCCAGTTCGTGTATGCGTAGTCGTCTCTTGACGACTAGGGTAATATCCACTGCCTTTTGCGGGAGCGAAGCAGGTGAAAGGAAAATTACTTTGTTTACACCTGTGCATACCTACCGTGTTGATTATGCTTGATATTTATTACTTTCATCACTGACAAGAAGCAAAATATTTTCGTGTACAATTCCACTGATTTAATGTATAACTTTATCTCTGTGCAGACAATCAGCTCGTTCAATGCTAATCTGGTTTAAGGTTATTTTCCAATTTTCAATCCGCTCCCATTGATGGCAATTCTAGCCGGATTCTCGCGTGACAGGTGTATTTCATTGGGCTGATACCTTCCCTTCTCGTTCTGCTTAATCGTACCTGCGAATATCAGAAATGATTTTGAAAACAGGAATTTTGTAAAATATTCTTTTAACCGGATACCAGAAAATCGTATCTAAAACTACAGCCGTTACTTCACTAATGGCAACCAACCTGGCGGAGTCAGCAACACCAAGCGAGAGTCGCCTGAAGAAGATTGTCACCATTTATCCCACCTCCACTTCTCCGCATCTCTCTCTTTCTCTCTCTCTCTCTCTCTCTCTCTCTCTCTCTCTCTCTCTCTCTCTCTCTCTCTCTCTACGGGACATAAACTGACTACTTGATCCACGTTCGCAGTCTCTCCTCTTGTTGTTGTACTTCTTATACTTCCCATAGTAGCAAGTGATGGTCGTTCCTACTAGGAGAAATGCGATGGCGACCGCAACTATGAGAGTCGCCAGTTGGAAAATCTGAAGATGAGGACAGTAGAGTTAGAGAAACGATGCAATGCTCTCTTCATTCTACACTTTCTTTCTAGACCGGTCGATCGTCGACAGGACGTGTAGCATGAAGAGAGCGTGATATCGTTTCTTGAATTCTAGAGGATTGTCGTGGGGCGGATTAAGGGGTCTTTGTGACCACAATGAGTTCATATTTGGATCATCGTCTCTTCATTCTGCACACTATCTATACCTATCAGCGTAAGAATACTGAGATAAAGATATGCAGTTGCATCGATTGCAGTACTTCACTACAGTAGAGACATAGCAGTTTTTGTTATCAGAGAGCATGCATGCATAGCTCCCAAATTGAGTATTCAATATCTCTCATAGAGTAAATTCTGAGTCCGGTGAGCGGGGAAGCCATATCTTTTGCGATCAAGCTCTCATGCTCATACTCGACAAACCAGTGGAAGCAAGCGAATTCGTATCACTCTCCATAAACATATTATACAAAATAACCTGGAGTAGATTCTGGAGCTTCTCCACAGCTTCGTTGATGCTTCTGAGGGTCTGATAATAATTCTAAATAATAATATTGCCAAAAATACTATTTTGGTAGGGGAGACATCTCCTGATATGATACACGTAGCTAGCATAAAATGCAGAGTCGACATGAGGCGACAGTGCGACAAGTCTATAGCATATGTGCAATAGATACTAATAGATAAAGGATGTCTAACCTTATCCAGACTCATCCTTCCTATTTTCGATTACTTCTCTTCTCGATCGAGAGTCGCATCTAATTGTAAGACTATTGCATCTCTAATTCGATGTCTCCCAATTTGCACATTTGTCGAACACTTGGATAATAGAAAACAAAGGGGAAACTGTTGTGGGTGGCAGAATTAAGAGAAAGTGAGATGAGGAAGGAAGATAGGCGTGAAGCGGGCAATTGGAATGAACAGATGATCACACGCACACAAACAAATAAAAATATGAAAGAACTAGCGATCTTCGGTCGCTACGTGACAGTTGGGTTGTGTGTTCAAGATAAAAGTTGAATGAGACTTGTGAGAGCCTGCTTAAAACGTTGTAAAAGGCTCGTGAGGCCGAGGGCGATCTCGGGTGTTCCGAAAAAGTTGGGATGGGGCTTCGCCCCATCCCAACTTTTTCGGATCACCCGAGATCGCCCTCGGCCTCACGAGCCTTTCACAACGCTCACGCTGCGGTGGATGAGCGCAGTTTGGGAAGTATTTTTACTCAACAGACCCTCCACGAGAGAACGATACAACTGTACAGGGGCCCACGGATAGTGAAAATATCGATAATTCCCAGACTTTTTTTCTGAAATGTCGGTTCGGGGAGATTATCAGAGGTACCAATAGCTAAGGTCTGGGGTCGATTTTGAAAAAGTTGCAGGTATTGGGGTCTCCAGAAATTTTTCAGAATTTTTTTTCGGAGGAACGTGTCCTCCACAGTAACGATTGTCCATCACAAATGCCAACACTATTGAATAGAGCAACCATTGCCCAATCACACATACCATGGAATTTTCATCAGCTGTTCTCCCCTGTTTTTAACAAACGTTCATGTAATGGATACTGGAGTCACCCAAACCCACGTTTTCGTCTATATTTGTTTTTTTGCGAAAGGCTTATTCTTAAAGAAATCATCCTAGTTTCTTCACATTTTTATAATGCATGAATTACTAAATATAAATACACAATTTGGAAGAAATCGATCAACTATTCTATCTGGAACAATAAAATATTTCCAAAATTCTGAATCATATTTTCCACATTTTCGATGAAATATCATGATCAAACAAATAATTGATATTATATTTCTTTCAAAGCTCGCCAAATGTTCAATGTGCAATGTAATATGGAGTACCACAAAATATCTCCAATTAGCGCATATTCAAATTAGGGTTCGATTTGATCGCACTAAGGAAGAACCTCTACTTTTGTTTTTAACTATGATCAGTAATTCGTGCTAGCGATCAATAACTGCAACTGAATGGCACAAGTGAAGCACACTTAACACACGTATCACGAGTCGATGAAGCAAAATCAGGGACAATTTTTTCCAAACCCCCTAGTCAAGAGATTTTGAACCAACCGTACTATTTGGTCCAGAGCCGTCATTTAGGAATTCTCCGGTTTTGGTCCCGGTAATGTTGTATTTCAGCTCCCAGTTGAGCTACAGAGGTGGCAAAGGACTTAAAAAACGCAGAAAATTATTTTGAGAAACTTTCATGTTGAAGTAATAACACGAAACTCAAAAATAAATTATCTGTGACTAAAAGTATGATTTCATAACAGCAAAAAAATTGTTCTTCCCATAATGTAGGAGACTTCTGTGGAAATTTATTACTGATTTTGAAAGAACATCTACTCATACAAATAATAAAAAATAAAAATGGCAAAAAAAGTAGGGGTTGTATCTCTCATTTTTTGCATTCAATGTGTAGTAGTCGCAAATTTAGTTCTTAAATAACTAAAATTATCTTTCCGGTCCACTACATTTCACTATCTTGTGCTTATCCGTGATGTTTTCAGGCCAATAAATTTAAATTACTGTATGAAATTCGCAATTTTAGTTATTTATGAACTAAAGTTGCGACTACTACACATTGAATGCAAAAAATGAGAGATACAACCCCTACTTTTTTGCCATTTTTATTTTTTTATTATTTGTATGAGTAGATGTTCTTTCAAAATCAGTAATAAATTTCCACAGAAGTCTCCTACATTATGGGAAGAACAATTTTTTTGCTGTTATGAAATCATACTAGTCACAGATAATTTATTTTTGAGTTTCGTGTTATGACTTCAACATGAAAGTTTCTCAAAATAATTTTCTGCGTTTTTTAAGCCCTTTGCCACCTCTGTAGCTCAACTGGGAGCTGCAATACAACATTACCGGGACCAAAACCGGAGAATTCCTAAATGACGGCTCTGGACCAAATAGTACGGTTGGTTCAAAATCTCTTGACTAGGGTAGTGTACCAACTTAGTTTGGTCGTTTTCAAATGGGTTTAAAAAAAATTGTTCGCGGCCACCTCCACTGACTGGTGACACCTGTGTTAAAGAATTGTATGATCTTGTATTTTAAAATTAGCAAGTTAGAGGTATCAAACCCATGCGGTCCTGTGCAGCAAAAATATTATAGACGAAAACGTGATTTTGGGTGACTCCAGTATCCATTACATGAACGTTTGTTAAAAACAGGGGAGAACAGCTGATGAAAATTCCATGGTATGTATGATTGGGCAATGGTTGCTCTATTCAATACTGTTGGCATTTGTGATGGACAATCGTTACTGTGGAGGATACGTTCAAATTCTGAAAAATTACTGGACACCCCAATACCCCTTCATTTTGATGTCGAAAAATAAAGATTCTTCAAAGTATATGAGATATAGATTTTCTGGTGTATTTTCACTCGTAGAAACCGAATTTGCTTACCAGAGGTCGAGAAAATTCAAAAGAAATGAGTTATGCTCGAAAACCCGTATTTTTCGATCCAAAATGACACAAAAAGTGTCATAACTAATTTCAAAAAAATAAAAATTTGGGTGATTGGTATTTTCGGAATCTACATGCATTTCTGAAGCTTCCATAAACTTTTCAGAATTTTAGAAAAATGGACCCTTCGACTTTTCCGAGCTTGAACACGAAATTATTAGGGTGTCCGGAAAGTTCGTATAATTTTTTGTTTTTATTTTTTATTCAATGCTTTACAATTCTCAGTGACCAATGTATGCCCCCTTCTTTCTCACTACCTCCCTCCAGCGATTGGGCAGGGTCTCGATTCCTCTCTTCCAGAATGCGGGTTTCTTTGAGACCGCCCTGTTCACGAAAGCCCTCACAACTTCTCGATTCTTGAACTTCTTTCCTTTGCAGAAGTCAGAGAGAGAGCGGAAGCAGTGGTAGTCGCATGGGGAGAGATCCGGGGAATACGGTGGATGGAAAATCCTCTCGATCTTCAGCTGGTCCATTTTCTTCTGGGTCATCTTCGCTCGATGTGGGCGAGCATTGTCCATCAGAAGAAGAATTTTGCCCTGGTTCAGGAGTCTGGGAGGGACTCTGATCGCGACATCTTCCAGTTGTTCAGAGAAGAGGTCGGCATTGATGCTGGTACCAGGGGCGAGGATCTCCCAGTAGATGGGACCGAGCAGTGAGAAGAAGAAGCAGAGGAGTTCCTTCTTTCCGTGCTCTTCCTTCTTCGGGACGGGCGTGAGCTTCTCATCTGCATCCACCCATTGCAGTCTCCTCACAGGGTTATCGTACGTGATCCACTTCTCATCTGTAGCGATGATGGAATTGACCCATCGAAGATTGGATCTACGATGGAGTAATTCCCGACAGAATTGAACACGATTTTTCAGCTGTTCGGGGGAGAGGTCATGGGGAATCACTTGTGGGAGTTTCGGCTTCTTCCCAGATCGATGGAGGATATCGGACACCGTTGATCTGGGAGTACCAGTATCCTTCTTCAACTCACGCACACTGGCCATGGGCTAGCGCTTCAGTTTGCGGAGAACGATAACTTTTTCAAACTTTTTCAAAATCGATCCCAGACCTTAGCTATTGGTACCTTTGATAATCTCCCCGAACCGACATTTCAGAAAAAAAAGTTTGGGAATTATCGATATTTTCACCATCAGTGGACCTGTTACGCTCTCTCGTGGAGGGTCTCTTACATCTCATTAGCATATTACAACTGAAAATCCAAAAACATTTGCTCTTCATTTGACAGCCCTAATTCAACCCAGTTTTTACCACCTTCCAGAATCCATTTTGAGAATTTTGTAGTTTCGTGTTCTCGAATCGGTGATTAAGCCTACCTGAGGTACGCCTAGTGGTTACTTCGATTTCATTATTGCTCGCCATTGTCTGTGAGCGTATCCACCAGCTTACGAAGCTGCTCGGGAGCTGAGAATTCGCCAAGAGTCGACATGATACACTGTCTGCTCTTCGGTACTGAATGTCTCCCGCTTGCCGACTATCACTGTTGATCTCTGTCGCGCCCCCTATCGCACTCAATTTGTCATTCTCTCTCGCGCCGGAATTGGAGTGAGCGAATTGCACAATGCTTACAGCCTGCTCTCGCTCCCGATCATCGAATCCATTTTCACTTTCTCACTTTTGACGTTTTCGAAGGCAACGGTTTAGTCGGGGCGGGCAAAACAATCAACGGAGGCCTTTCGCTGGATATTTGACCAAGTAACTTGAAAGTTGTTTCAATGCTACCAGTGTCTGCTCCACTACATCGCCCTTATTAGATCGTCTGACCAGGATGTCTTAACTTTCACTCTCCACCAACAACCACGCGGTCATAGTCCAAAACTGTACTCAATCGATAATACAGTGCTACAGTAACTACCATTACCTAGTTCCATGGGTCGGGTTCAGTTCCTTTGATCACACTTTTGTAAAATAATTCTTCCTTTCAAAACGGTGACTCAAGGAAAAAAACGATATTTTTTACGAACATTTCTCTGGAATAAATTTGTTTATTTTGCGATGCAAAGATGATTTCGTGTGAATAAACTGCATCATCCAACTGCAGTACCGGTTACCCAGGAATGGGAGGGTAGACTCCACCGCCATTGGCACATCTGCAAATTCAAATCTACATTTATTTTTGTAAAATTAAGTTTAGGCAAATATTTTAAATCTAACCTCCCACACGTGCAATAGGGTCTGCCGCCTTCGAACTTGCACTTGCTGTAGCCACAGTTCTCAAATATAACAGTCAAACGGTGATGTAAATATTAGATTTTAGACATTTTGCTTACCACACTTCAAATTGAGCTGGGCCTGTGAATTGAATGAAATCAGTAGCTTTCTTCTAACCAGTCTTGAGGTATGCCTCGCAATGGGCAAAACATTGTAATTGTCTAATTTCCGATCAAGATTAAAACAAAAATGAAGCATGCCAAGGTCACCTTTGCATTGCACGACACCATGCAGGCGGAATTTGCTGCCAATTGGCCCATCGTTCATTCGAGCACACGTGGTGAGCACCAGCTGCTGAAAAATGAGATCCTTGACTCATTATGCTTGAATTTCGGATTATCATGCCTCTCATGAGAGATCGGGATGATTGAATGAAGTGAAACTCGGCAAATGAGTTCTAACCGGTTTTGACCCTCTTCAGACGTGCTTTACTGACGTAAAATTACTAACATTTTTTAAATTTGCTTGAATGAGAAAGTAATTTTCTGAAGAACTTACAGCATTCGAGTAGAGGACAAGGGAAAATAAAGCAAAGAAGAAGAATTGGAACTGCATGCCTTCTGGGTCGAATGAGGTTTTACTCTCATTTATATGATACTTCCACACTTTCACAGAATGAGAGGGCCGAGAGGACAATGGCACCCACTCATACAGGCATCTATTGTATTGATATCAGGGAGAAAGGGATGATATTGGATGAATCGTCTCGCAAAACGGAAACAAGTATGAGCAAGAAGTAATAACAAGAATCATTAGAAGTCACGCTGAAGCTTTTCCGAACAATCCGAAAAATGTTTTCCGCCCAAGGAGCTGAAATTTGCCCGAGATCGCGCATAAAGCGCTCATGTGTTTAATATCGCCCGTCGGCTGATTCCTAAAATTTCAAATTAAACGAATCATTGACACATTCGAATACCAGATAAAGCCCGATAGAAGATAACGATGCCATACCTGAAGTAAGTTCCATTAACGTTGTTTTTTCGATGAATAAATTACCAAGCAATGGAAGGAAACGAGTGTGCCCTATCACAGCGTGCACTAAACCCATGAGTGGACCGAGCAAGGGAACAACTGCCGAGGTGACCATTGAGTGCACGTCTAACCAGGTGGAATAATTGATGCGCATATCCAGTTCTCATCCGTTGCGCGCCCCCCGTGTTAGATCACTTTATTATGCACTTTTGTCTGCCATCTCTTCCCTTGTCCATTTAGAGAGCCATTTAGTGCTTAGCACAGACCGTCGCATGGAGGCAGTAAACTCGCAAGGGTGCACTGTTGGTAGATCGTAAGTCCATCCGCCCTTCCTCCTTACATCTCCTCCTCGAAGCGTGTGACCAATCACTAAGTAGATGTGCAAGGAGCGTGGATAGTTCAGCAGTCAAGGTCAGCACTTTTAGCATTTTTAGTAGAATTTGAATTTCGAGTATTTGTCTCCCCTTTAGCCTTTTTGGCACACTTCCGATCGGTTGAGTTGCTACAGAACCTTGGAACCTATTTACTTTTTTCTTCTAGGTATGATTCCCTTATTTGCGATTCTTCTCACATCGTTCGTGCAACCAGTTCACTCGTGCTTCCCGACTCCTGGAAATATGATGCCGTCGATGCTCGGTGCGTAGTATTTCACAATATCTTTTTTGACAGAAAATTTTGACAGAATCGGAAAGTAATAGTTTAATAAACGGATAGTATTATTATTATTGCCGGTCACAAGAAACGTGTCAAGGAAGTTGCAGATTGTCGACGGTGCTCGACGAGTTTGTATGCGTACGGCCCTAGCCCGCCTGTGGATTTGCCTCGGATTGTCAATGGTTGCGCCGCGCGAATGATCAGGTGTACTCGTCCCGGCAGTCCTCCTGTGAAGATTCAGGTGTGGTTAGCTGTACAGGCTATATCAGAGGAGATCTGATAGAAATTACATAAGGCCGCACAAGGAAAAATAAAGTGTTGATATTAAGATGTCCCTTGAGGTAACTTTTCACGTAGAGTTCGAAAATCGACCATAGAAAGCTGTATCTCTAACTGCTCATTCCGTGTGTTGCGTCACATGTGGGGGTCGGTTTTTGAAACTTTTTAATGGCTCATCCCAACCCCATAATTCTGAAAGATCTCGACGAGATAAGCATTTTTCCTGTTGGAAGTGAAAGGCTAGCTCATCTGTGAAAAAATTGTGCCCGTTTGAAATCTAAAATTTGTCTAAAAATTGTCGCCCTGAAAATTTTATAACGCGCTGGACAAAATAAACAGTTCCACTGGATTCTCCATGCAATTTTACCCCGGGTACAAAGTTAATCAAAAATTAATTGGGACAAAAGTGCTCAATCCGCATGCGAAAGACATCAGAATGAAATTTTTTTGCATGTCGAATTTTTTTTCGAACTTCTGATTTAGGTGCCATCTATTACCTTATTTGAAAGAGGATTAAAAGTTAGTAAAGAATCTGTATGAAGCCCGCAGTTAATCTTCTAATATTAAAGTTCTGGGCATATTTTTCAATTTTTTGGGACCTTTGCGGACAACTGATATTTTGCGGGATTGGGCAGCAGACCGCGGTACCTGGGTAGCATGTTATGGGACTTTGTGGTTCTGGGCAGCCTATTCTGGAACTCGGGTACCCTGTTATGGTGCCTGTGTAGCTTATTGTGGGAACTGGGTAGCCTATGTTGGGATCTGGGTTGTCCTGTGACTCATTTTTTGGGCTTGGGTAGCCTGTGAAGTGGCCGGGGTCGCATGGTTCGGGAAATGGGAAGTATCCGATGATGCCCGAGTTCAAAACTTATACTTTCTATTATACAGGTACGAGGATGGGGACCCAGGCATTGAATCATAACCGATAACAAAATGATGTGCAGTGATCATGCAACACAGAGCCGAAAACGGCTATTTTTCAGTATTTAAGCCCCAGGCCTAGTTTAGTTTGTTTAGTTTGGGACCCGGGCATCATCGGAGACTTCCCAAGTCCCGCCCCATGCGACCCCGGCCACTTCACAGGCTACCCAAGCCCAAAAAATGAGTCACAGGACAACCCAGATCCCAACATAGGCTACCCAGTTCCCACAATAAGCTACACAGGCACCATAACAGGGTACCCGAGTTCCAGCATAGGCTGCCCAGAACCAAAAAGTCCCTTAACATGCTACCCAGGTACCGCGGTCTGCTGCCCAATCCCGCAAAATATCAGTTGTCCGCAAAGGTCCCAAAAAATTGAAAAATATGCCCAGAACTTTAATATTAGAAGATTAACTGCGGGCTTCATACAGATTCTTTACTAACTTTTAATCCTCTTTCAAATAAGGTAATAGATGGCACCTAAATCAGAAGTTCGAAAAAAAATTCGACATGCAAAAAATTCTAATTCTGATGTATTTCGCGTGCGGATTGAGCACTTTTGTTCCAATTAATTTTTGATTAACTTTGTACCCGGGGGTAAAATTGCATGGATAATCCAATGGAACTGTTTATTTTGCCCAGCGCGTTATACAATTTTTCAGGGCGACAATTTTTAGATTTCAAACGGCCAAAAGTTTTTTCACAGATGAGCTAGCCTTTCACTTCCAACAGGAAAAATGCTTATCTCGTCGAGATCTTTCAGAATTATGGGGTTGGGATGAGCCATTAAAAAGTTTCAAAAACCGACCCCCCACAGGTGACGCAACACACGGAATGAGCAGTTAGAGATACCGCTTTCTAAGGTCGATTTTCGAACTCTACGTGAAAAGTTATCCCTAGGGATATCTTAATATCAACACTTTATTTTTCCTTGTAAGGCCTATAGGTGCACTTTTCCCAGAAAGTTTCTGATATATTTCGTTCAACTCGGTCATTATGTTCGCTGTAATTCATTAATTAGTTTGCACCATTTTGATAGGGAACAAGTATGGTATTATGGTTGGCAAAACGAGGGGAGGTAGTGAAGTCGTTTCGCCTCCCACTCCTGGTATTCCAAAATAAGGAGGGAGGGGAGCAATCGTCTGACTCTCTTCAGTTTGCACGCTCTCTCGCCGGTCAGATAGACGAGAGAGCGTGCAAACTGAAGAGAGTTAGACTATTGCTCAGGGAGGGAGGCGTAACAAGCTCGCTATCTTCCTCATGTTCCCAAACCTATAGGGGAAAAACGAGATCGGCACCAGGCAAACTACTGGGGAAACACGTATCTAGCTGCAGATTTAAAGCTTAATCAGAAAGAATATCTAGCAACTCCTGATTGCCCCGAGAGATGATACCACTTTTTGTTCACTCCATCAACTTTATCTCAATTCAATCAGTCAATAGAGCAAGCGAAATGAAGAGGAGTTGAACCGAATTTCGAACCAACTCTCTCTCTCGACCGGTAGCGTGGTCAGACATAAATTTTTTGGTACATTTTATATAATTCTAGTGTTCGTCTGACAAGCGTCATTCCAGCTCAACGGTATTCCTTTGGCGAACAGCGGCACCTCCGCTGTTGAACTCATAACGTGCAATACTGCGGGTACTTCAATGACTGAATGATTGAATTAAACAAATTATTGGTAATAATTAAAATTATTATTTAGGTACAGCCTGGATCTACTCGGGACCTTCTGGGCCTTCTGGACCTATTGGACCGATCACGAATATCAATTGTGTGTAACTGTGGATAAAATATTTCAAAATCCGAGTCTACACTTCATCAGACCTACATTTTTGGTTGTCCGACATTCTTCAAAAGTTCTGTTCCCATCGCTGCACTTTGGTAAACGCTTGGCACGATTTTGTTCAAATGGGATCCTGCTTATCCGATCGCGACGTAGTAAAATCGCCTATTGTTCGCATTTCGCTCTAATTGGTTTCGCTGGTATGTCCTCTGGATTATCATATGCTTGCTCCGCCAACGTACCGCTAAAGGCCAGAAGGAGTTTATAACTGAGGTGGCAGTGCAATTGGTTTGAAATCATTTGTTGGGGCCTCACGAATATTTCAAAACGGATACATTCAGGGGTTCCGTTTAGGCTTCTGATGAATGTGTACAGAATCAATCTGATTCTGTACACATTACAGTCCACTTCTGTGGGCGCAGGTTCGAATCCTGCGGATGACACCACCTGTCGTAAGAGCCGAATTCTACTTTTTTTAATCACCTAACGCTGAACGATTTTTTCTTTCAACTGATCAATCACTCCCCTGTTTCACTTCTCGCTCTAATTGGACTCGCAGCAGAATCTGCAGGATTATCCTCTACGTGTTCCGCCTTCAGCTCGGAATAATCGTCTGAATCTCTCTAAATCTCATGCTCTCTCGATTTCTCTAACCGGCGAGAGAGTGTGTGATATGAGGAGAGTCAGACCATTGCTCACAGCTCGACAATTGACACGGTAGTCTCTTCACCCTCCTCGCTCTCTCACTGCTCATCCTGTCGAAAAGGTGTGCAGAAAGATTATCCGAATTTCGAACGCTTTGATGCCGCCTATAAATGGAAGCACTGTTTCAAGTGCCATCATTCGAAGATGAGACTTCCTATTCTACTTCTCGTTGGCATTTCCCTCGCCTCTGCGCAATGCCCAAAGTTCTACAAAAAGGTGAGATATTTACCATGTCTAATTTCACGCACAATCTCCGTTGTTCTTCCACTGGTAGTAGCCGATACTAATGTATGGATTGTCAGATCAATAATCTCATAACATCGCTGTTCAACGACAAGAGTCTGAACAACGTGAGTATGCTATAGTATTCGAGAAACGATGCGTTTTATGTTCGGTCGCTAGAATCTCAATGTCGAGAGTGATTTGCGGTGGACCGAAGGAACTAGTGTTAAATACAACTTGCGTCTACAGCTCGCTAATCTGATTTTACGTTCCGATTGCGGCATTTCCGAGAGATTGTTTCAGTTTGCGGACATTCTGGTGACCTACGCGAAGCAGGATCTCTCGCTGCAGCAGGCTTTCGACAGTAATTCACAAATGTTTATTTTGAAAATATGGAAAAATCGATAACATTTTCAGAGGAATACAACTGCTTCGTCGTCGAGAAGCGCACTGATTGTGAATGTTTTTTTTGCTAAATTTGACATCAAATATCTCAACAATGACCATGATCAGGCCAATCCCGCACAGTGATAATTAAACTGCCATTTTAGACTGACTTCAGAGAAGAAACTCTGAAAGGACCAGTAATGCAGGAGTTGCAGGTCTGCCGTACAAGCTGCTCGCAGGCGTGCCCGTTCCGCAGTACCTCTCCCTCATGGCCATCGGAACCGGAGCACTCACTTGCGTCATGGATGTAGGAGTTCTCCGAGAGGAATCTGCAAAAGAATTTATTCTATCTTTTAGAACATAGATCGAAAAAGAGTGCGATGAAAAATAGACGATTACCCGTTACTTCATCACTGGACAAGGAGCGTATATGTTTCAGATCTCGCATTTCAAAATTTTCAGAATTTTGTTATTTTCTTTTTTCAGACCGGCTACTCCTTTGAGGAAGCTGCAAAAGATCTGAAGGCACCGATGTTCAAAATCTGGACCCCTGTTTATGAAAAGGTGGCATTCAATTACGAATCTACGCTTAAATCAAAATTTGAATATATTGATGCTATGTTTTGCAGCTTCGCAAGAAGGCAGTTACGATGAACAAGAACAAGAAACCAGACACTGCAATCAAGAACCAGGCTCGTTTAACGATTTCCTAGTGAAACGTTGCCAGTCGATCAATTCCACACTCTCTATGTCATCTATGAAGGTTGACATATTGTGTAGAATGAAGAGTGACCCTAATTGTTTACTCAATTAGGTTTCAGGGTTCTATAAATATGCATAGTTTTTTTTCAGTGTTGCAATCTCGCTAACTCCGCCGTGACAAAGGCTCTGCTTCAGAAGGCAAATTCCTCTAAATTTTTAAAATGTCCCAAACTATTCGATAAGTTTACGAAAATATTTGGAAATTTATTAACAGGAATAATTTTTAGACCATCACCACTGCGAAGAACAAGATCACTGCGAAGAAAGTGTGGGATTGCGTTTCCAAGTACCTCCCGAAGGTGTGTCATTTATCTATTTAACTCAATATCTGTCTCATTCAGGTGGCCGACCCTCAGTACAAGCAATACACGTGGTAATCTTGCAATGCAATTTCATTCGCGCTGAAGAGTAGATTGTATGCGCAACATTTTTCAAAATGATTTCAACAATAAACGTACTGAGCACCGATGACAATTCAGAAGTGAATGTAAAGTTGGTTTACAATATCAGAATTTCAAGAACAAAGTGCCCCGACTGTCAGCCCTGTTTTTTTGTTTACCAATGCATAAACAACAAATTTAATAGTTTTACAAATGGATGATCGCTGGATTTATTTATTTGTGATATGGTATTTTGTGGCTGAATTGTGTTCGCCGAGAAAACTTTTTTTTTCGCAATTGATTTTCACGTTCATAACGCGTTATTGGATAATATGAGTTCAGTTATGTTGACTGGCATGTTCAATCATTTATTTACCTGAAATAATTAAGGAACGACTGTCGGCAAAATCAACTCTCTAATGAGACAAGACAGTTTTGTAGCTCACCAAAACGTCACTGGAATCCCCAAAACCGAAATTTTATATATTTTATTTGAAGCAAGGTACGACTAGTTGGCTGAATGCCAATTGACCCTAAAGGGCACGCAACGTGCGTGAGAGCACGCTACTTGAAGGTAGTATCTCCCTATTTAAAACATATTTGAACGCGTGGTTGCTGAGAGTAATTCTTTAATTATTTATCATCGTGCTTCGGGCATAGATAAATTCATATTAATTTTGACTGTGATTGTACAGTATCCCAGTCCGTGTTTTCGGAATATTCTCACAGTCCCACTCTCTCACTAGAACTCATCAGCAAAACTACAATTTCTTGAAATTGAACATCAAAAATCTTATGGAAGTTTCTCAAGGTACAATTATTTTATCAGCGATCTCTTGATATGATCGAGGTCTTTGATGTCCTGTCTTGAAATTATCGAATTGCACTCAGTCAATTCTCCCACTGCTTTTGATGACAAAATTATCTGGAAATTGGTTATCTGGAAATTGAGAATCAAAAATCGTTTTGATAATTTTCTCAGGAGAGTGCCTACAAAATTTCCTCATGATCCTTGATTTTTTCATCATTAATGTCTACCAAATATCGTATTTTCCCGTAGTTTCCCCTCGATTCTCGGGTCGTCGAATGCGGCGGCTACTCTACATTTATCAATTCGACAACAACCAGTCTACCTACCAGCTCCTAGCTGCTGGTTTTTCTGTTTTTATTGTACTCGCGCATTTTAACTATGTGCGATAAAGATATATATTCCTATACAGTACAGTCCAAAAATGCAAAACTTTCAAAGCGTTCATTGTAATCCAGATGGTCTTCAAATATTTTAAAACATTCCTCACACCTCCACATTAAAGTTCGAGAAACGATACCACGGTCTCCTCATTTTACACACTCGCGATCGACCGGCCGAGATAGTGTGTAGAATGAAGAGACCGTGGTATCGTTTCTCGAACTCTACTCCACACTGTGATGCTTGAGATCAAAATCTAATGTAAGCAGTGGTCTATGGCAGATCAGATATTCCACGATGAAGAGCGTAGTATTACTCATTAGGATGAACAATGCCGCGCAATCTGCTATCACAAGAAAAAGCAGCCCGCCCTTGCGTGGAAAATCCTAACACCTTTGGCTTTACCTCAAATCGTTATAAGGCATCATTAGAATCTTTGTTCTATCTGTCAAATGAATCAAATTATGCCGGCTGTCATCAGGAATCCGCCAAGCGTGAATCGAGACACGTTATCAAGCGAAAGCAACGAAGACCGTCAATACAAGGCTGGAGGTGTGAGGCGACTTTGACGCCTTTAGGCGCGGAGGAATCGTCTGACTCTCTTCAGTTTGAACGCTCTCTCATCTCTCTGACCGGCGATAGATTGTGCAAACTGAAGAGAGTGAGACCATTGATCTAGGCGCGTGACATCGTGTGTGGCATCTTGGTGATCTTTTATGGATACAATTTTGAAATATATTCATCTTTCGACCAGAAAATTGATTAATTGAAGTATTGTTGATCTCCTCGAGTTTATTCCTCTATCACGGGTTCGACGTGGTCGTTTGCCTGTTCTGATCGCTTCTCAAGCATCGCATGTGATCACATCCAGTGCAATCATTCGTTTCCAGACATCTGCCCACAGAATATTTAATATAACCATTTCTCGCATGCCGGGGAACGAAGTGAAAGTGAGACGAACTGGTGTAGTGGTCTATGGCGCGCCCTCCCATTCCATTCCACTCGGGCTCTATCCCGGTCGTGACACCGTCTCCGCCCCACCAAGGCGCCTACCCATTGGTGACGGGGAATTGGTAGCCGTGACTATATCGCGCAGGTAAATAGGTCTGGCGAAAGATGGTCGCTCCAGAAAGAATCCGTCCAAATTGACACTTTCGAAGCAGTGTTCTCCCGCGAGCCCAGTCTCGAAGACGCTATGTACCTTTACCTTTACCTTCCCCACATGCACTTTGTTGCTCCGGACTCATTCCAACGAATTGCCCCCAACCTAATCAATTTCACAATTTTCGGTTTTCTCACTTGCGACCTTCAATTTATCGAGCAAATACATCTGATCGCAGTATTATGCGATCCGAGATGTGGAGCTCATGGGTCACCGCTTCCTTTGCGATCATTCCACTCGAAGGTACGCATTTTTCACATCGCCAAATGAGCAGACGAAAATCATGGCTGTCATTATGTTTGCTTTCCGAAAAGAGGATCTTTACGGCATTATCTCGGAATATAACCAAAAAATAACTCTTCTCGATGGTTTACATAGTGTTCCCCCACTGTAAAGAAGTGGTATGCGAAAAGAGAAAGGCATTAAAAAAATATTAACCGACCTAGTTTACTTGCAGCTGTAGCCGGGATGGGCGTGAACACGGTGCTTCTCTACTACCTCGCGCGGGCGAGATTCGGCACGACCGCCCCGCTGTACCACGTGACGTGCGTCATCGCCGCCTTCTGCTCGCTCCTTACATCGATGCTCATTATGTTGACGATGATGGTGAGAGTGAGGAGGAGGAGGAGGAGGAGGATGATGATGATATTATGGTAAAACTGTTATGGTGATGATCACGGGGGGGGGGTGCATCTATCATTGTAGAACTGGTCATTCCAGAACACTTTATCTTTGAAGTAAAAAAAGACTTTTCTAAACTGATTCACCCAATGGCGTGCGGAGATCGAGATTTCGATTTTTTCAACATTTTTTCAAATAAAATTTTCTAGAGAAAAGTGGAATTTCAAGTTGTAACAACGCGGAACCGCCTTGATGGTTTCATTTTCGGGAGGGTTTCATTTTTTTCAGCCTCTTGTGACCGTACACACCTACGCATTTATTTGTAAGCGTCCGCATGTGCATTGTGCAGTCGAAGTCATCGTTGTATATTCACGTTGCTCCTCAATCAGATATTAGGTTGTTTCATAAGTCTTGTCCGATTTTATCGTTTACAAATTCATGCTTCCACAGGCATTTATGTGAGCTTTGGCAGCATGTATCTTTTGTGATATATAGAGGATGTAATACACTTTCTAGCGCGCTATACTGTATCACTGTCATTTCAATAACATAGACACTAAATTAGACGAAAGTAGTGCACTTGAACGTTCTCGTTTCGTATTTCTCCAGTCCCCTATTTCCTTAGGAACATACAAAGCACCAAACTCATAGCATTGTCGTAGAGTGTGATGAATGTACATCATACCGAACCACTAATGGTAATCAGTGCTTGAAAAGCATGGCTAAAAATTTAAGAAAGTCTGGAAACGCGCTCAGATAGTTCTTTGCCAACCGATATGAACCCATGCCATTTTCGTGCCGTACGATATTGATATATCTTTTGTTTTTAAAAGTGATCAATGTGTGGTGTTAATATCCCTAATCAAGTAAAGTATTGAATCTAGTTTAATTCGACGTGATTATTCTTCCATAAATTAGAGATTAAAATTTGAATGCCGAATTTTGCACATTTGGCTAGTTTATGTCTCTCGCACAACTAGAATGTATGACCTATTGTGATAATCTGAACCAGCAGCCCATATTTTACAATCACTTTTGTGAAAACTATTTTAAAATCATTCATCGCTGAATGAAGATTTAATTTTCAAAGAATCTGAAATCACGAATTTTGTGAAATTTTTCCGAAATTTCGTTTTCGGAATTTTTCAGTTTTCTGATATAGACGAGCAACTACTCTCGAATTTTATTGGTATTTGTATAGCCCCTTTAGCGATGGTTAAAACCGACTTCCACTGAATTCAGTATCTGTTGTACTAGAGACAGTGCAATTCATTAACTGGAAAGCATTTCAGTGTCTACATTCACATTCACTGGGTTCTCATTTTGAATGCGCTGAATAAGCAAGCCCATACAACCTAGTTTTAGAAAGTGTATTATCTATACTTCTAATTTAGCTGGGTGAGGAAGTATCGCTATATGTTCCCATCAACTAGCACCGTGTCAAAGAAAAAGTGTGAAGATATGCGATAGTCTGAACAGTTCAAGCTTCGTTTTCTCGTAATGCAGACATTTATGATTTATAAATATCATTGTTGGAATGTACAAGCATATACCTTTGTTATGCCATGAGGCCAGATAATGGCAAAAACATGCAAGCAAGATTGACCAAATAACTTAGAGGCTTCCAAATCGGACAGGACTTATGCAACAATCTAATATGAGGCGAATCGCGAGAGAATCGACCATTTGAGGGGGGTGGGCGGCGGTAGGAAAAAAATGTGACCTATCTAACAACAAATTCAAGTATAAGTATTTCAAATGATGCTCTTTCAAACTGCGTCGTCAGAATTTTGATATCGGTCGTCATATTCGAGATTCAGAAGGCCAAACTTGGTACTATAACTTTTCGACATTCAAATCGGGACCACTTAAATGATCATAACTTCGTTTAAAATGAAGATAGAACGTCGTTCTTTGTTTAGAATGAAAGCTACCATCATGCTCTACAACATTATCTAGACGGCATCATTCCTGGTCTTCTTCATTGTGAAGGGCGGTCGAGCGGACCAAAAATGACGTATCTTTTGAAATCGGAAAAACTATCTGGGTTTTCATGTTTAAGTTTAAGTTCATACATGGAACTAACTTCTCGCCAAAAATTAGCGATATCGGGGTATAAAAAAAAGGGCTCACTTGTGTGCGGCGACCCCAAAATGAAAATGAGAAAAAAGTACTTCCGTATCTTCAATTGGCATGATTTGGGCTCAAAATCATTCAAAAACATCCAAAACAACATTCTAAGTATCTACCCCCCATGTTATAGCTCTTCCATTGGTCATAAATGGCCACCTGACCGAAAATATGAAATTCCGTATTTTGACAAATTTCAACATGCGGGATGGGCCCAAATGCACTAAATGGGTTTCAAATAATGTAAATACATCCCTCGAAACAGCTCAAAGAAAAAGGGCTACTGAAAAGAGGAAATTTCACCTGAAGAATCCAAGCAAACACGCAAAACTATGACCGGGGTTAAAATAGGCATAGAGACTAGGCTAATGGATAGAAATGTAGATCACGATGAGCTGAACATTTCGTCTGATGAAAGTGAGTCTCTATCTTATCGTTGAAGCATGCTACAGAGCCTGGAAGATGGCCAGAAACGACGGAAAACGGGCCGAGGGTAGCGCTAAATAGAGGGGAGGGAGAGGGAGGTCAGGCTGCGAGAGCGCCAGACGGTTAGAGCACGCGCTCCCGGGGGATTCTATCCTATTTCTTGCCAACTTCCAGGCTCTGTAGCATGCTTCAACGATAAGATAGAGACTCACTTTCTTCAGACGAAATGTTCAGCTCATCGTGATCTACATTTCTATCCATTAGCCTAGTCTCTATCCCTTTTTTTTCCGGAGTCACAGTTTTGCGTGTTTGCTTGGATTCTTCAGGTGAAATTTCCTCTTTTCAGTAGCCCTTTTTCTTTGAGTTGTTTCGAGGGATGTATTTACATTATTTG
Source organism: Pristionchus mayeri (assembly GCA_036245805.1). Classification (NCBI taxonomy): domain Eukaryota; kingdom Metazoa; phylum Nematoda; class Chromadorea; order Rhabditida; family Neodiplogasteridae; genus Pristionchus; species Pristionchus mayeri. Next base: position 47,761,368 of record BTRK01000006.1, read on the forward strand.
AAACCCATTTAGTGCATTTGGGCCCATCCCGCATGTTGAAATTTGTCAAAATACGGAATTTCATATTTTCGGTCAGGTGGCCATTTATGACCAATGGAAGAGCTATAACATGTGGGTAGATACTTAGAATGTTGTTTTGGATGTTTTTGAATGATTTTGAGCCCAAATCATGCCAATTGAAGATACGGAAGTACTTTTTTCCAGAACTCATTTTGGGGTCGCCGCACACAAGTGAGCCCTTTTTTTTGTCTATACCCCGATATCGCTAATTTTTGGCGAGAAGTTAGTTCCATGTATGAACTTAAACTTAAACATGAAAACCCAGATAGTTTTTCCGATTTCAAAAGATACGTCATTTTTGGTCCGCTCGACCGCCCTTCACCATGAAGAAGACCAGGAATGATGCCGTCTAGATAATGTTGTAGAGCATGATGGTAGCTTTCATTCTAAACAAAGAACGACGTTCTATCTTCATTTTAAACGAAGTTATGATCATTTAAGTGGTCCCGATTTGAATGTCGAAAAGTTATAGTACCAAGTTTGGCCTTCTGAATCTCGAATATGACGACCGATATCAAAATTCTGACGACGCAGTTTGAAAGAGCATCATTTGAAATACTTATACTTGAATTTGTTGTTAGATAGGTCACATTTTTTTCCTACCGTCACGGCGTGGTCGATTCTCTCACGATTCCTCTCATATATTAGGTTGATGCAAAAGTTTCAATACGTTTTCACGATTTTGAGACATAACTTGCTTCAGCCTTTAGGAATTCTCTCTTGCATTTTTGTAGGATATTAGTATATGTGTACTCTTCATAGCGCACTTATGGGCACACATGATCAACCAGACATTTAATGGAATCTAACTGTCGAAGTTTGGAAGGCGAATTCGGAAGTATTGACCCATAATTTTTTTAATAGACACTAACGATCTATTGTAAAGTGTTAAATGGAAGCATGCATCAGAACTCAATATCGACACAAAATGGCTGAAATTTCAACCCATCTGTTTTGTTTTAATGGACGCGTGTACAGAGCATCTCAAATACCGAAAATTTATCACTTTTTCGAAAAAAAAATGTTTCTGATGAACCACTCGAGATCGATTCAATTTGTAACTATGATTGTAGTGCATCAATAGTGCCTCAAATAATACCAAAGTATTATCTAATACAGGCAAACCATTCTCGACATAATACCAAAAATACCTTGTATCGAAACTTTTGCATCAACCTAATAATTCTCTCTCGAAACCACACATTCTCTCGTCGATCAACAGTGCGAGAGAGTCTGTGACATGGAGATAGCGATAACATTGTTCCTCCTTCAGGTGACTTTGTTCGTCGACGGTGTGGTGATGGCGGTCTGCTACAGTCCAATCCTGCAAAATCTTCCCAAATCGACATCTCATTTGTTGATTCTCTGGTTTTTCGCGATGCAAACAAACATGTGGAAGGTATGTTCCATTACGGCTCTTGCAGCGTTTTCTCGTTAAAAATCGATAAAAAATGAGAAAAAATAAATGAAACCAATCAATAGTTTGCAGATGCTACCCGCTCCGTCGATCATTCAATTGCTCTCCCTTTCCAAGTAGGGCCTCAGTTCCGACAAGAAGATATGAGCCCGTTTGTCTAAGAATCGAGCAAGGGCAGGGACATCAAAAAACTCGATTCTCTGTAAATATGGTTTTGGGGTAATCGAGGGTGCTGAAAACGGTGGGCTCATTCATTCTGTTCCCAGAGTCGTCGTTGGCTCCAGAAGTCGTCACGTCGAAAGCGGGTTTGCGCGTACGTCGCCTCTCCGGAAAGTGCTAAAATTATGCGAATTTGGTTTCCGGGGTAGAATTTGATGCTGATTACGCCAATCCACTTAATTTTTCACAAAGTATTAAAATAATTTTTAAAAATTCAACTCTTCGAAAATGCAATTGCGAGACGAGTATGTTATATGGATAGACCCGCCGTCATGAGTGGATTCAGAATTCCAATTTTCATGCATTTCCACCTTGCGGTTTTCGAGATTGAAGTGAAAACGTGAGATAAAATCGAGCGAAATCTGCGCTAATCTATCTTCTTCGCTCTCGTCCCCTCTGGGCTCTCTCGCTTCACCACACTCTCTCGCCTCTTCCTCCCTAGGGAAGAGGGGGATAGTGGAGTGCCGACTCGTTTGCCACCGTCCTCGGCTCACGTTTTCGCTCCAATCTCGAAAACCGCAAGGTGAAAATGGATCAAAATTGGAATTCTGAATCCGCACGGCGGTTACAAACCATACAGCTCACTCGTCTCGCAATTGCGTTTTCGAAGAGTTGAATTTTTAAAAATTATTTAATATTTCGTGAAAAATTAAGTGGATTGGCATCAAATCCCCGGAAACCAAATTCGCGTAATTTTAGCACTTTCCGGAGAGGCGACGTACGCGCAAACCCGCTTTCGACGTGACGATGTCTGGAGCGAACGACGATTCTGTGACCAAAATGAATGAGCCCACCGTTTCCAGCACCCTCGATTACCCCAAAATCCACATTTACAGAGAATCGAGCTTTTTTGCTGTCCCGGAACCTACCGGATCTGCTCGATTCTTAAGCAAACGGGCTCACATATGTTTTTAATATAATATTATTGTTGAGATACCGCATCAGAACAGGCACAAGAATGGCACTTGCTTACATTACTACCATCGTGTTCGGAATACATGGATATGTGAGCGCAGAAGTTATTGAAAATACATAACAAATATACAAATACAAATATTAGGTTGAACAGAAAGTCTTTATAAACTTTTTATTTCCCTTCTTCTGACAATAAAGCGCAAGAGCGAAATCAAACGTATGCACCATTGTTATCTTCAACAAATGTCCAACGTTCAGGCAACTTATGGATTCCCTCCTTGTTGAACCCATCTCGGCGCGAATCAAAATATTGCTTGAGTGCGGCCTCGATCGCCCCACGGGAAGTGAAGGATCTCTGATCGAGATGACGGGTCGGATCCGAGAACAACCAATAATCCGAAGGGGCCAAGTCAGGAGAATACGGTGTATGAGGGAGAACTATCCAGCCATATTTGGACAGCTCCTGCTTGACCTGCCGTGCAACATGGGGTCGGGCGTTATCGTGTTGATAATACACTTTCTTGCCGTTCAGGGCAGATTGTGCGAATTTCTTCTTCAGATTCCGTAGTTGTTTAGTGTAGACATATCCAGTAATTATCCGCTTCTCGGGTAGGAGCTCCCGGTAAATCGGGCCATCCACTTTCCACCAGGCAGAGAGCAAGATTTTCATAGGGTGAAGGTCAGGCTTTGCGACGTCCTGTGGGGTCTCATAGGCATCCACCCACTGTGCCCTCCTATGGTGATTCTCATAGCAGACCCACTTCTCGACCCCTGTTATGAGACGGTCCAACCTTCGATCTCCAGCGTGAAGAGAGTAGAGAAAGGGAATCGTCGACACGGTGGTCAAACTGGTCTTGGGTCAATTTGTGGGGTATGAAACGGCCTAGCTTCTTCTTCTTGCCAATGGAGACCAATCGTTTTACGATGGTGCTTTGCAATACCCCAAGTGTGGCTGCCATGTCGCGGGTATTTGGAAAGGATCCAATTCCACTACGATCCGTAGCGCATCCAAATCCAGCTCGGGTGGCCTCCCAGACCGGTCATGATCATCCATGGAAAAGCCCCCCTTCTCGAAGAGTTGGTACCAATTGCGCATGATCTGGTAGTGAGGGGCATATGAATCGTACACTTCAGCCAACTGACGTTCCTATTCCTTCATTGTAGTGTGAGAGAGGAATACGAATAACAGAACGTTGCGGATGTGCAAGGCCGTGGGAACAAACATCGTGGTCTTACTAGTGGCAGAATGAAAGGCGTGGAATGGGAAGTTGTTGACCACATAGTCCCTTTGTCATGTGTTATTCACTAGAGGCGAGGGTGCACCAAAGGTCTCGTGCACTGAGCAGTGATCCAGCAAAACAGTTTATAAAGACTTTCTGTTCAACCTAATAAAAAAATTTTATTCCATCCATTCATAGTGCCATCATTTGGTGGAGTTGATAGAAGTTACGTCGTTCGTGGCGATATAACATACGTTATGTCATTTGGCTTAACCATCAAATCATGGACTAACTTCATTTCAGTTCACAATCTTGTCGCATGTCGTGCCGTCGGATGAGTTGCTCGAAAAAATGGAGGCTACGGTCTACAATCTGCATGGCACCAATACCACCGACTACCGCGTCGTTGGATTTGCGCTTACGGATGATGTAAGCAAAGAATATGAATTAAATTTTTGTAATTGTTCGGAAAAATTCTCTATGACAGACAACTATTGACTAAACGTGCGGTATTTTTTACCTTCTCAAGCTTCATGATAATTATGTAGACAGTAATGATAATGAGGAACGTAATGCGTAATGCACAACGCAAAAACAATATACTGACCATCTCACTAATCTGATGCTTCGGAAGCCAAAGTCTAAAAACCTAACAGCTACTATTGGATAACCTGATACAAATATGATTACCTGATACAAATATGAACAAATATGATTTTGTATAATATTAATTCAAATAGTAATTTCCAATTCGATTTTCCGCTAAGCGATCGCTACTCCCCCCCCCACTCCGCTCTCGTCCCGATTTCGTTGTGACTCTTTCGAGGGGTTTTTTTTCTCCGTTGTGACTCTTTCGAGGGGTTTTTGGGCCATAACTCGTGTCAGAGATAAGATCTCGACAAACGGTAAAAAGTGTGACCTTATTTAGTCTCACAGTGGTCTATTAGACCCACAAATTACCCTGCCAAAGCGATGCGGTCACCCACCTTCGGTCTCTATGTATACAATACGCATTTAATTTCGCTTCAGAAGCTGTACAGTGCCTACGACGCCGTCATTCAAGACGTCTTTCCAGTGTATCTCACTAGCTACGCCATGCTGGCAGTATGCACCCTCAGAGTGAGATTTACAAAAAGTTCGAAAAATATCGAGCTTTGCAGATTCGCAAACTGCTCTCATCCTTGGGCACTTCGGTCAGCGTGAAGACTGTACAGATGCAACGTCGATTCTGGCTCACGCAAATTGCTCAAGTTGATATTTATTTTGTTTCCTAAATAAAGTAATAACTATATCTGAACACCTCAGGGGTTCCTTCCACTCGCTCTCATGTCGCCCGCACTAATTCCCATCTTCTACTCAACCTTTAAGGTATGCATTTGTAATGGGTCTTCGCGTCATCATTTTACTCTAGTCATGTTGAGTGAAATGAAGGCAGTGACGTCTTTAGTGTATCAAAAGGGGCACGGTTCTCATACAGCCTAATTCAGAAATGAAAGAAAAACCTGGGGCAGCATAAAGTGTTTTAAAGGGAGAGAATCTGGGCGTAGCTTCTGCCCTGATCAGCTTTCTCCTCTATACGGCTCCATCATTTACGGTACGGTGCTTTTTTAAATAAAACTCGAGTGGAAACTAACGTGACGAATCAGATTTGGCAAACAAAAGCCAATTTCAATATGGCCTTACAAGTCAATTATTGTTAATCAATTGTGTAATTATATATGATTATCTCAATAATCGTCTTGTCGCGGAGATCTTTGTAATTTGATGCTCTCAACATTAACGACATGAGCTACGGTTGCCAGTTTAATTGGAATCGAAAAAATGAAAAATAAATTAGATAATTCGCCCAGGCACTGCTTCTGCTTCGCTTCGTGCAACAGTCGGCGATGTCCCGTAATTCGTCGAGAGCATCGGACAAGAATCTGCAGGTACTAGGTCGGATGAGAACTATGACGTCATGTTTCCTTTGATATATCACATGATATATCAAAGGCGACATGGCGTCATAGTTCTTATCTGACCTAGCACCGAATAGGCTGAGATTATGCTCGCAACGCGGGATAATATGCTAATATTGCAGGCTAGCAGTTTAACCAAAGGAAAGGATGCTGCAGCTAAAGTAAAACCAATTGCTACCCTCCCCCCTGTGCGCCAGTAATTGTTTCAGCATTTCATTTTACTCTATATTTGTTGATACACATATTTTTGGTCGTCGTATATATATTGGCGCATTCTTCGATAAATGTAGTTGTATTGATTTGTTGAATAATGTGGGTGATGCAGATCTTTTAACCTGAGTCGTCTCCCGGGGCTTTCATGGACTATGAAAATGCGATATTTTCTCCGCCAAACAATCCGATTACCCGCCACATTCACCCCATGCAATCGGCAGAATCACCATTATTCGCATTTTAAAGCATTTGATTCTATGAGCTATCAGTTATCACTGTTGCGCAGATAGGAAAATCATATATGGATGCGATGTGCCTGGTTTCGTATCTTGACTTGTGAAGTTTTCTTGGACTTAATAGTTCGATTTATATACTAGTATACTACCATATTGATGAACATCCTTTTCCCCTTTTCGGACTTTTTCGGACTCGCATGATCATTCTAATTGCAAGTTTCGTATTGCTCTAATTTTCTATTTTTAAGGAGGAAGGGATGCCACATCTGGAAATCGCAAGTCCAGTTGCCTTGAAAAGTGAGTGAGAACTCAGAAGCTGCTGGCATCGCATCTATAACTGCTCAAAAGATCACCATACTTCACATTTAGACTTCAAAGAACGTTCACGCTATCAGTTGTTCTCGCGCTTTCTCACTTTATCCTCTCCGCTTCGTAAACTCTCCCCACTGTGCCTCTATCTCTTCCCCCTCATCTTTCGTACACTCTCTAATCCGTTTCTCTCGTTCTCTTCATTGGACTTCGCCTCTGACGCGACTTTAAACTACACTTTGCCCGCATCCCTCAAGATGTCGCGATCTTTGAAGAGCTGATAAGGGGAATTAGGCGGGGAACTATTAGTGCTCACTCCTGATCCTTTCCTTCCAATGACGGAAGAACGATGTCGCGACGGCACAACGTACAGTAAGTAATTTGGCAATATTTTGTATCTTCTCGAATGAGTGAATAGAGTAATAGATCATCATCATCATTTCCCTTTAAGAGGCACTGGCAATAGAGGCGGGCATCGATCGGCCCGTGATGAACCTGGTGAGTCTTCCATTCTAGTTTTGTCTGTCTCTTACCATAGACAATAACAGCTTGGAATATGACAGAATGATCGGAATGAAATATCCTCGAATAATTATCCATTCCATTAATCGCAGAAGCAATTCGAGGAGGAGTTCGGCACGCATCGTGACACTCGACGAATTCCACTGAGAGTACATCTGAAGTGAGACCATTATTTGGCATGATTACAATGGTTCGGATTATCCTGAAAACATGGCACACTTCTGCCGTTTTTCTGCATTTTGTCAGTGTGGGAAGTTGCCATGAAAATTCTAGAGGAAATTGTATTCTCAAATCATGCGATACCAGATAGTGAACTTCAGACGGTCGCTTCGTGGATGCCTGAGGCCATGCTCCAGTCCTCGTCTCTTCCTCTCCACTGCTCTCTCATTCGTCCCCATCGTGCAGTGGCTTCCACAGTACAAGTGAGATGTCCGTTCAAAAGTTTGTACGAAATGAACATCAATCTCTCAAGTGGAATCGTTTTCTGAGAGTTGTGTCCTACTCTTCATCGTTGGACAGGCTGAGTTAGGAGAGATCGCATAGAAGAAACTGCCCGTTCTATTGTTTTTCCGCGGATTGATCTTTGATTTCTTCAGCTTCCGTGATGACTTAGTTGCTGATCTGATTGGAGGCATCACTACCGGAATTATGCACGTACCACAAGGTTGACCTTTAGTTGATAAAGTCGATTTGCTTTCATCCATTCCGATTAGGGTGAGAACGCGAAAATAACGTGAGGGTAAATATCGTGTGGTTTGTTCAATCGACGTAGTGATTGATCTTTGATCTGTGTAGGTCTGGCGTACGCCATTCTCGCTGGTGTCGATCCAGTGTACGGACTCTACTCCTCCTGCTTCCCCGCTCTTTTCTACATGCTCTTCGGCACGTCCAGGCACACTTCCATAGGTATGAAAGTAATCTTTGATCCCTTGGGTCCATCATCGTTCCCAACATTTTCTCATCTGTTCGATAATTCTAAAGAGTGCACGAGAAACCAATCGTTGATTTCATCTTCATTTTACAGGCTCATTCGCTGTGGTCAATCTGATGTCAGGAATAGCCAACGCCAACATCATGCGGCTTCATGGAACACTGAATGCAACTGGTAATTTCTTCTAGAATTCAACAAAAAACGTTATCGAAATAGATCTCATGATGGGAAGTAACTCCACTCTCCCAACCTCGCTCACTCCAATTCAAGCCGCGTCCACTCTCACTGTAGCCATTGGAATCATGCAGGTTTCTATCGCCCAGCTTAGTTTTTTTCATGCATATCACTATCTCGTAGTCAATGTTGTAAATTTGCTTATGTATAAAATAGTTGTACTGTTATCGATCGACGCATAATCAGGCACTAGGTCGGATGCTACATGAAAATGAACTCTTCTGTAGAACTTTCACAAAATCATTTTTGACACTTTGGGAACCTACTGTGAAAGTTCTACAGAAGGGTCCAGTTTTTGGTTATCATCCAGTAGGTTACCATCCGACGGTGATCATCCGACCTACTGCCCATAATCACAATTACCGTACCCTTCCAGTTTGCTGCGGGAATCCTCCGACTCGAATTCCTCGCTTCTTACTTCTCAGATCCCCTCGTTTCCGGCTTCTCGACAGGTTCGAAATTTGTGTCATCTCACATTTTTATGTAGAAAATTCGCAATTAGTCGCTGCGGCGCACTGCAAGAGTTCGTTCTGATTTCATTTTTACCACGCTCTAGATCGTTCTGAGTTATGATGGAGTGCACAGAAGGAAACTCTAGTTACAGCCCCAAACATCGATTATGCGAGAGATCAAAAATCATTTCTTCAGGCTCTGCAGTTCACATTCTTATCGCGCAACTTGGCGATATTTTCGGATTGACGGGTATTCCCAAATCGTCCGGGCCATCCTACATTTTCACGGTACCCAATCGTATTCAATTCAATACGTTATTCTCCTTGGTTATTATCTACCCTCCAGCTTCACCAACATTTTCAATCGATAATCTGATTTGCCTTTTAGAGTATGAAGAACATCGCATTGGCTGCAATTGATCGAACGAATTACGTTGCACTTCTCGCTTCCCTAATTTCCATGAGCTTCCTCTATTGCGGGAAGGAATACCTCTCACCTTACTTGAACAAGAAGGGACTCAAAGTGCCCGTGCCATATGAACTGATTCTCGTGAGTAGTATTTGTTATTTCTTGAGAAGTTGAGAATGAATGAGCAGTGGATGAACATCACAAGTTGTTGATCTTCAGAATATTAACAATTCATTAAATGAAAATAAAACTAATTCGTATCGACGAAAAAACCATACAAAGCAGCATAAAACTTTTCAGATCATAGTTTCTACTGCACTATCGGCCGCCTTAGACCTGCAGCATAACTACAACGTGCCTGTGGTCGGGCATATTCCAACGGGGTAAGCATACCAGTGAGTGAGTTTTGATGAGAATAAAGGAGTAATCTTTGACTTCTGAATGGTGATCTTTGATCTCTGATCTTTTAAGACCGCCCACTCTTGCTCTTCCCGTGGTTGAGATCCTCCCTGACTGCTTCGTACAGTCCATCGGAATGGTATGTAGACTTCGAATTTTGAATTTCTTTGTTTTTCAAACGCTCGGTCTATCGTGTGGCGAGAGAGCTAATAGAATGAAGAGAGTTGTAACGTCTCAAGAACTCTGACTAGAAGTTTATAAATTGAAGATAGCCGATTTAAAACTTTATTTTTCACAGGTGATCGTATCAGTGGCCGTGCACATCTCGTTGGCTAAAATGTACGCCAAGGAGTTTAACTACGCGGTAGACACACGACAGGTTAGGGGTAAAAAAAGATGAAGAAATCGAACATCTATCTCATACATCCTTCATTCAGGAACTGTACGCCCTGGGTGTCTCATCGATGCTCGGTAGTCTCTTCTCAGTCTTTCCCGTGTCCACTGCTCTCGGGAGAACTGCAGTCAGCGTATCAGCGGGAACGAGGACTCAAGTGAGTTATTTTACATGGAACTTTGCAATTAGTCGTTTGCGGCGCCCTGCAAGAGTTATGTCTGACAAAAGGGATTACCTTTCTTAGATGTCCACCGTCTTCTCCTGCGCACTCCTGTTGGTGGCCATCTTCTGGCTGGGTCCTCTCCTGCAGTCTCTCCCAACGGTTTGTGGCATTCACAGAACCGGCTCATAACTAGTATCGGATATGTCATCGTCCCATCATTTTACGCAATGTTCGTTTAATTAAGTTCGTTTAATTAGTTCGTTTAATTAAGTTACAACGAGTGTATTTTCGCAGAACTACATTCCAGTGCGTTCTCGGAGTCGTTGTCATTTGGTCGCTCAAGAGTATGTTCCAAAGATGTGAGGAGATAAAATCACTCTGGAGAGTATCGCGAACTGATCCGGTACGGAATTGTGTTTGAAATTTAGGTCATCATTGGTCGTGCAGAAAATTCATAATTATCATAGATTGCACAGAGCTCTGTAAGCGTTTCTGCCCTAGTCTCTAGATCGTTCGAGCACAGTGAGAGTGCATAAAATGAAAAGGTATCTTCTAGAAACTATCTCAGCGATATTTTAATTGAATATTACAGCTAGTGTGGATCGTCTCCTGTACTGCTACAGTAGTTATCGATGTGATGGAGGGATTGGCGATATCGATCCTCTTCGCCCTCCTTACCGTAATCTTCCGATCTCAATGGTACTGTAGCCACACAAAGGACACAACAAACCATAACATATTAGCAAAATGTCTTGCTCTTCCCCCCCCTCCTCATAATTCCCATTCCAGGCCAAAATGGGAGAGAGTGCTCGGAACTATGTCTAGCGAAAGCGATAAATCGATGCCAGAAGGTCCATTCCGAAAGTTCATTCAGTCATTTTATGTTTGATCTCAGAGGCCTATCTTCCTCGTCCTTCCGTCTGCGTATTCCGATTCGATGCGCCACTGATATTCACGAATGTTGAGCGATTCGTAAACAAAGTGAAGAAAACAATCGACGAGTGGGAGAGAGATTTCGAAATTCGGGTAATCGCAGATTCATTCTACTCAATCCGCGTGTTAGGAAGAGTGTAGAACATCAAATCAACTGCAGGCCGACGATCCAATTCCGCGATACTTCATAATCGATTGCTCGGCAATCGCTTACGTAGACTACATGGGAGTGAAGGCTATTTCAGAGGTAGGTCATGCTGTCGCAGAAGAATTACAGTAATCATTGCACGATGGCTTCATTTTTCTCATGGGTCAACCATTTGAATGAGTATTCAGAGCGCCGACGAATTTCGAGCTCGATTTCGCTAGAAATTCTAGTGCTTTCCAGAGTTTAAGCGATCTGAAGAAACGAGGAATTACCGTACACTTGGCCGCGGTGAAACCTGCCGTAGTCGTAGTTCTCAAGGCCCAAGGTCTACTAGACAACCTCTCCAAGGTACCGTATCCCGATCTGTCAGCTCGAGACCCAGGACTTCTCAGGAACATATCTTTCCCACCCTCCATGACTCTCTGTCTTTTGCTGACATGAATACGTGAGCAAACTAATATATTTTAAGAGGCAGATGAGATATTATTATTGTACGTGTTTGTAGCTCCGCAGCAGAGTTGGATGATAATTCGATGATGATTTCGGCGACAGGTACAAAGTTAGCAGCAGCATAGTTGAACTGAGCTTCAGTGACGGACAATGTTGTTCGGCCATGTTCTAACTATGTAACCGCACAATGCGAATGTTTTACGATCAATGTAAAACAAAATGTCGAATCAGATAATGTACAAATCGAAACCCTGAATACATTCCGTGAATGTATGAGTTGTTATTGTTGATTTTTGATACATGTATACACTAAGAGACCTTTTCTGCGTTGCTTTAATTACCGAATTCTTTTTAGTAAAGCCAAGAAATAATTGAATTTAGAAAAAATCGCAATTTTACTACGGACTACAGTTTTCATGTTCAAAATATTTTATCGTAACTGAATACACCAACCCCTGCAGAAATCTAAGAAAGTCAGAGCAATAACAAACATTGGTATGTTGATAGGATAAAATAATTAAATGTGACGTACTAGATTATACTGTGCAAAAACGAAGTCTGAGCGACAACAAACGAAGAGATGTTGAGAGTAGATTAATATTGCCGGGACGGCTTGGGCGGTCGATTGATGGTGTTGACGTAGTCGGCGTGGTCGGTGACGTCCAACTCAACCTCCTCCTCGTCGATGTCGATGAACACCCGGTGGCCCGTTCCTGAATGTATTTTTTTTCAAATTTTATTTTTGTTTAAAATTGGCAAAATGCATATTCATTTCCTTTATTCAACAACGTTTGCATGCATCAAATCGAAAATATAAGTGGGTCATACGATTTGAAAGGAGTTTGCAGCTCACGTCAAAGATTTTGCTGTTTCTGAGCTCACCAGCTGAATTCCTGTCAGCATCAATGTACTCCACGTCGGGCTCGAGCGGTAGAGGAACGGGGTCGTACCCGAAGAATGCGGCTCGTGCGCGCACTAAATTGTGTTTTTTGTCGACAATAGATCTCTCGAATTTGCTATCACACAGTCCGTCCTCACCAGATCTACTGATGTATTTCCATGCAACGCTTATCAACTATAGAACAATTAATAACGGTAATGATTCATTAAAAATTTGCATATTTTTGCTCATTTTTGTTGAATTTATACTGAAAAAGTCACTCTGTCCGTCACGAAGCGTAGTCGTGCAGGGACAATTATCTGAGTGTGCCCGAGAGAGGCGGAAAGCGTGGTGGCCCATGAGCGGAGGCGTTACTGCGGATTCTAGAGGCAATCCTTCTCTAGGCAATTCCCACTCTGAAGCAAAGCTTCACACACTCGGCATTAAGCGGAAATTGTTTAATAGCATGCTATTGCGAATAAAATAGCACACTGCACACAAACCAATTCTGTTCATTTCATACTCGTTCTCGATCAATTAAGTTGCGAGAAAGGTTATAGAACGAAAAAGTTTTTTATTTATTTTAAAATGTACCGTGTGGATCCCACTCTACGTCGACCTTGGCAGCATTCAGGTAGTTTTCGCCGTAAGGAGAAATGGCGTCAGCCATTTTTTCGACTTCCGCATTGCGAGCGATAAGTCGGCCTGGAATTTATAAAATATGAAATAACAAACGAATAAATATTTGTGCTTACGCTTGATCTCCCAATGATGAGCACGAGCGATAACTGAAATTTATTTTAATGTGATGAGAAATATATTCTCGTGGTACCGTTTGGATCACTTCTCAGCTCCTTCCTAGCGTTTTCCAGATAGATTTCGCCGTCAGGAGAGATTGCATCAGCCATGTTATCGATCTCCGCATTGCGGGCGATACGATAACCTGGGAATGAACTAAATTAAACCAGTCCTCAGTTGATGGTTAAAGAATTAAGCATAGTGAAAAATGATATAATCACAAAAGGGAAGAACAAGATTTTGCTTACGTTTGTTATCCCAGTGGTTGGCACGAGCGAGAACTGAAAATATGTATTGAAGGTTTGAAAAATGCATCTTCGAAATACCTTTTGGATCGGCCCCAAGCTCGGCTCTAGCGTATTCCAGGTATATCTCGCCGTCGGGGGAAATTGCATCAGCCATTTTATCAATCTCCGCATTGCGGGCGATACGATAGCCTGGGCATAAATTAAAATTAAATAAAATGATGTAACAAAAATTGAGATGATTACGTTTGTTATCCCAGAAGTTGGCACGAGCGAGGACTGAAAATATTGTTGAATGGAGTGGTAAACCAAATCGCCGACGTACCCTTTGGATCCGCCCTAAGCTCGGCTCTAGCGAATTCCAGGTAAATCTCGCCGTCAGGAGAGATCGCGTCAGCCATTTTGTCGATCTCCGCATTGCGAGCTATACGTTTACCTATGAATGTATTAAAAATGACCAGTCTATATCCCATAAGGTTACACCAGTCCCGCGTTGGTTAATAAAGAATAGGAAAAAAAGGTAAAGGTGCAGCCACGACAAGCGATTTTACAGTCGTGAACGAATACGCTAGTTGATGTAGTGCGGTGAGGCCGACTACTACAAGAATACAGAATATAAATAAAATCACAAAAATGGGGTAAAAAGTTGGATGTTTTTGCTTACGTTTGTTCTCCCAGAAGTTGGCACGAGCGAGAACTGAAATTGTGTTTATTGATATCATAATCAAATAATTGCGGTACCCTTTGGGTCCACCCTAAGCTCGGCTCTAGCGTGTTCCAAGTAGATTTCGCCGTCAGGAGAGATCGCGTCAGCCATTTTGTCGACTTCCGAATTGCGAGCAATACGTTGATCTGGGAATGAATTAAAGATAACCAGTCTCCAGCTCCGGGTTGATGACCAAAGAATAAATATTTATATAAATATTTAAATATTTAAAATTTTTTTTAAAAGAAAACAAAAAAAATTAGCTTACGTTTGTTCTCAAAGAGTTTGGCACGAGCGAGAACTGAAATGTTATGAAATCGCTTATCGAAGTTCAGATATAACTACAATATTTCGTCCGGTCTCTACATTTCTCACACTCTCTAAACCTACCGATCGGTGGGAAAGTCTCAAATATTCCGCCTTCTAACCGTTCGGATCCTTCTCCAGCTCCTGGCGGGCAGACTTCAGGAACATCTCGTTCGCGACTCCCTCCTCGCTTTGAGGCGCCGGAGGCTCCTCGTACTTCTCCCACGCGTAGTACTCTTTCATTTCGACGACCTCCTTCTCGACCTCTTGAGTGTCGTCGGTGGACGGAGACCATCCGTCTTCTGCACAGTGTTGACATCATTTGGACTGTAGACGGATAACGTCAAGTTTTAAGCGTAAGCTGACCTTCCTCCTTGGTAGTCTTCCTGAGGATCTCGACGAATTTGTCGACGTGAGTCTTCTGCTGTCTCATGTACACCTGCAATTGCGAAGATCGATCACTAAAGAACTACGGTAAAGCTACATCCCGTCTTCGAGACTGGGCTCGTGGGAGAAATTGAATCAACGTTGATACAGTGAAGATTAGATGAATTCATTCATATGTCACAGAATACTTTCCTGATTTTCAAAAAAAAATATGTAGATTCCCACCCGCGTCTTCCATAGTAGATCAATCAACAACACATTGTTCGTTTCGTCGAGAGCAAACTTCTTGTCGAGCGTGAGGTTGAAGCGGAAGAAGGCTCCATTCTCAAAATTTTTATTTTTTATTGTTAAATGTTTGCATTGCACGCTTACCATTGAGTACGTCCAGTCGCGTGCATTGTCCACTGACGTCTCGGAGCGAAGGATCTGTCGTGAATTTATATTTTATGCCGAGAATTGCACAATAATTGCTGAATTGCGGCGTTTTCCACCCATGATTAGCACAAATCTCGAGACAATACCTGGTTTTTGAGGCCATTCAGCATCTGTTTGGCCGATTGCAATGTATCGGCTGCGTATCCGGGCAGCCCGAGGAACGAGGCCCCGCGGAAGTCCGGAATACACTCTGCAATTTAGCATACTTATTATACGGCACTAGGTCGGATGAGAACTATGACGTAATACCGATATATCAAAGGCGGCATGACGGCATAGTTCTTACCCGACCCAGTGGCTATTGTATTATTGCAGCTTTTTACTGCAATACAATAATTTCATAGCTGTATGCAATAGATACCGCGCATATCGAATGCATTTTGAATTTAATATATTATGCTGCGATTATCAATATATCACATTGCTATCAATTATATTGCGGGTTCTTTTCAGCACTTACCACTAGGGTTGGCAATTCGAAGTTTGCGAATTCTTACTTGCCTCCGCCTTCTCGGATTTCGAAATATGCGCGGGGGAGCGATTCGACTTCGAATTGCCATTTCCTACTTACCACAAGTGGTTTCTCCAGCCTGCGGTTGGATCAGTTCCTTGGCCTGCTCGACGACCTTCCAGCCAGTGCCCACAGATACGACCACGCCCAGCTTGGCCGGCTTCGCAACGGGAGTCGAACCGAGCTGTATCATAATTATGATTCATCATTATGGCCATGGCCTATCGTTCTAACACTCGATTTCATTTACTATCGAAATGTCAAGATGTACGGAAGCATAATGTCTTCGATCATTAGAAGAGCATCATTTTTTTCCTTTATTAGGGAGTGTAATAACAATTTTATGTTTAATAATTTGTAAATAAGTCTCACTCCTAGCTTGACTGCTTCCTGGCAGGCTACGAAGTCCCTGAGCAGCGGAAGGACGGGATTGTTGGCGATCACACTCCCGTCCACGTATTTCTTCGCGACAGGAGGGAAGAACGTCGGAGCGGCTCTGCAAGTACATTCGGATTGTCTATTATGTCAGAAAACTTTCTTGCATATTTCTGGCAAATTAGACAGGCGGAATATCACATAGCTTACTAAAAATCTATTAAGAAACGGATAAGCTCCGGTAGATTAATTACAAAAAAAAAGTAAACAAAAAAAAGTAATTTAAAATTCCAACGATGAGCAACGAGCTGCTTCCCAAACCCTGAAGTTCATCGACTCGTCGTTCTCTGCCTTCGTCTGATCGGGAACCTCAAATTCATAATGATGCACTATTAGCCAAGATATTTTACAGTCGTCAAGAGACGACTACGCTAGATGCAATTTGGTGATGCCGACTACTGTGTGTTCTGTACACCGACTTGCGATAGCCGCGTTACGTGAAACATATTGATTGAGTGAGTGAAACTGACTTCGAAATTTCGGAAGAGCTTCAGCTTCATCGTCGACTCGGAGCAGTCGGTCGTTGGTACAACGACGTGCTTCTTTCTTCTCTGCGGATCTTCCGAGGCGCCGTTGTCGAGAGATTTCATACGTGAATCCGGTTTGAACTCTCGCTGAAGGAACTCCTCCAACGGCTTCACGGGGTACGGATTCAGCTTGACTGTGCGATAGAAGACCAAGTCCTGTGTATTGTGGGGTCAGAGCAGTGGGCGAACTCGACAAGATTAGTTACAAGTCTTACATATTTGAAAGTCTTATGTATAGGTGTATGCAATCTTACACGCCTAATAGTTTCATTAGATGCTACTTCAATGCTATTACGCTAAGATTTTATATTTTATAAGATTTTATGCGATTTTATATGACAAGTTCTTTTCTGATCTATCGAAGTGTCGATTCGAGCAACCTTCAATCTGAAGTAGAGCCTTCTGCACTCGCCGATGTCCTTGCCTTGGCCGAGGGCGAGCGCCAAGATTGCTCCTTAAATCTCGTATCTAAACCTGATTTTTTTCAGACAAATATATTCTCCAAAATTATACAAAAAATATCCCAAAGAAGGGGATGCTCCGTAATTCTTTTAAATGTTTGAATAAACTGTTTGACATTCTTGGTAAAGCCATGTTGAAGGAGAAGAGAACAATGTCCCACCCGTAGAAGTTCCTGCTACCCATCGGAAGCGATCGAGCAGCGCCGGCCCGTACGCCCTCTCCATCGCATCGAGAATCTGACAATTGATTCATTGTGATTGATTCATTGTTGTTAAGAATTGTGAGTGCCAAATATAGATAGACATTTGTGTTGTCTTCAGATTACTCTTGCTCGGCTGTTAGTGGAAATATACCTCAATGAGCACGAGTCCTCGGATACCTCCTCCGTCCAGGGACAGGAGATTGTGGATGTCGGCGCCCTCGCTGAGTGCCTTCTCCATATCAACAAGAGCTTTCTCGAATCTACGATTCTCCAATTCTGAAAAATTACTTATCGTATTATGTATCAGGTTGGTCGGAAAGTCTTTGTCTATGGATTTGTGTTGACACTGCTCGTCGCAAATACCCTTTGGCTTTCCATCGTTTCTAGTGAATAACAATCAGTGAGGGACCTTTATAGTAAGCAACTTCCCATTCCCCTCCCTTTAGTCAGGCTCTAATAGAGCAACGATGTATGATCCTAGTGACATCAACTTCAGCCATGTTCTGCATTCCCTCCTCCTATCCCACACCACAAAGATGATTCGGTAGCCCTACTAAAGAATCTTTATGACACACATGCCCACACTACAACACCATGAGGAATTGGTTCTATCGCTTCGAATAAGACGACTTTTCCCTTAATGATTAGGAGACCCCTTGAGATGGACTTTCAAACGTTGAAGAAAGTAGCGGAAACGAGCCCATTCCCAACTGTCCGTGAAATAGGCATCACACTTGGGGTCCATCATACCATAGTAGGAGAAGTGTTGATAACCCTTGGAATGTCGAAAATTGGGGGTTGATTCACCCCTCATGACCTGAGCCAAGCCAACCATGACTACCGAGTCGACGATTCCATGATCCTCTTCACCCTCCACGGTGGGGATCGATGGCCGAACCGGCTCATAACCGTTTATGAGAGAGGGATCCGATATGGTACCAACCACATGAGAGCCCAGTGGATTGGAGAAGGAGAGCCCCCACAGAATGTCCTCAAACCTGCTATTCGCCCCGAAAAAATCATGCTGTCTGTGTGGTGGGAAGTGGATGACACGATCTAATCGGAGCTGCTAACCGAGGGTTTGACAATTACGGGGACCAAGTGCGTCACATAACTACAGAATCTGAAGAAGTCAGTCGATCGTTCAAGCCTGAAGGACACGAAAGTGTATTATCAGCACGATGACCCCCGTCGCCATGTCTCCAATCAAGTCAAGTAAAAACTGACTGGATATGGATGGATGGTTCTCCCCAGCCCCCCCCCGTATTCTCCTGACTTGGCCTCTTCAGAATATAGGCCTTTCGCAAACCTGACCCATGCCCTGAGATATACAACCTTAATTTCCCGTGAAAGTATCGAGTCGGCTCACATGTATTACTTTGCTTCGCTTCAAGACGGGTTAAACAGGAAGGGGATAAGCACATTGAATGTACGTTGGGCACACATTGTCAATAATGATGACACGTATAATTTACCTCTTGTTATTGTTTCCTCAAAGAAACAAAGTTTTGAAAAAGTGACAAAGACTTTCCGACCAACCTAATATTATTATATCTTGAGAGATCTCGTACCACCATTTAAAATGAAAAGCGTCAATGTAGATAAAAAAAATATAGGTATCTTGTCCTTACCTTCGATCTTGACTGGAGGAAACTCAAACTTGTCATCGACTATCTTCAGCAGCTCTTCGAAGCCTTTCCTGAATTTTTCGGCGCATTATTCAGCTCTGTTTTCGATTCGGGGTTCCCAACGAGATTTCGGGGTACCAGGCGCAGCTGTTAAACCGATGGTGCACCAATGGGAACCCGGTTCGATATGAGAGCCCAATGGCACACTTTGTGGTACACGATACATAAATAAAATAACAATTCTCGAACTTCATATCAGGATAGATTGCTTTCTCGAATGAGATTCCTTTAGCCACATTCTTCTTCGGATCAGCACCGAACAGTAGGAGGGCCTTGATGATGTCCACGAAGCCGTTCTTAAATATTTTAATTTATTTTTTGTTAAATCATAGATTTTATGACCTTGAATCTCTGTTCAACAGCTTCCGGAAGCATTACGAAATTGTAAATATTTATACCTGGAGTGCCTCGTAGAGTGGTCGGAATCCCCTCTCGTCCTTAATAGTAATGCATTTGCCATGTTATTGTTGAACAAGTGATATGTGGTATCTTGATAACAACACTCTCCCATCACTCGACCAGAGTCTTTCATGACGAAGAGGCGAGCCAATTACGAAATCGCATCACCTTGGCGTTGGGGTCGATGCCATTAGCGAGCAGAAGGACGACAGAGTCGAGGTCCTTGCACTGGATGGCGACGTGCAGAGGGAACGCCTTCCGGCCCATGGCCACCGCCCGGATGGCAGCCATCATCTGGAATAACAGCGTCGGGGTTGTAATTCTAAGCCTAAGCGCACGCGATCATGCGGAATAAGGCACTATCACTATCCTAACATAAGGCACTATTCTGATTGTAGCCATCATCTGCAGTGATGCACTCAATATTATGCCGTTTTAAAATAAATCTATTAAACTTTTCTTTTAGACCATAGTCATTCCGAAAGAGTTCAACAGCATTTTTAAACCACCAATTCATGCACCCTGGGAGCGAACAGAACGGAGAGACCGTGATATGGTTTCTCGAATACAAATGATAAAGAAGTCATGGTGACTCGCTTGCTTCTTGTCGTCTCTGATAGCATCGCCGCCTCCATTCGGGGTCCTCCAGAAGAAAACGCATTTGTTGAGCGAACTGGAAAGCAACCGTTAGGCGAATGACAACAATTATCTCGAAGAATGACATAATTTATCACTTATCACGGAGATCCTCGGGCAACATTTGAAAGATACGCGAGGTTGTTGCACACATCGAGGGACTCACTCACCTTCTCTCGTGCTTCCTGGCAATGAACGGGTTCTTCATGCCCGCACACATATTCTTGACGATACCACGGAATGCGCAGTTTTCCTCTGCACAGGCCTGGCGAACGGCTTGAAGGCCTTAGTGACGTCGTTTTCGATCGATATTTCGTTGCGTATGCAGGCACTTGCAATCAATTCTTGTGAAGAGGAATCGTCTGACTCTCTCCAAACCACACGCTCTCTCGGCGATCGGAGTGAGCGGGACGGTGTATGATATGGAGAGAGCGAGACCATTTCTCCTTGTGAATGATACCCGTGGCGTCAATGGTGCACAGCAGCTCCATCGCTTTCGTCAGTCGCTCCGTCCGCTTGCTTTCGCTCTTCCCTGTAAATAATAGATGCTAGTACTTCCGGGGGGGGGATCGAATTCGCGGGATTTCCCTGAACTACAAACCCTGGCGTGCCAATTCAAATTTTCTTACAGTAACATGCTGTAAATCGACTAGGTAATCGATTTACAGTATAATACAGTAAGAAAATTTGAACGGGCGCGCTAGGGCTTGTAGTTCATGGACTACAAGCGAATTCAAAAAAAATTCTCCCGGATTGGTACTTTAATAATGATTTGCAAAATGTAGATACGACGACACTGTTCTCATCCGGCCTAGTGCCGATCTTTACCGTCGATGAATGTTGTAATCACCGCATCCATCAGCATAGCCAGTTCCCAGTGGTAGTGGAGAGCCTGTTAATTTTTATAAATATTTAACCAATACAAGCATAAATGTATTTTTGGATAATTATTGCGATATACTGAGCTCAATAAAAAAAGTCGATACTAATGATGGGATGAAACATTCGCACTCCCCGTTTTGCTACTTCATACTCACCTTTCCAGCATCCTTCTTCTTGTCTTCAACTACAATCTCGTACTTGCCGTTCGAGAGAGCGATGATCGTCTTGATCTCACTTCCCTAAAATTCATTTTAAGCGTTCGTGGTCGCAAGGATACGCACTCTCCACTCTCTGCAAACGAACAATGGTCTGACTCTCCTCATTATACACGCACTCTCGCAGGTTATAGAAAGCGAGAGAGCATGGAACATGAAGAGAGTCAGATCATTACTCCTGCAAACCCTATCCTCCCTCACATCTCCGCCCCTAGAGATTAAGTGAAGGCAACCAAAATGAGGCACCCAAATGGTGAACTCAATTGTATGCTAGATGGGACTAAAGTACGAGAAACGATACCACGCTCTCTTCATACTACACACTCTCTCGACCGGTCGAATGGCTAGAGTGTGTATGGAATGAAGAGAGCGCGGTACCGTTTCTCGAACTCTAGATGGGACCTTGATCTTTCTATAGACCGCACTGCGGCCGCAGCTCGGCTTGCCGCACTGCTGTTCCATTCCCTTGTCATGCAGAGGCGACCAGTCCTTGAGCGCAGCCTCGTTCGTCTCCTTGATCTGAAGAGTCCATTGTAAGTGAGGTAATCCATAGTAGGCAACATAGTACGAAGTTGAAGTGGACGAAAGCAGTGAAAAATAAGAAAAACAAAAGTGTACCTTGAATGCCTTGACTTCGTCTGCCATGCTATTCGCGTCGATCTTGAGAATCGACTCTCCCATGTAGGCCATGCAGTGTTTCGAAGTGATCTCCGTGAGGTGGTGGTCCAGGAGCATGCCTTAATTGATATGTTAAAAAATTGAAACACAACATGCCATCAGAGAAGATCAGCACAGTAGTCAAAAGGGAAATATTTAAAACTTTATCGAAAATAATGCAAAATATTGCCCCCTAAAGTCTTTCGCAGGCAAGGCAAAACGAGATAGCGTGTAAATAGGAGAGATTAAGACGATTTCACATAGTCTCACCCCAATCTTGGAGCGTCCACATCAGCCGTTGCTTCGTTTTTCCCTCGTCCTCCTTTCTTTTTCCCATCATTAAATCTACAAGAAACAAATACATTTAGTTAGAATAAGTTAATTGATAATCGCATGCAGTGGTCTCAAAACCTCGCTAAACGGTAGAAAAGTGGGCACATTTTGCCATGATGTAATGAGAGCTACAAATGGTGCCCGAATCATCGCCGATAGGAATGCAATATTGAGTGGAATGGGGAAACGAGTTGCTCATCGAATTGAAAATGGGAAGGAATAGATCGATAGATGTGTTCAAATGTCGGCTAGCGGAACGAATTCTGGGGAAAGCGACTACTCACGTGGGCGATATAAAAAACCAAATGCATAATTAGGTGAAAGTAATGCCTAAAAGTCGCTAACATTTGGTGGCAGTTGCTATGATGAAATGGCAGCAGAAAAACGGTATCCGATTCATTCCGATAGGCGAGAAATAGACAACGGAACGAGAGTTGCTCATCGAATTGAGAAGAAATAGAGATTTATTAATGATGGCGACCGGAGCGAATCCTAGGGGAGGGCGTATTATCTTCGAGTATAGATAAATACCAAATATATTTAAAGTTATGCCTAAAAGTTGCAAAAATGTTGTGGCAGTTGCTAGGATGAAATGACGGAATGGGAACGGTATTCGAACCATCATTGATTCGGAAGGAAAACAGATAGAGACGAAGGAAATATACGGTGGGACGGAACTGAAATAGCGAGTTGCTCATCGAATTGAGAAGGGAAGAAATAGAGATGTACTAATGATGGCGAGCGGAACGAATCCTGGGGGAGAGGACTACTCATCAGTGAATCACACCTCCATCTTTCTCTCGTCTCGCATACCAATTGCAGTGCGGCCTTTTTGTTCCGCATCTAATGGAATCAGGAAATAAGAGGAGAGGAAAGGGAATACGTGCTTAAACTAATAAGTAGAGTTCGGATGGGAAGAACAATTTCCCGATTTTTCTGTTTTAATATTGTTTTAGATTTTTTCTGTTTTTTTGCAAGTGGAAGGTCAAAATCGATATTGTTCAGATATGGTCAAACCATGCGGATAGGTCATACTCGGACCCCCTATTGCATCCACAAATCGAGATTGAACGAAAATGGTGACATAAAATATTGTCCAGTAGCAAGCTAGGCTCGTTTTTCTCCACTTTTCCGTGAGACCCATGAAGTGTCTCGAAGATTGCACGTTTGGCCCATGTTTTCGCTTGTAGAATCAGATTTGTGACGCGCCAAACACTTCCTTTCTACGCCCTACTCATTTGGGTTCGGGGATGAGTAATGTTTCACGGGCTGTCCTATCGGAATAACTCAGCGAAGAGTAAACGAAAACATTTAATGGATTATTCATAACCACTCGAGCAAAACAAACCACATCCAGATATAATTTTATCCTGGACTCAATTAGAAATCCATATATCTCCCTGCTCAAAACAAGGTTTTGTATCGGATGGGACGAAAGGTCAAAGGGGGTAATTTCGGTCCTGCTCGTTCCGCCCCCTTTCCGGCCTCTCATTCTCGCCTCCGTTTTCCCAGTCTCAGATGCTCTTCATTCTCTCCTCTCTTCTCCTACTCTCATCCACGCTTCAGACTGCACCTCTACACTTCTGTTCGTACAGTTAGGGCACTAGGTCGAATTAGAATCAACGAAATACCCTTCTCCAGTATTTTCACAATAGGTTCGCACAATATCAAAACGTTTTCTGCGAAAATATTTGCGGAAGGGTATTTTGTTTAGTTCTCATACGGTGGGTTCTCATACGACCCAATGCCTACAGAAGGTCTGTTATTTTATAATTTTGAAGAACTGGAAGAAACGATTAAACCTGACTTGTTTGGAGCATGAACG
This sequence comes from Pristionchus mayeri, assembly GCA_036245805.1. Lineage (NCBI taxonomy): Eukaryota > Metazoa > Nematoda > Chromadorea > Rhabditida > Neodiplogasteridae > Pristionchus > Pristionchus mayeri. The sequence continues at coordinate 47,785,479 of BTRK01000006.1, forward strand.
GGGAAATGTGATAATAATTTCGATGGCTCCCAGATATTTATCATTATTGCAGATCTGATGAGTAGCCATGGCCTAATCATTTCGAATACTTTTCAGCAATTTCGTCTGGGGCCCTTTTGTGCGGTCCGAAATTCCAGCACTCCTTCTCCACGACAGTCCCTCCTCCCTCCGCAGTGCTTCCCTTCCTCCGTCGACTGATCAACCAGCAAGCGATGCCCGTCCGGTGTCAGTTTTTTTTCTTGGAAATAACCAAAAACTATTGCGAATAAAACTGAAAAGTCTCCTCGGCTCAGTATAGAATTTTTTCAATGAGGACGTGAAAATCACGTTCAATAACTGGCAGTTTTTGCAAGGCGCTTCTTCTAAACGGTTTATCAATTCTATTGTTGTCCAAATCGCAATCCATTTCAGACAAGCGTTTCATGAGCGAGGAGCAGCTGCGGGAGTTCGACCGCGTGCAGTACCTGAAGGCGCAGCACTGGAAGTGGCAGTCCGACCTCGGATTCCCCTTCGAGTTCGAGGACATTGCGAGAAAGTAATTTATCGATGATACTCTGCCGGATCTGGGCTGTGCAAAAAAAATCTAAATCTCTCGTCTCGCAATGGTCTCTCGCATACTCTGAACGATGGAAGACCATTGCGAAAGGAGATATGAGAATTTTTTGAATAGCCCATGCTAGGGTGAGAACTAATTCCTCATGTCACCGTATCATGACGCAATAGTTCTCATCCGACATAGCCTTATTGAGTTGTACAATTTTTGTTTGCTATGTAATTAAGCTGCATTGTCATCAAAGGAAGTTAAAATAAAATCATTTCAAATATGTCGTGACATGTAGCAGTCATTTGGTAACGATCATATTTGTTCAATTGATTTTTACTCCGAGTCATTCAAGACGATTCTCGGGACGCAGAGCAGGAGATAGGTGATAGGCAGCATGGCTAATCCCTTACACATAGGCCGACTCAATCTTCGCTCGAAAATACCCTCTTCATTGTGCTACTTCTATCTCTGGCTGTCCGACGAGAGAACAGTCGGAACAATGAGAGAATATCTTGCGAAGCCTAATGCGAAAGCCTATTACTCTAATGGACTCCACCCGCACGAATGACAATGGTGTCGGGAAAAACAAAGCAAAATTAGGTCAGTCTACTTTATTAGTCGCACGACTTCATATTCTCAAAAGCTGGACAGGTTGTGCAAAAAAGCGCAGACTAATCATTTATTACCCCCAAAGTCCAGGAAAATGTGTGTGACATGATTAGATGAGTTGGAAAAGCTGTCTAGGAACCGAAAGAAGTTCTTACCGCGGAACTGAAAAGGTCGGAAAAAATTAGCATCGGGATGTTGACATGAATTTTTATAAACGACCAAATGCAAATCAGTCTTGTCGTTGAATTAGCGCGATGAAGGCTTGCTCAATACCAGTCATCTTCGTATTGAGACGAACGTTCAACGCACGAATTCTTACGGACCAATGCCATGAGGAGGAGCGAGTAATGGTCTGACTCTCCTCGAATTGCATGCTCTCTCCTCTCTCTACTCGATGAGAGAGTGTGCGGTTTGGAGAGCCTATGCACGTCCTTGCAAATCGAGAGAGGGGAATGCAGAGGCGTAATATTCCACTTTCTGCGAATTTCAGGAACCAGACAAGCCTCTTCTACAGAGGGGGGAGGAGAGAAAGAAGAAGAGGGGAGACGAGCAGAATACCAGATCAACTGAATGGAAGATCGGATAATCAAAACAAAAGCGCGAGCATAAACATTTCAGTTCTCGTGGGAGGGGAGACGTGTGGAGAGACCATAAATTATATGAACCCCGCCGGATCGAAAATTCCATATATCCTCCTCATCGCGTCACTGCGATGGTGAAAAAAGAATAAGATTATGACGCCTACCCATTGAAGACGGGTAATTGGTAACCGAGACCAGATCACTCAGGTAAACATGTTGGCCCCGGAGATAGGTTTGCACTCCAGACAGAATCCGCCCAAATTGACACTGGCTATTCTCACAATGCACCATTGATGCTACCTTCTAGCAATTAAAAATAATTGTTAAAAACCTCAGGTCGATTTACTGTGGACCTTTCTTTGAACTTAGTTTTTTTTTCAGAAATTGTACTTGATTGAGCACACACCCGTTTAATTTTCCCTCTGGGTGTGCTGATGGAATAACATTATAGTGAGAGTCAGCGACGTGAATTGAGTTTTATAAAATGCGATATTCGAAAAGAGCACGCAACGCTAATGCCCAGATAGATGTGTTGCACAAAATAGTTTATTGAATAATTCAAGTGTATCATTCTCTGAATATCGTCATGCGAACCCTCTTCGCATTTTGCTCTTCTCATGATTGTCTAGCAATTTCTATTGATTCAGATGTCAACTACCAAGAGAAAGAACACCGAGACGGACGTCAATGTCGTGAAGAAAGTTGCTGTTGAAGCTAGCAATGATGATGATTTCTGGGAAAAGGTAAGCTTGATGTGATTATGTAGATTTATATTTACAATGATCACAACGGTCAACATTTCAGAACCATTTCTCTGCTGCTCGCGCTGCTTCGGATGAACCATCAGAGAAGATGAAATGGCGGCACGGGAAGCTCCAAGTCTTCCAGGTTAGGATACCAACAAATATACGTTACAAGGAATGACCGCGAGGGTAGGTTGGTGACTTTGAATGAGAAGTAGCGGAATCGAAAGAGCATCAAATTTTAAGAATTTCTACGTCTTTCACAGCCATTCCTTTTAGTTAACCCATTAGAATGAAATTGGCTTATTTTTGTATGTCAATCTGAAGGAATAAATCAAGAATACTTGAAACGTTCATGTTCAGATCAAGACCGGCTTCTCCTTCATCTACTACATCTGTGACAACGATCATCCGGCCAGGGCAGAGAGGAAGAAGGGAAAGAGGCTGGTCGGATATCGATTCGACATCGAGATGAACGACGATAAGTACACGGAGAGAAGATCGATAACCATTGGTGAAGTAGCAGCGGTGAGTCCATTGGAATCTGTTTTCCTTCGACGGACTCTGCACAACTTCTGACGAATTCACTTTTTTTCAAAATTCGAGCGCCTAGAGACCATAATTTGTCACAATCCAATTTTAGGAGGAATGTTTTCACGAACTGGCCCTTCCGGATCGACTGTTCGACGTTCTTCGCGAATTGCTGAAATCCTATCATGTGTCACGAGTGAAGCTGGAGATGGTAGGAGCCGTTCATTCTGTTTTGTATAAATAGTAATATTTTAATCGAAGCTATCTCTCGATCTGGATGCACTCAATAAATTGGAAATGTTACTGCGTGGTCAGGGCGTTGCTTGTCTCGACTTTGCAAGCGTTAAATTCAATCACATGACAGAGGATCATCGGAAAGGGTATGAAAACTTTAAATTTAAAAAAAACAATTTCATAACCATATGGTTTTTTTGAGGTTTGCCGAGTTGATTAGATCAAGCGGTGTTTCGATCCTCGAAATGAACGGAGAGAATCAGGCTCTCGGCCAAGGTGAACTCACCTATCTTATTCCGTGGAAGGAGTAGAGGAGAAGAGGAAATATTTGAATTCCCGCACTTTCACATCTCGGCTCCCAGTAGAGATAGCCACTTTTAAAATGGTCTATGGATGGAAAATCCATTTGCATCCCATATTCCATATTCCAAATTTCAAGTCGCTAGCACCACTGGAAGCTGAGATATGAATTTCCATTGTAGCCTAACAACTTTGAATGTTCAGGACTTTTGAACGAACAGATCTTGATGGAAATATCGTCAACTAGCCTGAGAAGATTCTACTCGAATATTCATCCCAGGGATGTTCATGTGAGTCCATTATGCATCTTACTAAACAATAGAAGTTAGGGAAATTATTTCAAGATAAAAGAGAATAATTGCTCAGGCTCATCGATTCGTGCCTTCAAAGAGCATTCTGAATGCAGTCTCCGATCTCCATCACCTACGCGCTCCCGCTATGGTCATCCAGCGACAGTCGTTCTTGGAGTTCCTGGTTGTGAGAATTCTTGGCATTCTTTTCTGACTAGGACTTCTGAGTTTTGGCTGACTTCTGAGCATAATTTATCAAGAAATATTCATATTTTTCAGCTCGGAATCGAAAAGGTCGATGCTTCCATTCCATGGCTCGACTACTCTTGGACGTTTGCCGTGGACAGCCCTCTTACTCGTCAATTCCTGGCCGACAATGTGCCCAATGACTATGCGGTGAGCGAAAGGATCATTTTAGAGATGTTTATATCGAGAATTGAAAAATGTAATGATTTTGATGTTCTTGGAAGCTAAGAGGAATCATTTTTTATCGATTGATCCGTCAATTTTGCGTGGTGCAAGCACACCTACCAAAAGGTGATATTTATAATTATAATTCGATTTTTAGTACATCCACCGTAATTCTGAAGTACTGATTGTGCACAACGACTCGGGCGTCTCCGCCATGTTCTATTATCAAGGTAATTATTAGTCCAGAAGGGCTGGAACATCTCAGGGGTATATTTCGTTTTGGGCATCTTCATCAATCTTTGTCATTACACTCAATCAATCAATCAATTTATAAAATTAGGCAGTATATCACGCCTCTCATCAGAGAATCGAGCTGAGCTTCGAAGTAAAAATAGCGAAACTCTCGCAGGCAACATCGTATATTTTTCGCAAACCACTCATTAAAAAGCTCTCGCTGAGCTGCATCTACTGTGCCAATTTAAGAGGTCGTCCGCCAAAGAACGGAAAATGGCTCGGATGAAGTTGTTAGGCTACAATGGAAATTCATATCTCAGCTTCCAGTGGTGCTAGCGACTTGAAATTTGGAATATGGAATATGGGATGCAAATGGATTTTCCATCCATAGACCATTTTAAAAGTGGCTATCTCTACTGGGAGCCGAGATGTGAAAGTGCGGGAATTCAAATATTTCCTCTTCTCCTCTACTCCTTCCACGGAATAAGATAGGTGAGTTCACCTTGGCCGAGAGCCTGATTCTCTCCGTTCATTTCGAGGATCGAAACACCGCTTGATCTATTTTTTTCGTGTAGGCAACGAATTTCTATCTCAAACTCATCACAAATGTGATGTAAAAAGTTTGAGCCCAAAAACCGGTTTTTCGATCCAAAAAGTGATAAAAACAGTCATATCTTTTCAGAATATGAACCGCCTTGAACGAAAATCATATTTTGTGAACTTCAACATGTACCGGCCCTAAGATATTTTTTGTAGAATTTTAAAAATGGGGCCCGTTGGTTTTTTGTGTCCTCAAAGTCAGCTCTCAACGAAATGAGCAATCCTGGATCTCCAGTCGGAATAGACATAGATACCAGTCCTTATGCTAGAAATGTAGAGCATGATGATCTGAACATTTTATCTGTTGAAAGTGAGTTTCTATCTTTTCGTTGAAGCGCGCAACATAGCCTAGAAGTTGGCATACACGGGCTAGAGGTCCACCGAGAGCGCGCGCTCTAACCGCCTGTCGCTCTCGCCGCCTGACCTCCCTCTCCCTTCCCTCCATTTAGCGCTCTCCCGCGCGCATCCTCTGTTGGTTTCGCTAACTTCTGGGCTATGTTGCGCGCTTCAACGAAAAGATAGAAACTCACTTTCAACAGATAAAATGTTCAGATCATCATGCTCTACATTTCTAGCATAAGGACTGGTGTCTATGTCTATTCCGACTGGAGATCCAGGATTGCTCATTTCGTTGAGAGCTGACTTTGAGGACACAAAAAACCAACGGGCCCCATTTTTAAAATTATACAAAAAATATCTTAGGGCCGGTACATGTTGAAGTTCACAAAATATGATTTTCGTTCAAGACGGTTCATATTCTGAAAAGATATGACTGTTTTTATCACTTTTTGGATCGAAAAAATCGGTTTTTGGGCTCACACTTTTTTACATCACATTTTTGATGAGTATGACATAGAAATTCGTTGCCTACACGAAAAATCAGACCAGAAAAACCATATTTTAAGTATTTTTGAGACATCGATTTTTTGGCCCCAAAATGGAGTCGGTACGGTAACTTTTTTTAGAATCGATATCTGACCTTCCCCATATCTACCGCACACCTACATATTTGAAGGAGACTTCAGGAAAAAAAGTTCCAGATTTTTCTGAATTTTGACCATCCGAGACCCCTGACCTGTTGTTACGTTCTCTGGTGGACGACCTCTTAAGCTGCGTCTTCACTTACATTTTTGAGAAAATTGACCTGGAGTGTACCATTTTTGAAAATGAATTTTAGGGAACATGGTTTAGATCGATCGATAGAGCTCGAAAAATGAGTTGGGGTCACTCAGATGTCAATTTTGCTCTATTTTTACCATTTCCAAGAAACCAGCTCTCAAAGTTAGTGGTGCCGGTATCCGACCGCACGTAGGGAGCTCCAAAATTAAGTGTGCACAAATTGTTTCGGGGTCATGCCTCAGGGTGGCCAAAATCGAAAAGTTTCAAGGGCATGCCTCAGGGTGGCCAAAACCGAATAGAACTCATTTCAAGATTTTCTCTCCATTCCCATGAATCGCGATTCTAGCTCGATTCTCTCGTGGCGTGATATGCTCAGATGAGGATGGGTCTATATTCTTCATAGGTTGTCATTGTCATTACACTTATTAGGAGCGAAAAAATTGTTATGTGCATTATTCAGGCCAGAAAATGGAGGACAACAGTATCGATCTGCTTGCGCGTGTCTCCTTCTTCAATTTCGAGCAGACTCGTGAATGGTACATCAAGTCATCGGGACAATAATCATCACGTGTGCTCACAACTTGATTCCATTGTTATTCAGCTATACTAATTTATTCGTAAAATTATGACTTATGAGTAAATGCATGGGACTTTAAGCGATAAATAACCTTGATTTACCGCATGAAAGTTATTTTCCCCGCATTCTAATACTAAGTAAACACTTTACATTGTTGGCATCACCACCTGTTTTCCAGAAGTATCTAGCAATCTAATCGCAGTATCAGCAGTGGCTAATTCAGTCGATTCGAATGGCTGTGCCCCTATTGCTCTCAATATTCCATCATGCAATTTGCGTTGTCGGAACATTCAATAATTGCCTGCTTCTGGCACTGATTCTGTGTAAAACCCCATCGAACATACGGTACCTGGCGTTGTATAATGTTTAAACAAAAGCGATTTTGAGATCATATTCGATCCTTCTCTTCTCGCAGACATTTCTACAATGCTCCACCTGCTTAACTTCTGGAGTGCTGTTTGTGAGGTTGAAACCGAATTTATATTCACAAATATAATCAATAATTGAGGTTGATTCCATTCGAAATGACGGCGTTTGTAGTCTTCAGCGGTATCGGAAGATTCTTCGGGTAAAATCAGGGCTGAACCAGATTAATACAATCTGCATAAAAAATTACCGATGATCGATGACTGAACTTCTCCAAACTACGCTTACGATTCTTGAAAAGAGGGAAATATGAGTCTCTGTTTTTTGTGTATAGAATGAATGGTACCGTTTCTCGAACTGGGGCAAGAGGAATGTTTTTTTAAAGTTAGTTACCTATACTTCAAAAACATTTTCGACTGTGCCGAGTCTCTTTCGAATCTTAGGAAAATGGCCTCATATCATTTATGGAAATAGTTAATTACGTAAATGCCACACTGAACACAATGTGCACTCTCACCGGCATCTTCAAGTAACACATTCAATACTTATTCAGCTCGTATATGTCTGTGTTTTACTTCTATTCGATAATGATTCACGGAGTCGTTCATTACTCTGTTATGCTGGCGGTTTGCTTTTGCTACAGGTGAGTGTACTTCCTGGAAGTTAATCAGCACATTGCAAAACTGGCCTATGTCCATTGATGCCAAAACGTATAAACAAATCATTGATTTATATTACAGACTTTATGTGATTCTCTATTCCATTGTATCAATAAGGAATACGATAATAGTGGCAGCTGTTGCGTACCTCCCAACGTTCCTAGTCTTTGTAAGTGTTGGGCTTTTCTTTTCTGTGATGTTCAGCAATTTATTTTGTTCAGTTCGTTAGGTTCTAATAGTTTTCATTAAAATAAGTACCTAGAAGGTATCAATTGTAGGCATGGTATACCCAATCAACGCTGTTTGACCCGGAAACGGCGAGGGCACTTCTCGAACAGCTAGGGCCCGAGTACATCATCGACGACGGAGAACTTGGTTGGAAAAAATACAATTTGGATTTCAACAATAATTTGCAGTTACCGGGCCGGTAAATGTTCTGGAACCATCGGTTCTGTGTGCGATTGTTTGGGGTTGCGGAATTGGGCCTCCTGTCTACGTGGTTTGTTCTCATGCAGGAAGGAGCAAACAAGGTCATTTTCAAGATAATTGTGGAAGTGAGCAGGAGGATATCTCGAACACTGGCAGTAAATGCTGTGCATATGAGCGATAAAACGCGTGCTTGCCACAAGGAGATCATCAGAGTATGTAGACAAAATTTGAGTAGCATTAGAACAAATTAATTGAGGGGCTAGTATTGCAAGCTTGCCTCCCAGCGTGCATAGTCATGGCGAGTGGGAGCTACCTGATTGGACAACTAAACATCGTGCATAGTGTCGTCTGCGAGTACACAACTCACATGGTATGCGACCGTCGAAAATATATGAAACGAAAAAAGTGGGAAGAACGTGTTATAGGCAGTAGAAGTTGTGGCGTCAACCAGTCCTCTATTAACTCTATATTCCGTGAAGTCATATCGAGGGTAACACATTTTGCCAAATATGCATTTGAAGTGTAATTGAAGGGTTCTGGCTCGAACGGTTGGCAGAACGACTATGCTCTCAACATCGGCTAGTTTTTAACGTTTTTTAGAAACAAATAAATAATATTCAGACCGTTAGCCCCCAGCGAACCTTGCCCATAATCAAGAGCGGCCGTGCAATCAGGGACTAGAATACGGCACCAATTTTAATCTGAAGATCTGACGGCTCTATCTCAGAGATCTCAGAGAACTCGAGGCTCACAATTGGAAATGATTGTCTCATGTCTGTTCTTGCAATTTCTTTTTTTTACAATTCGCGAAAGTTTGAATGTCTACTGAAATGTTGTGAAAACTGCCGTGAATTTGTATCATCCATGTTCATAGACTTTGCTAAACAAATAAATTCTCGTTTCTTTCGAATACGGTTGGTTGGATACGACCGAGGAAATGGCGTGCTTTACGGACTCCTCCCTCTTTTACTAGGCTCTTGCAACCGACTTTTGGTAAAAGTAAAGAGCATGTCTTCGATACTGGGCTCGCGGGGAGCACTGGTAGTCCAGTGTCAATGATTCAATTATAACGAGTGGTTGATCAGTTTAATTAGTTCTTTTAAATAAACGCTAAGTAACAGCACAGCCAGGAGGAGGGCGAGCTCTTGCCTCTCTATTACCTGCAAATGATCATTGCCACTAGGTAGCACAACATCACTTCGCTTTGGAAAACAACGCTCAGCCCTCTCTAAAGGGACCCATTCAGTCTTCATATTTTTTCGTTAAAAAGTATCGTCATCTATTTTCTTCTCTTTTCCCCAGATTTATCTAATATTTTCCCACCCTCTATAAAATATAATAACTTCAGCTCTAATCATCCTCCTTATTTCTTCCTAAATTCCCTCCCGGACTCCCACTTGAGCCATTACCGTAGCTCAATACATAACAATATCGCATTTCCACTCCCAAATCTATCTACTTTCTAGTCGGTAATAATGCCTTCGGCTGAACTTTCGAGAAAGACGACTCAGCTGTTCGAATGGGTATGTTAATTTAATGTAAACAACAGCTTTCTTTTGATATATTGAATCATTTTTTATTGAGGTTTGGGACCTGCAATCCCACCTCGATTTCCATCTCTTCATGGGCGAGATCAAGCTCTTGCTAGTTGCCAATCAGTACGGGCTCAATGACCAGGTAAGCTTTTTTTTCTAATTTTCATCTCGTCTTAGTGGCCAGGAGAAGTGTTTGTAAAAGAAACGCAGTGATGGGCAATGCTATTATAGGAATAACATTATCCATCACACTTGGGATTAATAAAGAAAATGGCATTCATTACACTTTTTCAAACCCATCTGGCCTACTCTGGAGGAACTCATGGACTAGCTGTTGTTACATAGACGATGAAGTGAACGGATCCGCAATAGCCTAACACCTATAAATATTTCAGAGAGTACTGACTAGTATTACTCGACTACAGGGCAACATCTCGGACTGTCTCAAAAAGGACATCAGCCAGTGCGGTTTAGAAATTGTTGTTTGTAAATCATATCTCTGCAAACAACTGTAAAAATGCGAATTACTGAAACTCATGCAAATAACTAACTATATTCAGAGACGACGAGATCCGTCGTATGATGTACAGTGCAGCGCGAGGGCTGGCTGGCATGATGAGTGTGCTGCGCAGCCCGGAGCAGGCTTCCAGCAACAAGATCCAGGAGCTGCTGCTGGAGCTCAACTCGTACCCCATCTATGTGAGTTCTTGGATATTTGGTGTTCATTGCGACGTCGAAATCGCCTCGCATGTTGCGAAATCCGAGGATGGGGATGGCTTGCGACTTCGCAATGAACGCCAGTGTGAGTATTGTGGGCACTCAGAGAAGGGAGGGCATAGCAAGAAATTACCCGAGTCATTAGGCGCACTTTCTATCCATCACTAGGTGATGGAAAACGCGGCCTTTTATCGCACCTCAAACCAGTATTTTCAAACGATGAGGACTGTTTAGAGAGCCATCGAAGCCTACTTTTGAGTTCTAAGATAATATAAATGCGTTAGTTTGAGGACCTTCTCGATGTGGAAGACGCTCACAGCATGATGAGGGCGCTGCTCATTGGACAACTCAAGATAGGAGTGGCTGTAATGGAGGAAGGCATCATGTCGACGGTGAGAACCAGGGATGAAAAACTAGGGGGCAATCGAGGAATGTCTTCCTTTTCTGTTATCTATCACCGGTTAATCTTGCGTGAGATTTGGAAGCCATCGCGAGGCTGAACATATAAGGGATATTTCAAGGGAAAGCGTTGTATTTGTAATGGGTAGATGGCTTGCTCCCCAGCAATGAAAAAAAATATTTGTTTTATTTGTTTCGCAGACATTCTCCGAGGCGCGTTTTACTGCGAATAGCTCTATCGGGTTCGCGAAAGTGCACGGAGAAACGATCCACTTCAGGTACTTTGTTCAAAATTTGTTTTTGTTTTTGTTTTCATATTTTTCAATCTCTTTTTTTCAGAAACGAGATGATCCACAGAGTCGTGTTCAAGATGACTGAAGCACTCGTTTGCCTGGTGGACTACCACCGGGACAAGGTTTGACTTTTTCAAATGTTATTTTCAGTTATTCAGAATTTAAAAAAAACAGATTTCATAACACAAAAATTGCCACTTCAGGCTGAGAAGGAAACTGCCGCTCTGGCCACTCGCTCTATTCGATCTGCTTCAATGGGAGCTGCTGTTAATAGAACTGCGCGAGACGTCACGCCTGATGCACAGGCTGCGCCTGCCCCAGAGTACCCTACCACAGCTGTGGCAGGCTCACCGGCTGCAGATGTTTGCCCTGCTGCAGCTGCAGTAGATGCTGAAGATACTGAAGGTTCAGCTGAGGCTGCAGATTTCCCTGACGCATTGGAGGCTCCTGTTGCTGAAACGTCATCAGCTGCAGCTTCTCCTGAAGTTGTTTCCCCTGCTGCTGCTGCTGCAGATGCAGCTCCTAAGACACCCTCCACCGTGCAGCGTCCCTTCGCCTGCGACCGCGCCTTCGCCACGGCGTACAGCAGAAAAAGACACGCTCGGATGCACCAGAGTAAGTGCAAGAATTCGAAATCTCGGTGGTGAGAGCGAGCTCTAGGACTACGTTGAAAAACTCTAGGACTGCGCTGGAGAAATATCGAGAACATGCAATCATTCATTCAGGTACGGAAGAGCGAGTGCCGGCGCATAGCCGCGCGCCGTCGCTGGCGCCTCGTGCGCGCAGCGCGCCTCGCACTCATGAATCGCGAGACGCTCCTGAAGCGGTCGCTACGCCTGCGCAGCTGGAGGAGGAGCAGCTACCGCACAGCTGCAGCGAGTGCGACAGGAGCTTTAGCAAGGCGAAAGGACTCGAAGTGCACATGTTTCGCACCCACAACAGTGCGTACAATTTTTTCCGGGTTTTCCACTGAAACTAACTGTTTTATCTCCTTCTGATTTCTACAGGCAATTAATAGATAATACTGATGGATATTAGTAGAGAATACTTAGTAGAGAAAAATTTCTACGATTTTTCACCACTTGTTAGGAGGACTACTCTGACAGTAGGCGAAATATAACTTTAAATAATTGCAGTTCCATCTGAGGGCAAGAAGAAGTGTTCCTCCCCTATAAGACGGTCGGCCGTTCCGGAGAACAAGAGACACCGCAGCAAGAGTGAAGCGGGTGAAACAGAAAACCAGGAAGATGACGATCCGCGTAAGTTCACTAGAGTTCGAGAAATGATATATCAGCTTTTTATACATGACACAATGTCGCATAATCACCGTCGGATGATAACCAAAAAACTACCATTCCGCTACGCTGGAGAACTATCGGAATTAAGCAATTGTTCAGGTGCGGAAGAGCGCATGCTCGCGGATATCCGCGCCGCGTTGCTAGCGCCTCGCGCACGCAGCGCGTCTCGCGCTCCTGAAGCGCCTGCAGCGTCAGAAGCGGTCGCTACGCCGCAGCAGGAGGAGGAGGAGCTGCTGCCGTACAGCTGCAGCGAGTGCGACAGGAGCTTCAGCAGAGCCACCGGACTCGGCGTGCACATGTACCGCACCCACAACAGTAGGTTATTTTTCTGGTTTTCACTAGAACACTATCTTAATTTCCTTCTAATTTCCGCAGACAAAAGAAAACAAACACGATTTTCTATACAAGCGGAGAACTTTGTTTTCTCGACTTTATAGTGTCAATTTTTCACCACATATTAGGTGGACTACTGACAATAGGAGCAGTATAAATTTAAATAATTGCAGTTCCGTCCGAGGGCAAGAAGAAGCGTTACTTCCCTAGAAGTCAGTCGGCCGCACCGGAGACCAAGAGACGCCGCTGCAAGACCGAAGTGGGCGCAGCTGGCAACCAGAATGAGAACGATCCGCGTAAGTTCAATAGTATTGGCACTAGGTCGGATGCGAACCATTTCGTCATGCCGCTTTTGATCAAATGTGGAATGGCGTCATAGTTCTCATCTGCGTAAGTACACAAGAGTTCGAGAAAATATGCGCTAATTTATACTATGCACCCTCTGGCACCTATGTAAAGTGGTAGATACGATGAGGAGAGGGAGAGCCGAATGCAGTTACTTGCATTCACCGAAAGTTTATGCGATAACTTTTTTGATTAAAAGGTTCACCGTAATTAATGTACTAATTATTGCAGTGAATCTGGCTAGTATTCTCAGAAGTGCGGGATTGCAAGGATTTCTTGTGAATGTTCACGGAGAGGAGGACAATCAAGAATGAGATAGAACGATAATCGGGGTTACTGTAGTGGTATACGGTATCTGGGGGTACTGAACTATCGATTGGGTACGGTACCTGAATCTGTTTAGTACTAACAGCATTGCTTAGCTCTTATTGAATTAATCCAATGTATCATCTTTCTTTCGATTATGAATTGGCCTTCACTTTTCTTCGATGTAACACTGAATGTAAATAAAATTGATTCTTCTATTATAAATCGTCTGTTTCTTATGCCTCGGTACACCGAGAAACATACCAGCGCACATCCCATGCAAAACGCCCGATTGGTTTCCTGCGTTTCTCCAACCAACGAACAATCAGGTAAAAATAAGTCATATCAATGTCTGAGTTGGAAAACTTCTAAAATTTCCAAGAGAAATTAAATGCTCGATTGTTCTTCACTCCTGAAGTGGTCTATGCATTTTTACAATTACCTCTCTCTCCACTACCTATGCTTACATAAAAGTGTTTCTAAACCCTCTTTGTAAAGCCATTCCATGCCCTCATGCGACAACTTTATTAAAACAAAAAAAACATTTATTGTATCTTTGACCCTTCTCTTCAACTCTGTGGGAGGGTGCGCCCAGAGAACGGTAGGAAGGGTTATGGTAGGAATGGGATACGGTAGGGTGAAGGGGCGACGCCCTACCACGCCTGCCCGAGGACCGACTTGAGGAAGCAGTCGTGGATCTTAATTACGCAATTAGTTAAGCCCCGCCCCCATTTATTGATTACCTCAGTGTACATCATGTCGAGGAAGCTGAACTCGTAGCGAAGACCCTGTAGAGATCAATGATCAGAGGAAATCAAAGATCAAAGATCACGCACCTCTCGCTCATCCAACACCGCGTCGCGATCGTCGCCAATGACGTCGAACCTGAGATGGTGATGCTAAGCTCCGCCCACATTAGGCCACGCCCCAATAGGCCCCGCCCCTTCCTCCTCACCGTTCGACAATGCGATGGATGACGTCCATCTCGGCGTTCATGGCCTTGAGAAGGCGTCCCTCAAAGCACGCCCTGTGGCCGAACGGAATGTTCCGATTCTGAACGGAAGAGAGGTGAACTGTAGGAGTACGGTAGGACGCATCAGGTTCGGTGGGTCAGCCAAAGTACAGTATTTGACCTACCGGACTACTACCGTACTCCCCATAGTATACCTCGTGCTCGTCGATGATGTCGAACGCCTGGCCGATCTTGTTCAGCAGCTCGCCCAAAATCTCCTCAACGGAAATTTTTTGACATCGCGGGATACTGGGATACAATATGCTACAGTATACCTGGCGGTCCTCGGCGTTCGATCGATCGGCCGGATGGAGGTCGACGAAAAGCTTCTTCAAGGTACGGTAGTCAGTTATTGATCGAATGGCTACAGTACAGTACGTGCTAATCGCCTTGGCCATGTGCGTGCGCGGCGCTGCGCGGCGGAGCGCGGCTTGCGCGGATTGATTTTGCGAGAAGAATATTGTTTTCACGATTCGAACCTATTTTTTTCGAATTCTCCGTAAAATTTCGCATCGGAAGGACTATTCATTCATATTTTTAAAATAAATGTATATTTATAAATCAATATTTTGAATGCGGTATTTCTGCAACCTTCCGTAGCGACAGTATCGCAAACTGGGATTACGGTAGGTTGCGGCATTACAGAATTCAAAATACGGATTTATTTTTATTAAAATATGAATGAATAGCCCTCCCGATGCGAAATTTTACTGAGAATTCGAAAAAAATCTGTTCGAATGGTGAAAAACAATATTCTTCCCGCAAAATCAATCCGCGCCAGCCGCGCACCGCCGCGCACGCACGCACATGGCCAAGGTGAATAGCACGTACTGTATACCTCGGTGGCTTTGGAGAGTCGCTTGGTCACCTTGTAGCGTCGCTTGAGCTCCTGAAAATAAAGTGTTGGTCGGGAATACGGTAGAGTTCGATGGGTAAGGTATTAGGGTTACGGTACCACTTCGGTGGGTCAAATTCCTCACCGGCAGGAAGTTGGCGACGAGAGCGTTGGGATAGTCCTTCAAGTTTAGGAAGAAGTCCCACTCGAGATCGACCATCTGGAAGAGTTCAAAGATCAAGGACAAAGGTCAAGGATCAGTTGCTGATTAGTGATGACGTTGCATATTAGAAAGAACATTTGTCAATTCGCGACAAGGTAATGAGTCGGCTAACTGTAAGCCTTTCCCTAGCATGATTTCGCAATCCGAGGAAGAAGATGCAGCCTCGCATTCATCAGTAATCTAGTGATGACGTCACTGGTATACGACAGGCGAACAGAATGAGACACGGTAGGGTACCGTACCGCGTCTCCCTCGGCGATTGGTTCCTCCTCCTCTTCCTTCTTCTTCTCCTCTGGCACCTCCTCCAGCTTCAACTCCTCCATTGCTTCATTCACATCCATCTGAATACGGTTAGTTTTACCGTAACAAAATACCGTATTCGACTTACCGTAATCCAATACCGTATTCATCCTTCTGAATACGGTATTGGGCTACGCAAAGTCTTTCAGAGATCAACGATTAAAGACCATTCCCCCAATATGGTAGCAAGAAGGTGAAAACCGAGAGGATACCGAACATAGTAAAATGGGGAGAAGACCACAGATCAAAGTGCCTCTTATCCCCTCCCACTCACCACTATCTCTACTCCATACTCCTCAATGGCTGTGGCATCATCGAGTTCCACAGGCTCGGCATCATCGAGTTCGATACAAGCCTGAAGTGATCTTTGATCTTCCATCGAAAAGGAGCGGAACCTAACCCTAACTAACGGTAGACAACAAGAAAATTCAGCGGATCTAAGTACCACGGGTAGGTCAAAAAAGGGGTTAAGGGGCGGAGCTCGAACCCACCATAATTTCGCAGAATGACCGCACGCGACGCGAGGGGAGAGCAGAAATGGGAAGGGAGGAGAGAGGAAGGGCTGTTTATTCAGTCAGAGATCCTTCGAGATGGAGGGTAATTGCATGCAAATCCGAGTCTTTAAGTGATTTGCAAATGTGTTTTCCATGATAACTTCATTCCACACATTCTAGAAGAGACGGTGACTCGAATTTCGCACGTTATCCATCAGCCATCCATGTCCGGAAATATTGAAGTGTGTTTATGTAAATTTCAGAATTTGTTTGAATTGGGGTGCAAAGATTGGGCATGTGCTTAAAAGTTTTCCTCCTTTGAAAAAAATGTTATTGTATCGTGGAGATCATTGAAGATACACGAGAGTGAGAGTTGGCATAGATCGGTGAAAGATTCACCGATTTGCGTCGAACGCACCGCCGCACAGTCGACCGCACTGAGGACAAGAGATGCAACAGCAAGAGCGAAGTGGACGGAGATTGCAACCAGGACTAGGACGAGAGCAAGTTTACTAGGTTATGAGAAACGATAGTCTAACAGCAAGTCAATTTTTCAAATGACATGCTACACCAGATACCAGTGAAAAAATACAAGTGTACGTTCCGTGCACAAAATGGTTAAGACCAGGAGCCGATTAGTTTTCTCTTTTTTTTCACCTATCGGACTCATTAAATTAAAAATGTGTCTTCTCAGTCTCTAAGTTATAAAATAAACATGTTTATGCACGCTTATGAACGACACTTTATGTAAATTTATGTTTATCACATTAGCAAACATTCCGTTGCATTTTATGCTCTATTCCTCGAAGAAGGTGCATCAATGAGCTCTCCACTCCTGCATTTTGCTTCTCCTCTCGTATTCGACTCAATCCATTCGCAATATTTTCCGACTTTCGTGTATATTCCTGAGCATGTGAGTGTGAGAAATTATCTCATTTACCCATTTTACTGTGTTCATCTTCTTTTGGTTGAAATCCCAGTGACGTCACGCCAATCTCAAATTGTGAAATACTGGGGGGATTGAAATTGGGGTCATACAATTTCAGCGATCAAAACCACAACAGATTTTAGATCACTTAAGAGACCAGGCATCTTGGGAGTTGTGTTTATCTGTATGAATACTCCCATCAAGCACCATAACCAGTTCTTGGAGCCAAAAATTTTTATGCTTGATTTGTTCTCAGGACAACTCTCAAGATGCCGGATCAACTTTAAAGCGAGCTTTTGCGGTTTTGGTCATTGTAGTTTTGCCCGTCCCCTCCTCACGCCGTTATTTATAGTTCATATTTCCTCTTCCTTCTACAGACTCTTTTGACCGGTCGAGGTATCGTTTTCCAAACTATCAAAGAAGTAATTGGTTTTGTCAAGTGATCATACCTGGAACCATCTCTCACTCTTGGAAAAGAGAACCAGAGGACCTCCACTGTCGCCCTTAAAGAAAAGATACAGAGTTGAATATATTTATAAGGCCCGTATTCCTTGTTAAGAAACATTTCATAGGACCACTTTATGAAAAAATGAATGAATTATTTGAGCTTTTATCACGCGTGTCCCCACATGTCCAGTATCATGTTCAGCCGAACCGCCACATATCTAAGTTGATTCGGCGTGCAAAAGACTGAAATATTATAAAAAAAGATGAAATGAAAGCGTTGGATAACAACTGCATTCAGCTTCGGAAAGGATAGGAATAAAAGTTTCGTGCAGCCTCGGAGGGATTGAATCATCTGCATGAACATTACTTTCAGATTCGTAAAATGAGATGAATTAGAATCAACTTTTGCAGCACGCCGCAGCCGACTAATTGCTAGTTTTCTACACGCCATTCTCACCGTCGATGCGTCCGAAGCCAGTGGCAATTCCCTCGGCGGACTCGGACTTCGTCGCATTCAGGAATGGAATGCACACAGCGGAAGCAGTATCGTCGAAGGGGATCGGCATTTCCAACTAGTATTATTTAAAAATTTTTTTATTAAAAATCAAAAGCACCTCGATCAGAGCGATGTCGTGTATACCATTCTCAATATTGAAATCTTTATGAATCGTGAAGTTTTTAACGGAAACTGTCTGAAATTCGAGAGAGTGAGATGATAATAAACCGATAAAACATTAATAGCTATAAAAGTAATGATAACAAGATGAAGAAGAAGAAGAAGAATAAAACTACCTTGGTTCGATCGTCTGTTATAACACTTCCATACATCACGGTGATGTATTCCACAATTTTGCCTTTTTTAAAAATATTTAGATTACTTTTTAACAGTCGCTTTATTCTATGCTCTTCACCGCTAAGTATTGCTAGAGTAGACAGAATATCATGACTGTGGTATGGCTACTTGAACTTTCGAAGGAATTCTAATGAAAAATAAATCCTTCCCCACAGGCAATGTGCAGCGGTGAGAATCCAACGGGCGGCAATTATCGATCCTTCAACATTAAATTTATTTCACCTTCCCAAACCTTTTATCTCCACATAAGTCGTCGTCCTCCACAATTCCTACCTGTAATGCGAACTTTTATATTTTTTAAATTTTTTTTGTATTTTTTTAGAAACTACCTGTCAATGCCACTTTCCAGGTGGCGAATCACGTCCTCCGAGGATCTGAAAACGGACAGAAATATAGAACTGTGAAAATAGTTCACTTAAGACCTGAAGAAACGAAACCACAGCCTCCTCATTCTATCCGCTTTCCCTCATTTTACAGGTCCTAGGAGTTCGAGAAACGATGCGCCGCTACCTTTATTCCTGCATACGCCACTCTCTAGACCATTTGAAGGGCGAGAGAAGCGAGACATATAGAAGCGGTTATCGTTATTCTAGTCTAGAGTGTGAGACAAGTGAGAGACAGTAATCCCGTTTTATTACTCTACGTACTCTAGACTTGAAGAAGTTGCTTGGCCGGTACGACATTCCGCAATCGTCCACTTCACTCGACACGGTACGAAGAAGAAGGAGAAGAGAAGGTAGGAGAAAACGCAACCCCATCATCGATTCTACAATGACATGAGCCGGAATGTCATTGACAAAATCGAGATTGGAGAAAAGGGAAGAAAGCTCGTCATTGAATAGATTAGTCATCTCGATCACCACTCATCATCCTATTAACGTCAATGCCAACACATTGGCATCTTTTGATGATAAAGCGTTTCATTCCGGCTCATTTCATTGTAGAATCGATGATGGGGTTGCGTTTTCTCCTACCTTCTCTTCTCCTTCTTCTTCGTACCGTGTCGAGTGAAGTGGACGATTGCGGAATGTCGTACCGGCCAAGCAACTTCTTCAAGTCTAGAGTACGTAGAGTAATAAAACGGGATTACTGTCTCTCACTTGTCATATCCCTGCTCTTCTCTGGAGATACGCTATCTCGCCATCCTGAAGATTTATGAATGGCTCATGCCATCGTCTAGACTGAGTATAGTTTGAAGTGCTCCTCCTCCTACGTGGATGACGTTTGCCGACACGAGAATGGCAAGCGACTCTCCAGAATGGGCCCAGTAGGCAAAATAAGAGCATACTGCTTGAAGAAGTTCGAAAACATTGTTGATTAATATCCGAGAAGGATTTCTCCCTGTGGGCAAAACATCGGAGGTTACGGGTGTAAGAAGCAGAAGTATAGTTTCCCAACACTGGCGGCGAGGTGATTTCAGACCATGAACTGGATCTGACCCAAGGAACTGGGTTACCGTAGTTACTCAGGTACTGAATAATCGATTGGGCACGGGTACGGTACCTAGTCTTAACTTACCATTGACCTACCAATCGATTTTTGACCATGAACCCCATGTCCCTGCGGAGATCGTCCCTCAAAACGGGGGCGCTCTCCGCAACCATGAGTGGTCGCAACCATGTTCATGGGTGTCGCCTCCGGCGTGGGCAACTATGCTTACCACTGTTCATGCTTGAGAGATACAATTGAACTTTGGAATCGCGACTCAGTATGAATTGAGTGCGCAAATGAGATTTGAGTGGAGAAATCAATAGGTCATATCATAGTTAGCATTGATGTGAATCAGTCTCAGTTGGAACAATATCGATTCCTACATAAATTACCCCTTGACATTGGGTCGTGTGACATTGGTTCGTGTGGAAGAATATTTCAACATCAAGCGAGACTTTGAGTGAAACAAAAGTTGATTCCAATTGCATTAGAACGATATCGATTCCTTAATAAATAATTATAAAATTATAATAATTAATTATAATTATTATAATTAATTATAAATAATAATACTAATTAAATAATTATAATTATTATAAATTACGATTGAAGGCATTGGGCCGATGCCTGAATCCACATTTCGAAATGGGTTGTAACGGTCTATCGAAATTCACATTTCAAGAGTTTGAGCAAATCGAATTGATTGTTATTGATGGCAAGGCTTATTGAACTTGTCCTCAAGCAGATGCTGCGGGTTGTCCATTTGCGTTGTTCAGGAGGTTATTGAAGACTGCGCTGATCGCATTCTGGAATGTTCACTGTTTTCTCAGAACAGAAGTGAAATAAACAAAAAAAATGCTGACTAGACATTCAAAATTAACTAATGAACTAGTTCCTTTTACAGTAATTGACCGCTCAGTAATTCAAAAAAAGTATGCATAGAATAAAGAGATTTGGGAGTATTTTCCATGAAAAGAATTAGTTCATTTGTTAATTTTAGTCTAATGCTGGCCATGAAGCTTCCGAAAGTAATGCCGGCCACTGGGATCTTCACAACGATCTGTTCGGCTCCTCCGAAAGTGTTCTCGGCAGTGTCAACGGTTGCGTTCTGTAGTTTACATAATGACTTATCAATTGAAGTAATGAATGCAGTCTCACAAAGGCTTTGCCAAGTGCAGCAGCCACAGCTGGTCCAGCGATGGGGACTTGAGCAATACCATCAGAGATGCCGCCTCCCAGTCCTGCAAATCATCCATTGTCTCAGGCACTTCATGATTATTGTTCATTTCGTACCTTTGAGTGTGTTGGCGACAGGAACCAGTGGGTTGTCAGAGCGCTTCTGATGTGTATTTGAGTGGTTTAAGAATCTAAAGTTAAAGGCTGACCTCCCTGGATGGGACTGCGGCTCCCAGAGCGATCGAAGAGAGGAGAAGGGCGAGGATGAGACGAGAGGAGAACATTCTCATGAGTGTGAGTACTGCTACGATCAGGCTGTATTTATACCGAAAAAAAGTGAGCATAAATTTAATATTCAGAGCTGTTGCCAAGGAAAAGGTCGATAGAAGGAAACAAATTTTTCATTCGCATAAGTCTAGCCGAATTTGAATAATCGCTGCGGATACTTTGACAAAGGCAGGCGCTCAAAAACTTCCTTGTCCAACAATTTTCGAAAATTTAATATTCAGAGCTGCGGACGAAGGACGAAGGACGAAGGCAGTCGACAATAACAGTCCGACACGATAACAAAATTATTATGATAGAATGATATTACAGTTGATTGAATAGATGGACTTGGATGGTAAATCAATTTGCACGAAGCCATTTTGGTTGGACTAATGAGAACGGTTTTTATCCACGAAAACCGTTGCGAGGCGAGGCAGTGGACATGAGTGTATGGATTTGACAAACTAAATAAACAAAACCATTCCCAATAACCGAACAGAAATCGCTTCCTACAAATATATATTTTTTTTCAAGTCCTTCTATTCACAAATATTCGACCGTGATAACATTCTAAAATTGGAATTTTGTTGTCGCGTTGGACGATGTTTGGTTCTTTAGAATCTAGGCTCGATTATCTCGTTGAAAGATTGATCACCGAGTCTGGAGGATTCTAGAAGAGAAGATTCTAGAACACGCAAGGCTTCGTTTACGACCTATAATGAGATTCTATCTTTGCAATGCAATCCAACATCCTCTCGCAAGCACAAATTCAAAAATGCAACGCTACTTTGCAGCTTGACCTGCAAGAATTCGGGCGAGGTCCTCATCGTCGACGGCGTGCCGGTGCCCAACATCGCGTGCACCGACAACACCTGGCGCCACGGCCAGCATTACACCCTCACCACCACCACGGCGGCCTGCGTGAAGCGTGAGCGAGATTGATTAGAATTTTTGCGACTTCAAAACTTGAATTGGAAATATTTACTGAAGGGAATCCCCCCTCTCATACCTCGTATCATTGGATCGACGACCAATGTGTTCGTATGATTGTTCATGAATAAGTGCATAAAAAGGAACGACCGCCCGCACGGCATCACCGTCTGGATATGGCAGGAGTTCGCGCGGCTCAACGGGTGCTCATCGGTGCGATTGATCGAGTTCCCATTGAACAGTAGGCATTGAATCTGCCTGAAACTAAATTATATTTCAATCAACGAAAATAAAATTTGGGTAATCAAGTTGACCTGAACGACAAAGATTGAAATATTGGTGGACGGTCTGAGCACACATTCGCTCACTCCTCATCGTTTTGAACTATCCTTCGAAACAGATCGACGGAGAAACGAAGGGTAGATATTCAAAATGGAAAACCAAACGAAATAGTGAATTCATATATGAATTATATGGGAATTATTTCTCGATAAGTTCATTTCAGGAAGTACGTGCACTATGGATAGTTGCGCGTCTCCACTTTCGGCGGCAATCGAAGACAACTCAATTTTCGCAAATGCCGACTCAAATTTTCTCAACTCACATCGCGTCCAGTCGTACAAGTATTCCACAATGGCAGACCTGGCCAGGGTGAGGCTACTCGTGGTCCATACCAAAACGTCCCCTCTCTCCCCAAAGAGCGAAGCCTTTTAACCAAAATTAATTGAGTTATGTAATTAAGGGGAGAGGCGGGCGTTTTGGTATGGACCCAACCAACCAGTTCTAGCTCGTTATGATGGAAGGGGGCACAAAGTCGACGCAGCATATGCCTGACATTCGATTCTTCATCGTATTTCAACCCAAAGCAATCGGACTTATCTTCATATCTCTGGCTCTCAAGCTTTTTGTGGATTTCCTGAGGAGAAAACTTATTCGTAAGGTATTATGTTATTGCAGATTTTTGGGGACAATGGCATTAAGGAGCGGAGCAAGGCTTCAAACGACAAATTAGCAAGATTGATAATCGACAGTCTGGAATTGGCCAGCCGTTGCATACATATTGCTATGGTCACGCTGCTCTTCCTCTTCTACCAAAGCGTATTCAACGGCAATGCTGCAGTCGGAAGCTCGAGAGCGCTCAGGCGAGAAGTGTTCCTTTGAAAACGAAAAACTTTGAAGAGGTAGTTACGATAAAGGTGCAGCCAGGTCAAGTGAATTTATAATCGACGAATGCGCTAGTTGGTGCAGTTCGATGAGGCTGATGACATATGAGTGACTGTCTGAGAGAACTGATCAGAGGCCGTACAGTGAAAAATAAAGTGCCGATTTTAAGATCTCCCTATGGGTAACTTTTCACGTAGAGTTCGAAAATCGACCTTAGGAAGCCGTATCTCTGACCCCTCATTTCGTGCATTTTGCCCTACCTGGGTGGTCGGTTTTTGAATCTTTTGAACGGCTCATCCAAACCCATACATATATGGTTATTCTGAAAGATCTCGACGAGATAAGCATTTTCACTGTTGAAAGAGAAGGGCTAGCTCATCTTTGAAAAAAGTTACGGCCGTTTGAAAACGAAAATTTGTCGAAAAATTGCCGACCTGAAAAATTTTTTGGGGGCTGTCGTTTTTTAATTAGTAGCATTAAAACCGCTATGAAAAAGTACCCCTAATGCCAATTTTTCAGCGAAAAATTCGTCCCCTAAGATGTTTCCTGGTTCTCGCAAGATGCCGCTGTGCAGATTTCCCGATATTTCAAATCAACAACATTCAACAGCAAAACATGGCATTCACTCTCGTTGAGAGTCATTGATGTTTTTAGTTTATTTTTAATATATTTGAAACATTTTGAGCAGTTTAAACCTTATCTAAGTGAACATCAGCTCGATTGACAGCGTTTCAATGTGATTTGAGCCTGTGGTACACGTTTGGCCTTTGTTTTGACAACGATATCTCTACAACCAAAGGTACTACAGTTAACAGATCTTAAATATAAAGCATATGTGATATTATAATTAATAATAATTTGTTTCGGAACCATTCCGGTCCATTCCAAGTATATTGTAGTGCGTAATTTACCAATTCCGTGTTCCTGCCTCACCAATTCCTGCTCGAAGGAGCGGAGCATTAAGGAGCGGAGCAAGGCTTCAAACGACAAATTGGCAAGATTGATAATCGACAGTCTGGAATTGGCCAGCCGGTGCATACATATTGCTATGGTCACGCTGCTCTTCCTCTTCTACCAAAGCGTATTCAACGGCAATGCTGCAGTCGGAAGCTCGAGAGCGCTCAGGCGAGAAGTGTTCCTTTGAAAACGAAAAACTTTGAAGAAAAACTTACGATAAAGGTGCAGCCAGGTCAAGTGAATTTATAATCGACTAATGCGATAGTTGGTGCAGTTCGATGAGGCTGATGACATATAGCATTTTTCCAGCGATTTTCCAACCGTTAGTAGTGATCTTCTCCAAGGATCGAGAAGGCTGCTCATTGATGTTGGGATTCTGATGGAGAACGAATATGCATGTTTTTTAATCGTTTGATCGACAACATGTGATTCTTTTGGGAAGGAGTTTTGTTTGAAACATGGACATTTTAAATGAAAAAAAACTCATTCCTGTTCAGTTGTGTTCATGTTCAGGCAGTATTCGGTCCCCGGACGACATTCGTCGATTCGGCCCTGGAACGAATCGAGCAAATGTGCAGTAATGACGATGACGTCGTTCTGTTTTGGGATGACGAAATGCTGCGCATCACGGATATCGACGCGCAAATAAGGAACCAGTGCTGGATTAGCAGGTTCTCAATGATCGTAATCTCATGAAAATAAATCTAGCACAGTATGTAGAGTTCGATAAAAGGATGTTCGCCTTTTCATTTCATACACTATCTACACCTGTCGATAATAATGAAAAAGGGAGAGACGAGGGCCCGTTTAACATAATATATTGAACAGGATTAACACGGACATTGGGGCAGAGCACCACCCACTCCCCCGCCTACGCCGATCAATGCAATACGGGCAAGCGCAATACGTGAGCGTGTGGTTCCGTGGGAAAATATTTAACAATTTTAGCTTATGCTCCCTCGAAATTCCACCAGGAAAATGGTGGACGCGCTCAATCGTCTGCTGCAAACTGTCTTCAGTTATGAGATGGTCAGTAATTTATGAATATTATTAATATTTAGACAATTTATAGATGAACTTGGTTATTTTTGAATTGTAACGGTCGTATTTTTGTAGAGAACGAGCCTTCTTTACCGGCGAATCGTACCAGCCAGGGGTCACGGAGCAGCTTTCACGGCATATCAGGAAACATTTCAGTCGGGAAACGCGCCAGAAGGTGTATTGGTGAGATAATATTTTATAATATAAGTGGTAACTATAAGGAAGTAACGAAAATGGGCTTATTCACATCCTTCAAGATCAACAACATATCTAAACTTTGAATTTTCCGTTAAAACGAGTAAATGTTTCATTGTAGAACTTTAGAAATCTACAGAGTTTGTTCCGAATTGTTCCAAATTCATCCAAATTCATCGCTGTGAATTCAAAAAGAGCTGAAATGGCAATTCGAAAATGATGCACCCTAGTGATGTCAAATCGGCGCGCGCTCTCCTCGCTTCACACGCTCTCTCGCTCTGTCTGACCTGCGAGAGAGCGTGTGAAACGAGGAGAGCGCGCGCCAATTTGGCATCACTAATGCACCCCACGTAAATCAAAAGAAATAGATATGCAAGAAAGGTGGTGTGCCAGAAACATATTTTGCTCAGGCTGACATCCGTCCCATCTCGCTCACGCACACATTTTACCCATTCGTCGTGCTGAGCATTGGACTGGCTGGCGGATTCGGAATCTTTGCTGTCGAACTACTCACTTATTACTTCCGATCGTAGAAACTGTGCGATAAAATTTTCTAAGAAAAAACGAAGTGTATTCTGAGTTTACAATATGCACGATCAAAGAAGAAGTGTTTGATTTGAAGAACTTTTCTTGATGTCATCTTCGTCTTTGTAAACAAAAGGGCGAATATAAAGTTGGACCAGTTGAGTCGCGGTAGAGTGTAGAGAATGAAGGTATAAGGAAATCGCTTCTCGAACGGTACGAGTCAGGTGGGTCTACCCTCTGCTCCCTATGATCGTTATCGAACTTTTTAGAATCGCCTACTCAGTTCACGAGCGTCCTTTATTTCGAGAGTTGACAAGTTTTTACGCATTTTGCACAACGATCCAGTGCTTGACCCAGGAAACTGGATCTGACACCAGGAACTGGGTTACGGTAGTCACTTGGGTGCTGTACAAGAATTTTTAAAAAAAAGTTAGTTTGCGATAATTGTGGATACGGTAGTGATACAAGGTATCTGGGGTACTGTACTATCTAATGGGTACGGTACCTAGTTTTAACTTACCCTACCAATCGATTTTTGACCATGAACCCCATACGTCCCTGCGGAGAGCCCTCAAAACAGGGGCGCTCTCCGCAACCATGAGTAGGAGGTCATGGGTGTCGCCGCCGGCTCGGGAAACTATGCCTATTCATGCTGAGAGATGCAATTGAACAGAGGAATTTCGACTCCGTCTGAATTTAGTGGGAAAATGAGATCTAAGAGGAGAAATCAATAGGTCATAGTTAGCTTTGAATCAGTCTCTGGAATAACAGCGATTCCTACATAAAATACCCCTTGAAGATATTGGGTCGAGTCTTGCTCCCTCATTTCGAAATGAGTTGTAACGGTTTATCGTAGTTCACATTTCAAGTATTTGAGCAACTCGAATAGATAGTTATTGATGTGAAGACTTATTGAAGTTGTCCTCAAGCCGATGCCGCGGGTTGTCCATTTGCGTTGCTCAGGAGATTATTGAAGACGGCGCTGATCGCATTCTGAAATGTTCACTATTTTCACAGAATTGAAGTGAAATTAACATAAAATGCTGACTATACATTCAAAATTAACTAATGAACTAGTTCCTTTTACAGTAATTGACCGCTCAGCAATGCAAAAAAAGTGTGCATAGAATAAAGAGATTTGGCAGTAATTTCCATGAAAAGAACTAGTTCATTAGTTAATTTTAGTCTAATGCTGACCATGAAGCTTCCGAAAGTAATGCCGGCCACTGGGATCTTCACAACGATCTGCTCGGCTCCTCCGAAAGTGTTCTCGGCAGTGTCAACGGTTGCGTTCTGTAGTTTACATAATGACTTATCAATTGAAGTAATGAATGCAGTCTCACAAAGGCTTTGCCGAGAGCAGATGCCACATCCGGTCCAGCGATGGGGACTTGAGCGATACCAGCAGAGATGCCGCCTCCCAATCCTGAAAATCATTCATTGCCTTAATGGTAATTGCTCATTTTGTACCTTTGAGTGTATTGGCGACAGGAACCAGTGGGTTGTCAGAGCGCTTCTGATGTGTCTTTGACTATTTTTAAGAATGAAAGTTAAAGGCTGACCTCCCTGGATGGGACTGCGGCTCCCAGAGCGATCGAAGAGAGGAGAAGGGCGAGGATGAGATGTAAGAAGAACATACTGTTGAGTGTGAGTACTGCTACGATGGGGCTGCATTTATACCGAAAAAGGTGAGCATAAATTTAATATTCAGAGCTGTTGCCAAAGAAAAACATCGATAGAAGGAAGCAAATTTTTCGTTCACATAAGTCTAGCCGAATTCGAATAATCGCTGCGGATACTTTGACAAAGGCAGGAGCCCTAAAACATCCTTGTCCAACAATACAATACAATACAATATTTATCTGTTGTCGCTTTCTGGGCGCAAATCAAGATGTGGGGTCAGAAAAGGTCGTTCTTCTCATTTCAAGATGGTCATTTGCGGTGTGCTTGCGAGAGGATGTTGGATTGCATTGCAAAGATAGAATCTCACTATAGGTCGTAAACGAAGCCTTGCGTGTTCTAGAATCTTCTCTTCTAGAATCCTCCAGACTCGGTGATCAATCTTTCAACGAGCAGGGATATGACGAGAGATAACTTACAAGGGAGGTGCATACCCTTGGGATGAAATAAAGAACCAAACATCGTCCAACGCGACAACAAAATTCCAATTTTAGAATGTTATCACGGTCGAATATTTGTGAATAGAAGGACTTGAAAAAAATATATATATTTGTAGGAAGCGATTTCTGTTCGGTTATTGGGAATGGTTTTGTTTATTTAGTTTGTCAAATCCATACACTCATGTCCACTGCCTCGCCTCGCAACGGTTTTCGTGGATAAAAACCGTTCTCATTAGTCCAACCAAAATGGCTTCGTGCAAATTGATTTACCATCCAAGTCCATCTATTCAATCAACTGTAATATCATTCTATCATAATAATTTTGTTATCGTGTCGGACTGTTATTGTCGACTGCCTTCGTCCGCAGCTCTGAATATTAAATTTTCGAAAATTGTTGGACAAGGAAGTTTTTGAGCGCCTGCCTTTGTCAAAGTATCCGCAGCGATTATTCAAATTCGGCTAGACTTATGCGAATGAAAAATTTGTTTCCTTCTATCGACCTTTTCCTTGGCAACAGCTCTGAATATTAAATTTATGCTCACTTTTTTCGGTATAAATACAGCCTGATCGTAGCAGTACTCACACTCATGAGAACGTTCTCCTCTCGTCTCATCCTCGCCCTTCTCCTCTCTTCGATCGCTCTGGGAGCCGCAGTCCCATCCAGGGAGGTCAGCCTTTAACTTTAGATTCTTAAACCACTCAAATACACATCAGAAGCGCTCTGACAACCCAAAGCCTTTGTGAGACTGCATTCATTACTTCAATTGATAAATCATTATGTAAACTACAGAACGCAACCGTTGACACTGCCGAGAACACTTTCGGAGGAGCCGAACAGATCGTTGTGAAGATCCCAGTGGCCGGCATTACTTTCGGAAGCTTCATGGCCAGCATTAGACTAAAATTAACAAATGAACTAATTCTTTTCATGGAAATTACTCCCAAATCTCTTTATTCTATGCACACTTTTTTTGAATTACTGAGCGGTCAATTACTGTAAAAGGAACTAGTTCATTGTTAATGACACGAATAAATAATATTTATACATATCAGACAAGCCCACATAACCTAATGATTGCCTTTATACATACCATGCACAACTGTACTCATCATGTTCACAGCAGATCTTCAGCTTTTCAATTGCTTGTCATTATAATAACAAATTTTCTGTCATTATAATAACAAATAACAAAAACTAAACACTATTCATCAGAGGAACATTAGCTGTGTAATCAGCTCAATTACTGGCGCATCAAAGGCATGCGGTTGAAATAAATTCGGAATTGTTTCAGGCATTTCTGGCTGGAAATTTTCCGCTCCTGAAAAAAAATTCCAGGTCGTTCTTTTCTGCCAAACACCGATCTCAATTTTCGTTATCACTATGGCTAATAAGCGTTTCACGAGCTGATGGCGATAAGCGTTTATGGCTGTAATTTGCTTTCTCCCTCACTCCTCCTGCTCGAGCCAAGATGAGAGGCGTGTGCTTATTCCTGCTGATATTGCGTATGTTTTTCTTTTCTTTTTTTCTTCAAACTTGTCTATAAGATATAATATTCGGCCTGTTTAATCTGTCAGAAATGTGCGAGAAAAGTTGCGTAAAAAGTTCGCGAACTTCTGATTCTCTCCATTTCGCATGCTCTCTCTCTTTCTCTAACCAGGTCTAAGAAAAGTTCACGAACTTTTCGACGAACTGTGTTCGAAAATCATACTTTTCTTTTGTTTTACTTACTTTTATAAACTATTTTTGCTTTTAACTTATGATTTCTTATAATGACAACCTTCCCTTAGCTGGAATAGCTTCAGAATACAGCGTAGTGAAAGTAAACAGGGTTGGAGTATTTTTTTCGAAAATGGGTCACCACTTTCCCCACCCTGTAATGTCAAGCTATTCCATCAGAGGGAAAGTTGTTCTTATACGCAGTCATAAGTTAAGAGCAAAAATAATTGATAAAAATAAGTAAAACAAAAGAAAAGTACGAATTTCGAACGAATTAATGCCGGTTTTTAACGAACTTTTCAAGGAGCTGCGTGAAAAGTTAGAGAAAGGCGAGAGAGCACGCATTCTTGAGAGAGGGAAAAGGAAGTAAACAATCACTGCTTCCTTTTCCCTCTCTCAAGAACGCGTGCTCTCTCGCCTTTCTCTAACTTTTCACGCAGCTCCTTGAAAAGTTCACGAACTTTTCGACGAACTATGTTCGAAATTCGTACTTTTTTTTTGTTTTACTTATTTTTATCAATTATTTTTGCTTTCAACTTATGACTGCTTATAAGAACAACCTTCCCTCTGATGGAATAGCTTGACATTACAGGGTGGGGAAAGTGGTGACCCATTTTCGAAAAAAATACTCCAACCCTGTTTACTTTCACTACGCTGTATTCTGAAGCTATTCCAGCTAAGGGAAGGTTGTCATTATAAGAAGTCATAAGTTAAAAGCAAAAATAGTTTATAAAAATAAGTAAAACAAAAGAAAAGTATGATTTTCGAACATAGTTCGTCGAAAAGTTCGTGAACTTTTCAACGACCTGGTTAGAGAAAGAGAGAGAGTACACGAACAGGAGAGAATCAGAAGTTCGCGAACTTTTTACGCAACTTTTTACGCAACTTTTCTCGTACATTTCTGACAGATTAAACAAGCCGATTATTTTTGTTTTTTTTCGACTTGCATAAGCAGACATGAGTCGAATGGCGAGTGCCGAGAGATTCAATAACTTTGGTTTATACAATAGATGCTTGCAGCGGTTTTCAATTGCTGGTGCCCTGAGGGCTTCGAGCTCGTGCGTGACGGGCAATGCAGAGGATTGTACACGACAGTGAGCGTGTCTCATTCCGGCGGGATAGACATGGCCGTTTCGAAATGCATGGAAATTAACGCACAACCAATCATAATTCACACCCAAGAGGCGAGTTTATTGGGCAAGTTACCTTATGAATTAATCCTTCTCTTATCTCCACTTTGTTCACTTTAACTGATGTTCATAATGTATTTTATAGCAAAATACGTATTGGACAACGCGAGACGATACGTTTCCGATCGGTAACTCACAGTTTTCGGAAATTTCTCGATTTTTTTCATTAGGAATCGTGTGCAATAATGTTACGAAAAAATGGCAATGGGCGGACGGATCTCTCATTGACTACAAGCCGCCGGAGGGCTCCCAGAATTCAGGTTTAAGATTTCGAAATTCGGCTATTCATTATCACACGTCTTCTGATAGAACGCAGGTGCAGTGTTACAAAATATTCACAGTGCTCCGATCTTGTCAGACTTTGGACCAATGATTCATGTCAGGATTTATAGATTTTTTTGAAAAGCCTGGAGCCGTAAAGTAAAAAATGCCTAAAATCCGGCTCTGAGAACTTCAAAAGTTCTGTAATCAATAACTTGGCTCAAAATTATCGTGGAAGGTTGCTAAAAAAATAGAAATGATCCTCTCAGCGAGCTCTACAACTTTCATGTTGAAGACATCGTGGAGTGGCTTTGAAATCACATGGAAAATTACGAAAAACCAAAAATGGATGTTCAAATATCAGCCGACCTGAAAAATATTTTGCCTTTTTCAAGTTTATTTATTACATTTTCGAATTCTCCAGATCATTTAACATCTAGTGCCTTCATTTCAGAATTTTAAATTTTAATCCCGAGCATTTATAGCTTTGAGAAGACCAAAAACTGCAGAATTTTCGAAAATTTCGAAAAATAAAAGATAAATAAATCCCGAATTCTTGCTTCCAAACTGTAACTCTCGGGCTAAAATATAATTTCGGGGTCAGTACAGTCAGTTTTGAGGTTTGTGAGCTTTTTGAAGAAAAAATATTTTTATCGAATGTTTCGACAATTTTCAAGGGTTCTTCCCGAAATTTTTTATCTCGAATTTGCATCTAAATCTCAAAAATGATTGTACTGACCCGAAATGATATTTTAGCCCGAGAGTTCTAGTTTGGAAGCAAGAATTCGAGATTTATTTATCTTTGATTTTTCGAAATTTTCGAAAATTCTGTTTTTTTGGTCTTCTCAAAGCTATAAATGCCCGGGATTAAAATTTAAAATTCTGAAATGAAGGCAGTTAAATGATCTGGAGAATTCGAAAATGTAATAAATAAACTTGAAAAAGGCAAAATATTTTTCAGGTCGGCTGATATTTGAACATCCATTTTCGGTTTTTCGTAATTTTCCATGTGATTTCAAAGCCACTCCACGATGTCTTCAACATGAAAGTTGTAGAGCTCGCTGAGAGGATCATTTCTGTTTTTTGAGCGACCTTCCACGATAATTTTGAGCCAAGTTATTGATTACAGAACTTTTGAAGTTCTCAGAGCCGGATTTTAGGCATTTTTTACTTTACGGCTCCAGACTTTTCAAAAAAATCTATAAATCCTGACATGAATCATTGGTCCAAATTCTGTCAAGATCGGAGCACTGTGAATATTTTGTAACACTAGGCCTTAGATTCATGCAATCTCTCAGAAAACGCGTGTTATACTATGCGTGTTTCTAGATCAGGGAGGGTTGAGAGACGGTGTATACAATAAAGAGACCTCGTCCGAACTCAAATAACGGGATGGTGTTTTATAGAATTCGAGATATGAAACCGGCGTCTCTTCATTGTACACACTCTCTCACCGTTCAACCGGTCGAGAGAGTGTGTAAAATGAAGAGACGGCGACCCGAATTACAAACTCTAGTGTTTTAGATTTGGATAACGCCTGCTCGTCCGGATGCACGTGGCAGGGATATACCGCAAATGGCGATTGGAACAAATGTGAAACATGCTGTAGATCACGACTTTACCTCATCTCCATTTAGACTGTGATTCCACTGTGTACTCGAAGAATATTTTCTGCACCACTCAACTCGAGCAGCCGATCGCTTCCGCTGATGGTTGTGATAGTTTCGAAGACGATAGCGAGGATGGAGTCTGCTATCAGGTTTACAAGCTGAGCGTTTGATAAGATTTGTAGTTCAAGACTCGATATCACAGACTCTGGCAACTGTTGAGTGTAAATGATTTTATGGTGACCCGTATTAAGAACTCTAACCGAATATTCGTAATGTCTTGAAAATTAAAAAAAAATATATTTTAAAGATCGGTGAAAGTGCAGAGAATTGGCAAGGTGCTCAGCTTGCTTGTCAGCAGTTTGGAGCCAATCTCGCATCCATACACAGCGATCAGGTTTTAATATTAATTGTTTCACTAAAAACTGTGATCTGATTAGTAGCCGAATAGAATGAGCACGAATTGCGTCAATTGTCGTCGTTCAATTGTTTTGAAAAACAAATCAGTGTTTTGAAATAAAAAAATACATTTGAAACACTCAGGAAAACACATTCGTTCGTCGATTGGCAGTCTCGAAAGGCGCAGTCAATGGAGTGTTATTGGGAGCGACAACATCGGGGAAGGGTTATGATTTCGCGTGGATTGACGGAACCGACTGGGATTATGCCAATTTTCATCCCGGTAATCGAATCGAAATTACAGTTTTTTTCAATATTCACGGTTTGGGTTTATTTTATTGCATGTGATGTGTCATTCAACAGGCACATACGGCTGACCTAATGTTCCAAGATATCAGATGCTACTTTGAGGTTTCCCCGAGACCGGACTAGGCGATTGCCTCGCGATGGACACTTCGATGGCGAACGGATATTGGATGAACATGAATTGCACCTCGCAGCTGCCCGTTGCGTGCATTCGAGATCGTGAGTTGGCTGTAATATTAACAAATTTCCATTGCCATCTCTTCTGAAAAATGCCTAACAACACATGTTCTGGCGTAAATGTATATCTTAAAACCAGCCGATCGCGCGCGCTACGGCGCGCGCAATCGACTGGCGTGTTCCGGGATTTGTTCTATGTCCTCGTGCAATTTCTTTCGGATGCAAAGTCTAATACTGCCTTACTTTACATATCTTCCTCCCTCTCCCTACCTCTCCTTCGCGCTTTCTCCCTATTTCTCTCATTCTTTCCCTCTCCCTCTCCCTCTCTCTCTCCTTCTCCCTATCTTTCCCTTTCTCTCCCTCCTTCTCTTTCCCTCTCTGTCCCTCTCCCTCTCTCTCCTTATCTTTCCCTCTCTCTCTCCTTATCTTTCCCTCTCTCTCTCCTTATCTTTCCCTCTCTCTCTCTCCTTCTTTTTCCCTCTCTGTCCCTCTCCCTCTCTCTCCTTCCCTCTCTCTATCTCCCTCTCCCCATCTTTTCTCCCTCTCTCTCCTTATCTTTCCCTCTCTCTCTCTCCTTCTCTTTCCCTCTCTGTCCCTCTCCCTCTCTCTCCTTCCCTCTCTCTATCTCCCTCTCCCCATCTTTCTCCCTCTCTCTCCTTATCTTTCCCTCTCTGTCCCTCTCCCTCTCTCTCTCTCTCTCTCTCTCTCTCTCTCTCTCTCTCTCTCTCTCTCCCTCTCTTTCCCTCTCTCTCTCTCTCTCTCTCCCTCTCTTTCCCTCTCTCTCCCTCTCTCTCCCCCTCTCTCTCTCTCCCTCTCTTTCCCTCGCTCCCTCTCTTTCCCTCGCTCCATCTCTTTCCCTCGCTCCCTCTCTCTCCCACTCTCCATCTCTCCCTGTCTCCTTCCCCCCCCCCTTTTTCCTACTCTCCCTCTCGTTTTCGAATTTTCTTTAACACTCTAGAAGCTTTGGAACATTTTCTAACTTTCTGGAACATTCTAGAAACTTTGGAACATTTTCGAACTTTCGGGAACATTCTAGAAGCTTTGGAACATTTTCGAACTTTCCGGAACATTCGAGATGCTTTGACCCATGGCTAATTATGGATTGGTATACGGTAGTTGACCCAATGCTAATTATTGATTGGCATACGGTAATTCAAAGATCAAAGGTCAAAATCATAAATCTGACCTACGGAATAAGAGGTGACCCATGGCTAATTATCGACTGGTATACGGTAGTTGACCCAATGCTAATTATTGATTGGTATACGGTAATTCAAAGATCAAAGGTCAAAATCATAAATCTGACCCACGGAATAAGAGGTGACCCATGGCTAATTATCGACTGGTATACGGTAGTTGACCCAATGCTAATTATTGATTGGTATACGGTAATTCAAAGATCAAAGGTCAAAATCATAAATCTGACCCACGGAATAAGAGATGACCCATGGCTAATTATCGATTGGTATACGGTAGTTGAGCCAATGCTAATTATTGATTGGTATACGGTAATTCAAAGATCAAAGGTCAAAATCATAAATCTGACCCACGGAATAAGAGGTGACCCATGGCTAATTATCGATTGGTATACTGTAGTTGTCCAAATGCTAATTATTGATTGGTATACGGTAGTTGACCCAATGCTAATTATTGATTGGTATACGGTAGTGGACCGATGCCCTTCTAAGGTCACCCATCCCTCCCCACCCTATTTCGCAATCCGGACACACGGACGGAACCTGCGCTTTATATATAGGTATTGATAACAAAAAAAATTAAATATAATTTTAGAAAAGCCAGTTGTCGATCCGTTCTGCAGTACCGGCCCGTGGAAGGAAGGGCAGCTGGTGGGCTTCGTTTCGAATTTTCAAGTATTCGCTCCGATTCCAGATGACCTCACCCGGATTTCCGTTCAGTTCGAACACTTTCTGCGACTACTTCCTCACGGTTGAAGTCGGAAAGAAAGTGGAAGTGGTAAATGATTTTTGGAGTTGGAGAAACGATCTCTTCGCTACATACAATCTCGTGCAACTTAGTCGATAGGGTTGGACTGACAGCGAACCGTATTAGTAGCTCTCTGTATGATATTGTACACCCTTCGCCAGTAGAGTTCGAAATTCGGGTCACGCTCTCTTCATCCTACACACTCTCTAGACCGGTCGATCGGCGAGAGAGTGAGTAGAATGAAGAGACCGTGGTGTCATTTCTCGAACTCTATTCGCCAGGTCATCAAGCTCGAGGCAAACACATGCTGCGACTATCTCACCATTTATGACGGCCAACTTGGCGGTGTTCTGCTAGCGAAGTACGGACTAATTTGCAAAAAAGAGCATGATAATCACAAGAAATTCCAGTCTGACTGGCGAAGTTCGTTCAAAGGTGGTCAAGACTACCACATCGAACACGATGAGAGTGAACTGGCAGCCGGATGGAGGTGCGAATGTGAGGGGATTGGCGGTGAGTAATCCTTTTTGAATACTGGAGTTCGAGCACCGAATCAGAGAGGGAAGGCAACTCGAGACAGGATAGCGAGACCGCTACGCCTTCCTACTCCTACTTTCGTAATGCGGAGGGAGGGGCGTAGCGGTATCGCTACCTTGTCTCGAATTGCCCAACCTAGATTCAGTGGTGTCCTAAATTTCTTTACTTTTTACTTGTTAAAACATCGCTCGGTCTTGCATTGAAGAGACAGTGAACTTTGTATTAATTTTCTAAATCTAATAAATCTTATTCATATGTGATATATTTCTTTAGATGTCCTTCCGCGGAGTACTTCATTGAGCAAATCATCAAATTATAGTTCAACTTTTTTTCGTTGTGAAACTATATTTCGTTTGTCGTTAATTGATAAACTGCTCAGTTGCTACTGACGCAATTCTCGTTTTTTTGGCAATAACTCTATCAGCATAAAAATGTATCAGCATGAATTGATATCTTTATCTAAGTAGAGAGAATACTCGATTCTTAGGTGGGAAGGGCAGTGCTCCAGCATTCGCCGTCACACTGGAGGGTCTTCACCCATGTGACCCTATTCATGCAGCAGAGCCAGAGAGTTGTTGTGGGGATTCCATTCGAAGGGATGCACTTGGTGTAGTCCTTTTTGGCCTTGCAGTTGTTAACGCACTTTTGGAAGCAGGATCTGTTGAACTTGAGGAAACTGGAAGGATTATCGATCGATGGACAGTGATGGGTAAATTATTCTTACTTCTCGTTGCACCAGCACCACGGGGTGAATCCTAGGACGGTTCCTTGGCAGAAATCTTGGCAAGGAGTGAGGGAGTAGGCAGAGTACGCAATGGCTAAGAGAGACAGAAGTGTGAGCTGATTCTGAAGGGAATATCGATTGATTGGTGGAAATGGAAGGAGACTTACCATGATGATTCGAGAATCGGATGGTTTCCACTGATTCTTGCAGCCATTTCATACTAGTGAATGGTGAAACATCTTAAGCGTAGCGTAAGTGGCGCGTCATCATATTGAACCATAGTATCCACCCACGGGAGTCCTGCTGCGTTTAGAGACACCAGCAGATTCCTGCTGTGAGCTGCGATTGGACTCTTTGGACTCTTTCGTGAAAGGAGGAAGTGAATTTTGCTCGCTTAAGATTTTATGAGTATTTTCCGTGGGATTCAGCATTATTAACAAGTTTCCTCTCAGTCAAGAAGTCGTCAGCATAATTACTGCACACGGGTGTTACTTTCCACGTAAAAATAGTGAACCACAGATCCACGCATGGAAGTCCTGCTATGACCTCGACATACCATGTAATCCAGCTACGTGTTTCGATTGGACTCTTTGGACTCATCCTTCTTTCCGTACTCATCTAGATTATCGCCGTCGGATGGTAATCTCCTGAAGGACACCCAAGAATACAACCATTTCTGAACAATTTGGAGCCATCTCAGCTCTTCGAATAGCATCGTTAATAATACTTACTCCCACGGAAAATACTCATAAAATCTGAAGCGCACAAAATTTACTTCCTTCTTTCCCGAAAGAGTCCAACGAGTCCAATCGCAGCTCACAGCAGGAATCTTCTGGCGTCTCGAAACGCAGCAGGACTCTCGTAGGCGGATGCCATATATCAATATGACGACGCGCAACTTCCATTAGATGTTTCATCATTCACTAGTATAAAATGGCTGCAAGAATCAGTGAAAACCATCCGATTCTCGAATCATCATGGTAAGTCTCCTTCCAGTTTCCAATCAATCGATATTCCCTTCAGAATCAGCTCTCTCTTCTGGCTCTCTTTGCCATAGCCTTCTCTGCCTACTCCCTCACTCCTTGCCAAGATTTCTGCCAAGGAACCGTCCTAGGATTCACCCCGTGGTGCTGGTGCAACGAGAAGTAAGAATAATTTACCCATCACTGTCCATCGATCGATAATCCTTCCAGTTTCCTCAAGTTCAACAGATCCTGCTTCCAAAAGTGCGTTAACAACTGTAAGGCAAAGAAGGACTACACCAAGTGCATCCCTTCGAATGGAATCCCCACAACAACTCTCTGGCTCTGCTGCATGAATAGGGTCACATGGGTGAAGACCCTCCAGTGTGACGGCGAATGCTGGAGCACTGCCCTTCCCACTTAAGAATCGAGTATTCCCTCGAATCAGATAAAGACATGCTGGCATTCTTAACAATGTAATGTAGGAAAAGCAAAGACTGGATAATGAAGGCAAAACGTTTGATCTCGGGCGGGCTCGAACCGCCGGCCTTCTGTGTGTTAGACAGATGTGATAACCACTACACCACGAGATCTGCGCAGCAGGGTGATGGAAAGTCTCCAACTTCGTTATCATATGCCATGATTTATAAGGCAGCGATAGTTCTCTCCCATTACACTCCATGCCATCGCTTCTCTTATCCAAGAGAAATCACCTGATCACCCCCCTTTCCTCTCCCCCTCGTCTCGATTTTTCGTTCTCCTCTCAATCGTTAGTCAGAGCTGAATTGAGGGACCAATCCCGAACATTCCAAGAATACTTTGAGTGCGGTCCCGTACTCATTCCCCTTTGAAACTCTGCCCCACTCTCAGCACACAATGTGAGATACACCCATATCTTTCACAATACAAAATTGGACAATCATGAGAAGGAGAAACATATTTATCGATTGTGATAAGTCTCTTGCATTCTCACCAATCCTTTCGCCACCTCCAATGCGACTCCTCCCCCACCCCATCTCTGCCCCCTCTCTTCACACTTTCAGACTCGGCTGCAGGAGTTCGTCACCGATGCAATTCCTATTGACTATAATATCGTAACGCCTGTCTGTCTGTGATTCCGTTTATTTGTCTGACACACTTTTCGAAAAATCGTCCTAACTCGCTTCAAAATCATCCCAGAGGGGTAAGTCCTTGACCAAGCGAACCCTCCCGGCGAGGTCTATTACTTAAACGCGTCACCCTGGCTTCGGACCTTGACCATACATATCCCCAGGGCGAGCAATTTAATTTTGTTGATATTGCATAAACATTATGCAATATTACGCAGTATGCATTTTGCCCCTTCACTCTCCGCAGCGTGATACTTTTACAACGTTTTAAGCAGGTTCTCACCAGTCGCTTACAGTAATATTTTCATGCATAAAACTGGTACTAAACGTGGTTGACTGACAAAAGTCCCTGTGGTATTTTACAACGTTTTAAGCAGGCTTCTACTTGCAAACCTTAGAACATGATAACATATTTATCGGCGAATTCACAACGCATCGTTTAGAAATATAGCACACAGCAGTTGTAAAAGCTGCCCAACTTGATCTCACCCCCCGCAGCGTAAGCGTTGTGAAAGGCTCGTGAGGCCGAGGGTGAGTCGAAAAAGTTGGGATGGGGCCCCATCCCAACT
Source organism: Pristionchus mayeri (assembly GCA_036245805.1). Classification (NCBI taxonomy): domain Eukaryota; kingdom Metazoa; phylum Nematoda; class Chromadorea; order Rhabditida; family Neodiplogasteridae; genus Pristionchus; species Pristionchus mayeri. The sequence goes on from BTRK01000006.1 coordinate 47,825,332, forward strand.
TTTTCGAATTCCCCGAGGCCTCACGAGCCTTTTACAACGTTTTAAGCAGGCTCTCACCAGCCAGACGCGTCCAATTGTTATACTTAAAACACAACCCCGCATACAACGTAGCGACCGAAGGTCGCTACTTCGTATTTTATTCGGTGATGTTTTAGATTCCCATTCATTCTCTTCCATCTATCATTTTTCTCTACATTCCTCTCGCACCATTTTTCAATTTACAGGCCCCTCTCTTTCGTAGTCTTTCCCTCCCAACTCATGGAACGTTCCGATATCCAATCGAACATCGAGGAAACGAGAAGAGCCAGCGAGAGCGCAATTACCTTCGTAAGGACCAAGTACGTTGGCGACCCCGGGGTACTTGGTTTCTCTCCCGACCCCTCCCACTATCCCCCGTAGTTCAATCCATATTTGTTGTCATCATTTGTCTCGGTTTCCATATTTGAATACCAATCTCGAGCTATAGTTTTTATTTGATCATGCCTCTCTCGAAACTATTCCAACTCTTCGGTGAGATGGCGCCCTACCAAGATATCGTGGGGGCTCCTCCCGTCCTGATCATCTCGTCCCTTTGCAGTAAGTCAAAAGGGACGAGACGATTTGGTTCATTCTTAAATTATTTCCTCGATAATCTCCAAGTTCTTCTGTATTCCTAATCTTGTATTGTTTCCTCACAATATATGTTTACGCCAACAGTGTTAATGTTTTTGTTGTCGTTTTAGTCTGTTGATTCCTTAGTCTCTAGGCCCCGCCCCTGTTATCCCCCTCTCGCTGGATGTTTCTCACATCACTTGACTCGTTTATGTTGCATTGCGCATTGCTTATCCTTGTATCACAGACATTCGAGGCTATCGGCATTGGGGTCGATATCCGATCTTGTAGATACATGCGATCGGCACTTGTATCCAATTGAGTCATATTTCTTGTCCGAGCATTCTACCATCTCAGGAAGAGGCTCCCAAGTTGGAATCAGTCCTGTTTTATCCTTGGGCGTCTCCCCCTACGCTTAAGTGACTTTCCAAGGCAACACAAGTTGGATTCAGGGCTGGTTTCAACTTGTAATTGACTTTAGCGTAGGGGGAGGCACCCAAGGATAAAACAGGGCTGATTCCAACTTGGGAGCCTCCACCTGAGATTCTAATCTGTTTACCCTCGAATGGAATCCCCACAAATACTCTCTGGATTTGAATAAGATCAAATGGGAACATAACAAAGTTATCCTGGGAATTCTGGAGAACCGCTTTTCCCACCTAAGAATGAAGTATTCCCTCGAATCATCTAAAAAGATCAATGAATGCAGATTTTCAGAAACAGAGAAAAGTATGAAAACAAAACGTTTGATCTCGGGCGGGCTCGAAATGCCGGCCTTCTGTGTGTTACATAGATGTGATAACCACTACACCACGAGATCGGTGTGGGCTGTTTAAAATTTTCTACACATGTCACCTCGGCATTCTCTCTCTATCGTTCGTTGAGTGGTTCCAAATTTGATTACGATTCTCCATAATTAATTTTCGAATCTTCGATCATTTCGACTAGTTGTCTCGGTCTGGTGCGGTTCTTCCTCCACTTCTTCTCTCAATGGAAAGCGATTCGCAGCAGCAGCGAGCCGCAGCTGGTGCGTGCACTGCCGTGCTGGACGAGACGGAGGCCTCCGAACGATCCTCCTCCTCCAGCACCACTGTAAGTTACCGTTACCGCTTAGGAACGTCCAGTAAATTCTATCTTGGATTAGTTATAAGAGCTGAAGCTTCTAACTGTGCGACAGGAACGTATCCTAGCTATGTGCTAGAGAGGGCAGAGGAGAGACCCTACTGGCGATATGGATAAGCTCTCCTCCTTCTCCCCACCCCTATCCACCCTCTCGTTCCCTTTAGGATGCAGCGTAAAGATGACGATTATTGCGCGACCTTGAATGCATAAGTTCAAAATTTCTGTTTCAGGAGCTCAGCATCAGTGAGTGCATCTGCGACGATCATTCCGGCAAGAAGCTGCTCGATCAGGTCATCCCGAGGTGATCATTCGGCACTAGAAACGGTGCCACACTCTCTTCATTCTACACACTCTCTCGCCGATCGGCCGGTCGATAGAGCGTGTAGAAGAAAGGGAGCGTGGTATAATTTCTCGAACTCTATTCGGCACTTCTTGAATAATTGGCCCACCCCGCAATCCTCACCTATCATTTCTCAGTTAATCCCTATCAATACTGGGTCGTGTGACCGAGAATCAGGGAGAGAAACCTAGGAATGAATGGGGTAGAGGAGAAAGGGGGGGGGGCAATTAGCCAAAAAGTTGGAAGATAAAAAAATCACAGGCTAAAACAATTGAAGACATCAATTGTTGCAGATCTCCTACCGAGCTGTTCGATCTCATCTTCACCAGTTCGCCGTGGTATGACCAGCTGAGCTCGGCGTTGAAAAGAACCGGTGAGGGGTCCAAGATCAAAGATTAACGAGACCACCGTTTGGTTCCTTTACAATAATTTGCTTTTCAGAACATGCGAAAATGACGCTAAAGTACTCTGGTGAGTCCATGATTGGAGGGCGATGCTAATACCCAAACGCCTTGAATTTATTTTGTCTTTTTCACGATTGTTTACGGTCGGATGTCGGATGAGAACCATGCAAACTCACCGGATGAACACCAGAAAGCACCCTACTCCATTATATTCACCTTAGGCTACCACACTATCAAAACGACTTCTACGGAAGGGTATCATGTTTGGTTCTCATCCGACCTAGTGCCGTGTTTGCATAATATGAGTTCATAGCCTGACGCGTATCTAAACTAACAAAGGGCGTCTCAGGATACAATGCCTCTGATTGGGCGACGGACAAGAATGGAGTGCGGCGGCGCACCTGCACCTACACGGTGTCCCTCAACTACGTAATGGCGCCTATGAGTGCTGTAGTCACTGAGAAGCAGGTAATTTTCTTTTTTTGGAATACGAAGTTCACTATGTGTTTTGGCGCGCTGACATTATCGTATATTTAAAGAAGCTACACATTTACATATTTTCGTCCTGTTAAAGCACGTGAAAAGACGGAGACTCTTATACGGAATAACGCGTGTAGCAGTTAGAACTTCTGATATTGTCAAACTTTTCTTACAGTAACCCGTGCATTTTGACAAGGGGGCTCAAAATTGATGTTTTGTATTGCGTAATTCAATTTCTTAATATATTTATGTGTTTGCAATATTAAAATACTTAAACAAAAGAACAGAAACGAAAATATGCGAAGGAAACACTGCAATAAAAGAAGCGCTTGAATTAGAGAGGGGAAGCGAGAGCGACAGACGACATAGTACTCGCTTCTCGCGCGTGCCCTCTTCCCATCTCGCTGCGTCTCTGACCTTTTTTGAATCACACTTCCTACTTTTAATTTGTTTGAACCGTTCAACTTGATTACCCTGTGCTCTGTAGAAACGCTTATCGCGCGTATCTCTGCTTAAAACTGGTTCTATGATTTAATATTTTGGATTTGTGTCAATGTTCCAATCGGGGAACGTTGGCAGTTTAAGCCAGCTGAGTTTGCTGAAACTCCCGCTTTAAGGTGTACAAGGCGTTCCGCGGAGGCTTCACAATCGTCAAGGATACGCTGACGTCGGGCGTGCCTTACGCTAACTCCTTCCACGTATCGTGCACGCATTGCATCATGGGATACGGTCGCGGACAGGTACGGTCATCGTACTACGGTACTACGGTGGTACTACAACATACTGTACTACTGTATCGGTACCAACGATGTGCATGAAGTTAGAACGACGATTACTAATGAGTACACCTCAGGTTGATACGGTAATGAGTACACAACTCAGGCGCGACTCGTCGTTCACGGAGGTCTGATCTTCACTAAGAGCGTCTGGGGAATGATCAGAGGTGCGAAAGCTTCAAGTGGAGTGTCGATACTTCTTGGATGCTTGGCCCACCCCTCTCCTTCCCTATAATTTCCCATCCACTCCCCATCACAAAGACCAAAAATCAGAATGTGATGCCCAGGAATGAGTGAGGTAGAGGCGGAAGGGTGGTTGGCCAATTATCCAGGAAGTTTCGGAGTGCATCACAGTATCAATACTCCGTGTGTTCAGGATACATCGAACGGTCGACCACCGCAGGACTCGCAGAGCATTACGAGGCATTGAGAGCAACTCTCACTGAAGAGTGCAAGAGGTTTGATTTGTTTTTGTTTTTGTTTTTTTTTATTGCCGAATTAAAAATATTAAAAATATATATTTACAGATCTGGCGCGGGCTCGGATGGACTCGCACTAGAAGACGATCAGAATCGAAAGCAGGATAGCGATGAGCTGTAAACACCGCCCACCCCACCATTATACTCACATCCCCGTAGGACAGCACCTCAAGATATTCGTACATTACGTCATTGTGACCCACAAATTTCTCCTATGTGATACAACACATTTCACAGATTCTTGTCGTTCTTTATCTAACTGCACGAAAACACAATCATTAGCAAATCGACAATTTATCGAGAGTGATCTTTTCCGATAGACAATTCACTGAGCAGCACAGATGAGAACCATACACCACCCCTAAGAGACTCCCTACTCATCGTGCACCACCAACAGATTCACATGCCGATTAAAAGGCACAGTAGTTTGCCCGGTATTATCACCTTTCTTTATTTTGTAGTCATTTCATAGCCTTTCGAATGGTCGCCAACATCTCATTACGCTAGCCACATGGGGTGAATTCAAGGACGATTCCCTAGTAGAAATCCTCCTGAGTGAGGAAGTAGTCAGAGAAGGCACTGGAAAAAAGGCCAGAAAAATAAAATGATTCTGAAGAGATTGTCGATTGAATGAAAAGTAGGACGAAAACTTACAACGATGATTCGAGAATCGTATGGTTTTAATCCCAACAACGACATTACTGCATGAATGATATCAAATGGAACAAAAACCACAAAAGTTGCGGGGAATGGTGGAACTCTTTCCAACAAATAATTTTATTTCTTGTTGATTCAGATAAATCTTCATCGTTCTGTTCTTTACGCAAAGCACATTCATTTTTCACTACATTAGAAATATCGCTGATATTTCAATGTAAATCAATTTTGATTTACACATTGATTTACATTGAAATATCAGCGAAAAGGCAAATTATTGTAAAGGAACCAAACGGTGGTCTCGTTAATCTTTGATCTTGGACCCCTCACCGGTTCTTTTCAACGCCGAGCTCAGCTGGTCATACCACGGCGAACTGGTGAAGATGAGATCGAACAGCTCGGTAGGAGATCTGCAACAATTGATGTCTTCAATTGTTTTAGCCTGTGATTTTTTTATCTTCCAACTTTTTGGCTAATTGCCCCCCCCCCCTTTCTCCTCTACCCCATTCATTCCTAGGTTTCTCTCCCTGATTCTCGGTCACACGACCCAGTATTGATAGGGATTAACTGAGAAATGATAGGTGAGGATTGCGGGGTGGGCCAATTATTCAAGAAGTGCCGAATAGAGTTCGAGAAATTATACCACGCTCCCTTTCTTCTACACGCTCTATCGACCGGCCGATCGGCGAGAGAGTGTGTAGAATGAAGAGAGTGTGGCACCGTTTCTAGTGCCGAATGATCACCTCGGGATGACCTGATCGAGCAGCTTCTTGCCGGAATGATCGTCGCAGATGCACTCACTGATGCTGAGCTCCTGAAACAGAAATTTTGAACTTATGCATTCAAGGTCGCGCAATAATCGTCATCTTTACGCTGCATCCTAAAGGGAACGAGAGGGTGGATAGGGGTGGGGAGAAGGAGGAGAGCTTATCCATATCGCCAGTAGGGTCTCTCCTCTGCCCTCTCTAGCACATAGCTAGGATACGTTCCTGTCGCACAGTTAGAAGCTTCAGCTCTTATAACTAATCCAAGATAGAATTTACTGGACGTTCCTAAGCGGTAACGGTAACTTACAGTGGTGCTGGAGGAGGAGGATCGTTCGGAGGCCTCCGTCTCGTCCAGCACGGCAGTGCACGCACCAGCTGCGGCTCGCTGCTGCTGCGAATCGCTTTCCATTGAGAGAAGAAGTGGAGGAAGAACCGCACCAGACCGAGACAACTAGTCGAAATGATCGAAGATTCGAAAATTAATTATGGAGAATCGTAATCAAATTTGGAACCACTCAACGAACGATAGAGAGAGAATGCCGAGGTGACATGTGTAGAAAATTTTAAACAGCCCACACCGATCTCGTGGTGTAGTGGTTATCACATCTATGTAACACACAGAAGGCCGGCATTTCGAGCCCGCCCGAGATCAAACGTTTTGTTTTCATACTTTTCTCTGTTTCTGAAAATCTGCATTCATTGATCTTTTTAGATGATTCGAGGGAATACTTCATTCTTAGGTGGGAAAAGCGGTTCTCCAGAATTCCCAGGATAACTTTGTTATGTTCCCATTTGATCTTATTCAAATCCAGAGAGTATTTGTGGGGATTCCATTCGAGGGTAAACAGATTAGAATCTCAGGTGGAGGCTCCCAAGTTGGAATCAGCCCTGTTTTATCCTTGGGTGCCTCCCCCTACGCTAAAGTCAATTACAAGTTGAAACCAGCCCTGAATCCAACTTGTGTTGCCTTGGAAAGTCACTTAAGCGTAGGGGGAGACGCCCAAGGATAAAACAGGACTGATTCCAACTTGGGAGCCTCTTCCTGAGATGGTAGAATGCTCGGACAAGAAATATGACTCAATTGGATACAAGTGCCGATCGCATGTATCTACAAGATCGGATATCGACCCCAATGCCGATAGCCTCGAATGTCTGTGATACAAGGATAAGCAATGCGCAATGCAACATAAACGAGTCAAGTGATGTGAGAAACATCCAGCGAGAGGGGGATAACAGGGGCGGGGCCTAGAGACTAAGGAATCAACAGACTAAAACGACAACAAAAACATTAACACTGTTGGCGTAAACATATATTGTGAGGAAACAATACAAGATTAGGAATACAGAAGAACTTGGAGATTATCGAGGAAATAATTTAAGAATGAACCAAATCGTCTCGTCCCTTTTGACTTACTGCAAAGGGACGAGATGATCAGGACGGGAGGAGCCCCCACGATATCTTGGTAGGGCGCCATCTCACCGAAGAGTTGGAATAGTTTCGAGAGAGGCATGATCAAATAAAAACTATAGCTCGAGATTGGTATTCAAATATGGAAACCGAGACAAATGATGACAACAAATATGGATTGAACTACGGGGGATAGTGGGAGGGGTCGGGAGAGAAACCAAGTACCCCGGGGTCGCCAACGTACTTGGTCCTTACGAAGGTAATTGCGCTCTCGCTGGCTCTTCTCGTTTCCTCGATGTTCGATTGGATATCGGAACGTTCCATGAGTTGGGAGGGAAAGACTACGAAAGAGAGGGGCCTGTAAATTGAAAAATGGTGCGAGAGGAATGTAGAGAAAAATGATAGATGGAAGAGAATGAATGGGAATCTAAAACATCACCGAATAAAATACGAAGTAGCGACCTTCGGTCGCTACGTTGTATGCGGGGTTGTGTTTTAAGTATAACAATTGGACGCGTCTGGCTGGTGAGAGCCTGCTTAAAACGTTGTAAAAGGCTCGTGAGGCCTCGGGGAATTCGAAAAAGTTGGGATGGGGCCCCATCCCAACTTTTTCGACTCACCCTCGGCCTCACGAGCCTTTCACAACGCTTACGCTGCGGGGGGTGAGATCAAGTTGGGCAGCTTTTACAACTGCTGTGTGCTATATTTCTAAACGATGCGTTGTGAATTCGCCGATAAATATGTTATCATGTTCTAAGGTTTGCAAGTAGAAGCCTGCTTAAAACGTTGTAAAATACCACAGGGACTTTTGTCAGTCAACCACGTTTAGTACCAGTTTTATGCATGAAAATATTACTGTAAGCGACTGGTGAGAACCTGCTTAAAACGTTGTAAAAGTATCACGCTGCGGAGAGTGAAGGGGCAAAATGCATACTGCGTAATATTGCATAATGTTTATGCAATATCAACAAAATTAAATTGCTCGCCCTGGGGATATGTATGGTCAAGGTCCGAAGCCAGGGTGACGCGTTTAAGTAATAGACCTCGCCGGGAGGGTTCGCTTGGTCAAGGACTTACCCCTCTGGGATGATTTTGAAGCGAGTTAGGACGATTTTTCGAAAAGTGTGTCAGACAAATAAACGGAATCACAGACAGACAGGCGTTACGATATTATAGTCAATAGGAATTGCATCGGTGACGAACTCCTGCAGCCGAGTCTGAAAGTGTGAAGAGAGGGGGCAGAGATGGGGTGGGGGAGGAGTCGCATTGGAGGTGGCGAAAGGATTGGTGAGAATGCAAGAGACTTATCACAATCGATAAATATGTTTCTCCTTCTCATGATTGTCCAATTTTGTATTGTGAAAGATATGGGTGTATCTCACATTGTGTGCTGAGAGTGGGGCAGAGTTTCAAAGGGGAATGAGTACGGGACCGCACTCAAAGTATTCTTGGAATGTTCGGGATTGGTCCCTCAATTCAGCTCTGACTAACGATTGAGAGGAGAACGAAAAATCGAGACGAGGGGGAGAGGAAAGGGGGGTGATCAGGTGATTTCTCTTGGATAAGAGAAGCGATGGCATGGAGTGTAATGGGAGAGAACTATCGCTGCCTTATAAATCATGGCATATGATAACGAAGTTGGAGACTTTCCATCACCCTGCTGCGCAGATCTCGTGGTGTAGTGGTTATCACATCTGTCTAACACACAGAAGGCCGGCGGTTCGAGCCCGCCCGAGATCAAACGTTTTGCCTTCATTATCCAGTCTTTGCTTTTCCTACATTACATTGTTAAGAATGCCAGCATGTCTTTATCTGATTCGAGGGAATACTCGATTCTTAAGTGGGAAGGGCAGTGCTCCAGCATTCGCCGTCACACTGGAGGGTCTTCACCCATGTGACCCTATTCATGCAGCAGAGCCAGAGAGTTGTTGTGGGGATTCCATTCGAAGGGATGCACTTGGTGTAGTCCTTCTTTGCCTTACAGTTGTTAACGCACTTTTGGAAGCAGGATCTGTTGAACTTGAGGAAACTGGAAGGATTATCGATCGATGGACAGTGATGGGTAAATTATTCTTACTTCTCGTTGCACACTGATTCTTGCAGCCATTTTATACTAGTGAATGATGAAACATCTAATGGAAGTTGCGCGTCGTCATATTGATATATGGCATCCGCCTACGAGAGTCCTGCTGCGTTTCGAGACGCCAGAAGATTCCTGCTGTGAGCTGCGATTGGACTCGTTGGACTCTTTCGGGAAAGAAGGAAGTAAATTTTGTGCGCTTCAGATTTTATGAGTATTTTCCGTGGGAGTAAGTATTATTAACGATGCTATTCGAAGAGCTGAGATGGCTCCAAATTGTTCAGAAATGGTTGTATTCTTGGGTGTCCTTCAGGAGATTACCATCCGACGGCGATAATCTAGATGAGTACGGAAAGAAGGATGAGTCCAAAGAGTCCAATCGAAACACGTAGCTGGATTACATGGTATGTCGAGGTCATAGCAGGACTTCCATGCGTGGATCTGTGGTTCACTATTTTTACGTGGAAAGTAACACCCGTGTGCAGTAATTATGCTGACGACTTCTTGACTGAGAGGAAACTTGTTAATAATGCTGAATCCCACGGAAAATACTCATAAAATCTTAAGCGAGCAAAATTCACTTCCTCCTTTCACGAAAGAGTCCAAAGAGTCCAATCGCAGCTCACAGCAGGAATCTGCTGGTGTCTCTAAACGCAGCAGGACTCCCGTGGGTGGATACTATGGTTCAATATGATGACGCGCCACTTACGCTACGCTTAAGATGTTTCACCATTCACTAGTATGAAATGGCTGCAAGAATCAGTGGAAACCATCCGATTCTCGAATCATCATGGTAAGTCTCCTTCCATTTCCACCAATCAATCGATATTCCCTTCAGAATCAGCTCACACTTCTGTCTCTCTTAGCCATTGCGTACTCTGCCTACTCCCTCACTCCTTGCCAAGATTTCTGCCAAGGAACCGTCCTAGGATTCACCCCGTGGTGCTGGTGCAACGAGAAGTAAGAATAATTTACCCATCACTGTCCATCGATCGATAATCCTTCCAGTTTCCTCAAGTTCAACAGATCCTGCTTCCAAAAGTGCGTTAACAACTGCAAGGCCAAAAAGGACTACACCAAGTGCATCCCTTCGAATGGAATCCCCACAACAACTCTCTGGCTCTGCTGCATGAATAGGGTCACATGGGTGAAGACCCTCCAGTGTGACGGCGAATGCTGGAGCACTGCCCTTCCCACCTAAGAATCGAGTATTCTCTCTACTTAGATAAAGATATCAATTCATGCTGATACATTTTTATGCTGATAGAGTTATTGCCAAAAAAACGAGAATTGCGTCAGTAGCAACTGAGCAGTTTATCAATTAACGACAAACGAAATATAGTTTCACAACGAAAAAAAGTTGAACTATAATTTGATGATTTGCTCAATGAAGTACTCCGCGGAAGGACATCTAAAGAAATATATCACATATGAATAAGATTTATTAGATTTAGAAAATTAATACAAAGTTCACTGTCTCTTCAATGCAAGACCGAGCGATGTTTTAACAAGTAAAAAGTAAAGAAATTTAGGACACCACTGAATCTAGGTTGGGCAATTCGAGACAAGGTAGCGATACCGCTACGCCCCTCCCTCCGCATTACGAAAGTAGGAGTAGGAAGGCGTAGCGGTCTCGCTATCCTGTCTCGAGTTGCCTTCCCTCTCTGATTCGGTGCTCGAACTCCAGTATTCAAAAAGGATTACTCACCGCCAATCCCCTCACATTCGCACCTCCATCCGGCTGCCAGTTCACTCTCATCGTGTTCGATGTGGTAGTCTTGACCACCTTTGAACGAACTTCGCCAGTCAGACTGGAATTTCTTGTGATTATCATGCTCTTTTTTGCAAATTAGTCCGTACTTCGCTAGCAGAACACCGCCAAGTTGGCCGTCATAAATGGTGAGATAGTCGCAGCATGTGTTTGCCTCGAGCTTGATGACCTGGCGAATAGAGTTCGAGAAATGACACCACGGTCTCTTCATTCTACTCACTCTCTCGCCGATCGACCGGTCTAGAGAGTGTGTAGGATGAAGAGAGCGTGACCCGAATTTCGAACTCTACTGGCGAAGGGTGTACAATATCATACAGAGAGCTACTAATACGGTTCGCTGTCAGTCCAACCCTATCGACTAAGTTGCACGAGATTGTATGTAGCGAAGAGATCGTTTCTCCAACTCCAAAAATCATTTACCACTTCCACTTTCTTTCCGACTTCAACCGTGAGGAAGTAGTCGCAGAAAGTGTTCGAACTGAACGGAAATCCGGGTGAGGTGATCTGGAATCGGAGCGAATACTTGAAAATTCGAAACGAAGCCCACCAGCTGCCCTTCCTTCCACGGGCCGGTACTGCAGAACGGATCGACAACTGGCTTTTCTAAAATTATATTTAATTTTTTTTGTTATCAATACCTATATATAAAGCGCAGGTTCCGTCCGTGTGTCCGGATTGCGAAATAGGGTGGGGAGGGATGGGTGACCTTAGAAGGGCATCGGTCCACTACCGTATACCAATCAATAATTAGCATTGGGTCAACTACCGTATACCAATCAATAATTAGCATTTGGACAACTACAGTATACCAATCGATAATTAGCCATGGGTCACCTCTTATTCCGTGGGTCAGATTTATGATTTTGACCTTTGATCTTTGAATTACCGTATACCAATCAATAATTAGCATTGGCTCAACTACCGTATACCAATCGATAATTAGCCATGGGTCATCTCTTATTCCGTGGGTCAGATTTATGATTTTGACCTTTGATCTTTGAATTACCGTATACCAATCAATAATTAGCATTGGGTCAACTACCGTATACCAGTCGATAATTAGCCATGGGTCACCTCTTATTCCGTGGGTCAGATTTATGATTTTGACCTTTGATCTTTGAATTACCGTATACCAATCAATAATTAGCATTGGGTCAACTACCGTATACCAGTCGATAATTAGCCATGGGTCACCTCTTATTCCGTGGGTCAGATTTATGATTTTGACCTTTGATCTTTGAATTACCGTATGCCAATCAATAATTAGCATTGGGTCAACTACCGTATACCAATCCATAATTAGCCATGGGTCAAAGCATCTCGAATGTTCCGGAAAGTTCGAAAATGTTCCAAAGCTTCTAGAATGTTCCCGAAAGTTCGAAAATGTTCCAAAGTTTCTAGAATGTTCCAGAAAGTTAGAAAATGTTCCAAAGCTTCTAGAATGTTCCAGAAAGTTCGAAAATGTTCCAAAGCTTCTAGAGTGTTAAAGAAAATTCGAAAACGAGAGGGAGAGTAGGAAAGAGGGCGGGGAAGGAGACAGGGAGAGATGGAGAGTGGGAGAGAGCGGGAGCGAGGGAAAGAGATGGAGCGAGGGAAAGAGAGGGAGCGAGGGAAAGAGAGGGAGAGAGAGAGCGAGGGAAAGAGATGGAGCGAGGGAAAGAGAGGGAGCGAGGGAAATAGAGGGAGCGAGGGAAAGAGAGGGAGAGAGAGAGCGAGGGAAAGAGAGGTCTCGCGTTGTCCAATACGTATTTTGCTATAAAATACATTATGAACATCAGTTAAAGTGAACAAAGTGGAGATAAGAGAAGGATTAATTCATTAGGTAACTTGCCCAATAAACTCGCCTCTTGGGTGTGAATTATGATTGGTTGTGCGTTAATTTCCTTGCATTTCGAAACGGCCATGTCTATCCCGCCGGAATGAGACACGCTCACTGTCGTGTACAATCCTCTGCATTGCCCGTCACGCACGAGCTCGAAGCCCTCAGGGCACCAGCAATTGAAAACCGCTGCAAGCATCTATTGTATGAACCAAAGTTATTGAATCTCTCGGCACTCGCCATTCGACTCATGTCTGCTTATGCAAGTCGAAAAAAACAAAAATAATCGGCTTGTTTAATCTGTCAGAAATGTACGAGAAAAGTTGCGTAAAAAGTTGCGTAAAAAGTTCGCGAACTTCTGATTCTCTCCTGTTCGTGTACTCTCTCTCTTTCTCTAACCAGGTCGTTGAAAAGTTCACGAACTTTTCGACGAACTATGTTCGAAAATCATACTTTTCTTTTGTTTTACTTATTTTTATAAACTATTTTTGCTTTTAACTTATGACTTCTTATAATGACAACCTTCCCTTAGCTGGAATAGCTTCAGAATACAGCGTAGTGAAAGTAAACAGGGTTGGAGTATTTTTTTCGAAAATGGGTCACCACTTTCCCCATCCTGTAATGTCAAGCTATTCCATCAGAGGGAAGGTTGTTCTTATAAGCAGTCATAAGTTGAAAGCAAAAATAATTGATAAAAATAAGTAAAACAAAAGAAAAGTACGAATTTCAAACATAGTTCGTCGAAAAGTTCGTGAACTTTTGCGTGAAAAGTTAGAGAAAGGCGAGAGAGCACGCGTTCTTGAGAGAGGGAAAAGGAAGCAGTGATTGTTTACTTCCTTTTCCCTCTCTCAAGAATGCGTGCTCTCTCGCCTTTCTCTAACTTTTCACGCAGCTCCTTGAAAAGTTCGTTAAAAACCGGCATTAATTCGTTCGAAATTCGTACTTTTCTTTTGTTTTACTTATTTTTATCAATTATTTTTGCTCTTAACTTATGACTGCGTATAAGAACAACCTTCCCTCTGATGGAATAGCTTGACATTACAGGGTGTGGGAAAGTGGTGACCCATTTTCGAAAAAAATACTCCAACCCTGTTTACTTTCACTACGCTGTATTCTGAAGCTATTCCAGCTAAGGGAAGGTTGTCATTATAAGAAATCATAAGTTAAAAGCAAAAATAGTTTATAAAAGTAAGTAAAACAAAAGAAAAGTATGATTTTCGAACACAGTTCGTCGAAAAGTTCGTGAACTTTTCATCGACCTGGTTAGAGAAAGAGAGAGAGCATGCGAAATGGAGAGAATCAGAAGTTCGCGAACTTTTTACGCAACTTTTTCTCGCACATTTCTGACAGATTAAACAGGCCGAATATTATATCTTATAGATAAGTTTGAAGAAAAAAGAAAAGAAAAACATACGCAATATCAGCAGGAATAAGCACACGCCTCTCATCTTGGCTCGAGCAGGAGGAGTGAGGGAGAAAGCAAATTACAGCCATAAACGCTTATCGCCATCAGCTCGTGAAACGCTTATTAGCCATTGTGATAACGAAAATTGAGATCGGGGTTTGGCAGAAAAGAACGACCTGGAATTTTTTTTCAGGAGCGGAAAATTTCCAGCCAGAAATGCCTGAAACAATTCCGAATTTATTTCAACCGCATGCCTTTGATGCGCCAGTAATTGAGCTGATTACACAGCTAATGTTCCTCTGATGAATAGTGTCGAGTTTTTGTTATTTGTTATTATAATGACAGAAAATTTGTTATTATAATGACAAGCAATTGAAAAGCTGAAGATCTGCTGTGAACATGATGAGTACAGTTGTGCATGGTATGTATAAAGGCAATCATTAGGTTATGTGGGCTTGTCTGATATGTATAAATATTATTTATTCGTGTCATTAACATCATAACCAATTAAACGGTATCGTTGGGCACACAGTAGACGTTCTTGTACTTGTTATTTCCATCCGTCCAGGTCTTGTCTCCAGAGCACTTCGCATTCTCGATTTCCTGCCAAATACAACCTTCTAATCACATTATAATGTACAAAAATTAAGAGTTTCACACCTAGGTACAATATAGCCTGAGAATCGTTAATTTGATCACACTACGTGCTCTTTCGCACCTCATTTTTTCGAGAGCGTGTGTGAAAAAATCAAGATGGTCCAAATTTCGAGAATGTCGGTGGTCCCAATTTTTGCTTGAGCTAAAATAACAAAAAAATTGTTTTGCGGACCTCATTATTTAAGTTCTTGTCGACCGGAACTCCCCACATCGTGTAATCATCAGGGCAGGTTGCGGTCCCGCACACCGATTCGGTCGTCGGCTCTTCTACTTTAGCCTGCATGCGCTTGATTTGTCAATCGTACTCCACATTTTACTGGCGAAAAGTGAGACAGTCAGGTAATATCACGCAATACCCCTCTCACGAAAGAATCGAGCTAAATGCGGCATTCTTGGGAATGAAGGAAAAACTTCGAAATGAGTTCTAACAGGATTTGGACATCCTAAGGTATCCCTAACACTCCCTCAAAGTCTCATTGTGGATACTTCATTCTTAGGCTCCCTACACCGTGTCGGTTAAGCTGAGACTTACCTTTAAAAGCCCATATCTTGGTTCTGATTAAATATATCCTAAATTTGTCCTCTGAGTGACCCCAGGTCATTTTTCGAGCTCTATCGATTGATGCGTGTTGGATTGTACAAAAGTTAGTTTTAACCGACATATACTCAAACTACTTTTTCTCAAAAGTGTAGGTGAAATAGCAGCTGAAATTTTCATATTGTGTGTATCTCAACGAGAGCTTTCTAATGAATGGCTTGCGCCAAAAATATCAGAACCTGGGCGTGACTTTTGCCCTATTTACTTTTCCGAATCATTTGAACTTTATTTTCAACAGGATAATTCCATCTCGCACCGCTCCATTCCGAGAGCGCGGTCAACAATGATTGTTTTCTCTAAATATCCCCATTGAAAATAAATTTCAAATGATTCGGAAAAGTAAATAGGGCAAAAGTCGCACCCAGGTTCTGATATTTTTGGCGCAAGCCATTCATTCGAAAGCTCTCGTTGAGATACACACAATATGCAAATTTCAGCTGCTATTTCACCTACACTTTTGAGAAAAGGTAGTTTGAGTATAAGTCGGTTAAAACTAACTTTTGGACAATCTAACACGCATCAATCGATAGAGCTCGAAAAATGACCTGGGGTCACTCAGGGGACAAATTTCGGATATACTCATCCACAGCTAAGATATGGACATCTAAAGTTAAAGATCAAGGTAACTGATACGGTGTAGGGGGCCTAAGAATGAAGTATTCACAATAAGACTTTGGGGCAGTGTTGTGGATACCTTAGGATGCCCAAAAACAGTTAGAACTCATTCGGCAGTTTTTCCTCCATTCCCTGGTTCAGCTCGATTCTCTCATGAGAGGCGTGATGTGTGAAGTCCATGACTTACCGCAACAGTGGTTCTATATCCGGATCCACGCGGTTTGGAGGTGGTGCACTTATCGCATCCTAAAATCGTATTTTCAACTAAGAAAGTTAAAAATTCTAATCAATCTCGCTCACGCTTCACGCAGGCCGCCGTGGTGGTGGTGAGGGTGTAGTGCTGGCCGTGGCGCCAGGTGTTGTCGGTGCACGCGATGTTGGGCACCGGCACGCCGTCGACGATGAGGACCTCGTCCGAATTCTTGCAGGTCAAGCTGCAAAGTAGCGTTGCATTTTTGAATTTGTTCTGTGAGCACTCTTTTACAGTGCTTAGAAAATGTAGTCAAAATGCTGTCCAAACGTGACCAATTTTCTCAATGTCGGCCCCGGAAGGAAATGGAGCTAATTCAACACGATCAATGTATGTATTTCTAAATATGACCCTTTCTTCATTATGCACATTTTCTGTACCGGCAGATAGCTGCTTGATAACTCTGATGACTCGCCTGTCGCAGTCGTTTCCGAATCTGCCGTTGTCCTTCTTGAAGTCCTCTGTGGCGGCGTCGCAATCATAGCCGACGAGGGGGCAGGGATCGGCGGAGAGAGTGGGCGCCTCGCAATTGCGACACTCTGAAAGGCTCTTCTTTCCAAGAAAATAAAATATCGCTAACAATGATTGATGCTAACTCCTCGAGTATCGCATTTCGATCATATGCGTTTTTGTGAGTTCTTTAATGTTCTACGGCCTTGCGCATCGTGTGAGGATGAACAATCTCGAGACTCACTCTGGAGGAAGTCTTTCTCACACTGGGAGAGAGTTGCGGAGGCGAGCGGGAGGGCGACAAGAAGAATGAAGAACTTCATCTCGACTAGATGCAACTGATTCACTTCGCGCCCTTTTATATTGAACACAGTCGAGCTCTTAATTACATGACAAGGCATTAATCATAAAGGTCAAATAAAGAGAAGCACCGGAGAAGGCGACCGAATGCGATCAACAGCTTTCTGGTCGAGTGGATTGATTGCTCCCATCTGGGCATTCTAATAAAGTGTTGAATATTTGAAATACCAACCATCATAGCGATGCTTCTGAGATTTTACATCGATTTTATATGGAAAAAATTGCTGTCATTTGGAGTAGAAAATTGAAATGAATGACTGATTTTGCCTTGGATGACGTAGAATTTGACGCAAGTGTAAAAGCCAGGTCACGTTTCGGGCGCCCGCCTTCAGGGAACTTTTTTCGGATATTTTTCTCATTTTCTTCTTGTATTTTACCTTAATCTCTCTCGTACGATTTTACTTTTGGTATAACCGAGTTGATCACGGATGCCACGGAGGATGTCGCCAGAGAATTCAACATGAAACCTGCGAAGCATTCGTGAACTTCCGAAGTGAAAGGAGCCGAACAGTGTAGCAAGTGGATTAATCATTCCGTGGAAAGAAGAAGAGATCGACTCCTTTTTCGCGCTCATTCCAATAATTGACTTTACTGAATTACTTTTCTCACTGTTTTTTTGATTCCTTTCTCTTCAAAACAGGTACAAAAATTATGTTTACGGATAAAGTTTCCTACTAGAGATCCGTGTGACAGTTGCGGATTTCAAAGAGGCGTATCTACTCGGAAGCGAATGGTTTTGTTGTTTCTTTTCACATTCACAATCAGCCGTATCTCAACTTTTTGATAGGAGAAATTTATGAAATATAGATCAGAGCGACTTCAAAACTTGAATTGGAAATATTTACTGAAGGGAATCCCCCCTCTCATACCTCGTATCATTGGATCGACGACCAATGTGTTCGTATGATTGTTCATGAATAAGTGCATAGCCGGAAATGAGATGAGATTCGCGTGCAATGCTCAAATTACGTCAAAGGTAGCAAAGTTCGGAAGATCAGAGGGCGGATCGGGGTATCCGGAGGCGTATTTTATTAATTAGCCATAGAGGGGAGTTATATGTTAGTCTCTCCAGTCTTTGCTCGCTCTCTGCTTCGCGTATTAATTTTCATTTGCAACTGGATGCGTGTTGATGCTATTATGGTGTGTTTGCTTAATCTACTCTGTTAAGGCAGCTCATTTTCTCTAAAATAAGCGCCCACACATAACCTCCGATGTTTTGCCCATCGGGAGATGCTCTTATTTCGCCTTCTGGGCACATTCTGGAGAGTCGCAAGATCAGAGGGCGGTGCGGGGTGTCTGGAAGCGTAAAATGTTATCGTATGGTGTTGGTCTCTACCAAATTGCGCACGCTCTCTCCACGCGTATCAAATTTCCTTTGCAACTGGATGCGTGACATTTGTTACTATGAAGTGTTTATTTAATCCACTCATTTACGACCGCTCATCTCTCGCGAATAAGCGCAAATCTTTCGCTCTTCACCTCCGATGTTTTGCCCATCGGGAGAAATCCTTCTCGGATATGAATCAACAATGTTTCCGAACTTGTTCATGCGGTATGTTCGTATTTTAGTTATCCTGGGCCCACTATCTCAATGGATAATCGCATTTTACTGCTTTGCCTTGAATCGTGAGCCTCGAGCTGGTAGGATTATCTTCTGCAATTTCGATAAATCGTTTTTCTTGTTGGAATGGACATTATATCGCATAAAAAGGAACGACCGCCCGCACGGCATCACCGTCTGGATATGGCAGGAGTTCGCGCGGCTCAACGGGTGCTCATCGGTGCGATTGATCGAGTTCCCATTGAACGGTAGGCATTGAATCTGCCTGAAACTAAATTATATTTCAATCAACGAAAATAAAATTTGGGTAATCAAGTTGACCTGAACGACAAAGATTGAAATATTGGTGGACGGTCTGAGCACACATTCGCTCACTCCTCATCGTTTTGAACTATCCTTCGAAACAGATCGACGGAGAAACGAAGGGTAGATATTCAAAATGGAAAACCAAACGAAATAGTGAATTCATATATGAATTATATGGGAATTATTTCTCGATAAGTTCATTTCAGGAAGTACGTGCACTATGGATAGTTGCGCGTCTCCACTTTCGGCGGCAATCGAAGACAACTCAATTTTCGCAAATGCCGACTCAAATTTTCTCAACTCACATCGCGTCCAGTCGTACAAGTATTCCACAATGGCAGACCTGGCCAGGGTGAGGCTACTCGTGGTCCATACCAAAACGTCCCCTCTCTCCCCAAAGAGCGAAGCCTTTTAACCAAAATTAATTGAGTTATGTAATTAAGGGGAGAGGCGGGCGTTTTGGTATGGACCCAACCAACCAGTTCTAGCTCGTTATGATGGAAGGGGGCACAAAGTCGACGCAGCATATGCCTGACATTCGATTCTTCATCGTATTTCAACCCAAAGCAATCGGACTTATCTTCATATCTCTGGCTCTCAAGCTTTTTGTGGATTTCCTGAGGAGAAAACTTATTCGTAAGGTATTATGTTATTGCAGATTTTTGGGGACAATGACATTAAGGAGCGGAGCAAGGCTTCAAACGACAAATTGGCAAGATTGATAATCGACAGTCTGGAATTGGCCAGCCGTTGCATACATATTGCTATGGTCACGCTGCTCTTCCTCTTCTACCAAAGCGTATTCAACGGCAATGCTGCAGTCGGAAGCTCGAGAGCGCTCAGGCGAGAAGTGTTCCTTTGAAAACGAAAAACTTTGAAGAGGTAGTTACGATAAAGGTGCAGCCAGGTCAAGTGAATTTATAATCGACGAATGCGCTAGTTGGTGCAGTTCGATGAGGCTGATGACATATAGCATTTTTCCAGCGATTTTCCAACCGTTAGTAGTGATCTTCTCCAAGGATCGAGAAGGCTGCTCATTGATGTTGGGATTCTGATGGAGAACGAATATGCATGTTTTTTAATCGTTTGATCGACAACATGTGATTCTTTTGGGAAGGAGTTTTGTTTGAAACATGGACATTTTGAATGAAAAAAAACTCATTCCTGTTCAGTTGTGTTCATGTTCAGGCAGTATTCGGTCCCCGGACGACATTCGTCGATTCGGCCCTGGAACGAATCGAGCAAATGTGCAGTAATGACGATGACGTCGTTCTGTTTTGGGATGACGAAATGCTGCGCATCACGGATATCGACGCGCAAATAAGGAACCAGTGCTGGATTAGCAGGTTCTCAATGATCGTAATCTCATGAAAATAAATCTAGCACAGTATGTAGAGTTCGATAAAAGGATGTTCGCCTTTTCATTTCATACACTATCTACACCTGTCGATAATAATGAAAAAGGGAGAGACGAGGGCCCGTTTAACATAATATATTGAACAGGATTAACACGGACATTGGGGCAGAGCACCACCCACTCCCCCGCCTACGCCGATCAATGCAATACGGGCAAGCGCAATACGTGAGCGTGTGGTTCCGTGGGAAAATATTTAACAATTTTAGCTTATGCTCCCTCGAAATTCCACCAGGAAAATGGTGGACGCGCTCAATCGTCTGCTGCAAACTGTCTTCAGTTATGAGATGGTCAGTAATTTATGAATATTATTAATATTTAGACAATTTATAGATGAACTTGGTTATTTTTGAATTGTAACGGTCGTATTTTTGTAGAGAACGAGCCTTCTTTACCGGCGAATCGTACCAGCCAGGGGTCACGGAGCAGCTTTCACGGCATATCAGGAAACATTTCAGTCGGGAAACGCGCCAGAAGGTGTATTGGTGAGATAATATTTTATAATATAAGTGGTAACTATAAGGAAGTAACGAAAATGGGCTTATTCACATCCTTCAAGATCAACAACATATCTAAACTTTGAATTTTCCGTTAAAACGAGTAAATGTTTCATTGTAGAACTTTAGAAATCTACAGAGTTTGTTCCGAATTGTTCCAAATTCATCCAAATTCATCGCTGTGAATTCAAAAAGAGCTGAAATGGCAATTCGAAAATGATGCACCCTAGTGATGTCAAATCGGCGCGCGCTCTCCTCGCTTCACACGCTCTCTCGCTCTGTCTGACCTGCGAGAGAGCGTGTGAAACGAGGAGAGCGCGCGCCAATTTGGCATCACTAATGCACCCCACGTAAATCAAAAGAAATAGATATGCAAGAAAGGTGGTGTGCCAGAAACATATTTTGCTCAGGCTGACATCCGTCCCATCTCGCTCACGCACACATTTTACCCATTCGTCGTGCTGAGCATTGGACTGGCTGGCGGATTCGGAATCTTTGCTGTCGAACTACTCACTTATTACTTCCGATCGTAGAAACTGTGCGATAAAATTTTCTAAGAAAAAACGAAGTGTATTCTGAGTTTACAATATGCACGATCAAAGAAGAAGTGTTTGATTTGAAGAACTTTTCTTGATGTCATCTTCGTCTTTGTAAACAAAAGGGCGAATATAAAGTTGGACCAGTTGAGTCGCGGTAGAGTGTAGAGAATGAAGGTATAAGGAAATCGCTTCTCGAACGGTACGAGTCAGGTGGGTCTACCCTCTGCTCCCTATGATCGTTATCGAACTTTTTAGAATCGCCTACTCAGTTCACGAGCGTCCTTTATTTCGAGAGTTGACAAGTTTTCACGCATTTTGCACAACGATCCAGTGCTTGACCCAGGAAACTGGATCTGACACCAGGAACTGGGTTACGGTAGTCACTTGGGTGCTGTACAAGAATTTTAAAAAAAAGTTAGTTTGCGATAATGGTGGATACGGTAGTGATACAAGGTATCTGGGGTACTGTACTATCTAATGGGTACGGTACCTAGTTTTAACTTACCCTACCAATTGATTTTTGACCATGAACCCCATACGTCCCTGCGGAGAGCGCCCCTCAAAACAGGGGCGCTCTCCGCAACCATGAGTAGGAGGTCATGGGTGTCGCCGCCGGCTCGGGAAACTATGCCTATTCATGCTGAGAGATGCAATTGAACAGAGGAATTTCGACTCCGTCTGAATTTAGTGGGAAAATGAGATCTAAGAGGAGAAATCAATAGGTCATAGTTAGCTTTGAATCAGTCTCTGGAATAACATCGATTCCTACATAAAATACCCCTTGAAGATATTGGGTCGAGCCTTGCTCCCTCATTTCGAAATGAGTTGTAACGGTTTATCGTAGTTCACATTTCAAGTATTTGAGCTACTCGAATAGATAGTTATTGATGTGAAGACTTATTGAAGTTGTCCTCAAGCCGATGCCGCGGGTTGTCCATTTGCGTTGCTCAGGAGGTTATTGAAGACTGCGCTGATCGCATTCTGGAATGTTCACTGTTTTCTCAGAACAGAAGTGAAATAAACAAAAAAAATGCTGACTAGACATTCAAAATTAACTAATGAACTAGTTCCTTTTACAGTAATTGACCGCTCAGTAATTCAAAAAAAGTGTGCATAGAATAAAGAGATTTGGGAGTAATTTCCATGAAAAGAACTAGTTCATTAGTTAATTTTAGTCTAATGCTGACCATGAAGCTTCCGAAAGTAATGCCGGCCACTGGGATCTTCACAACGATCTGCTCGGCTCCTCCGAAAGTGTTCTCGGCAGTGTCAACGGTTGCGTTCTGTAGTTTACATAATGACTCATCAATCGAAGCAATGAATGCAGTCTCAATGAATACAATATTTATCTGTTGTCGCTTTCTGGGCGCAAATCAAGATGTGGGGTCAGAAAAGGTCGTTCTTCTCATTTCAAGATGGTCATTTGCGGTGTGCTAGCGAGAGGATGTTGGATTGCATTGCAAAGATAGAATCTCACTATAGGTCGTAAACGAAGCCTTGCGTGTTCTAGAATCTTCTCTTCTAGAATCCTCCAGACTCGGTGATCAATCTTTCAACGAGATAATCGAGCCTAGATTCTAAAGAACCAAACATCGTCCAACGCGACAACAAAATTCCAATTTTAGAATGTTATCACGGTCGAATATTTGTGAATAGAAGGACTTGAAAAAAATATATATATTTGTAGGAAGCGATTTCTGTTCGGTTATTGGGAATGGTTTTGTTTATTTAGTTTGTCAAATCCATACACTCATGTCCACTGCCTCGCCTCGCAACGGTTTTCGTGGATAAAAACCGTTCTCATTAGTCCAACCAAAATGGCTTCGTGCAAATTGATTTACCATCCAAGTCCATCTATTCAATCAACTGTAATATCATTCTATCATAATAATTTTGTTATCGTGTCGGACTGTTATTGTCGACTGCCTTCGTCCTTCGTCCTTCGTCCGCAGCTCTGAATATTAAATTTTCGAAAATTGTTGGACAAGGAAGTTTTTGAGCGCCTGCCTTTGTCAAAGTATCCGCAGCGATTATTCAAATTCGGCTAGACTTATGCGAATGAAAAATTTGTTTCCTTCTATCGACCTTTTCCTTGGCAACAGCTCTGAATATTAAATTTATGCTCACTTTTTTTCGGTATAAATACAGCCTGATCGTAGCAGTACTCACACTCATGAGAATGTTCTCCTCTCGTCTCATCCTCGCCCTTCTCCTCTCTTCGATCGCTCTGGGAGCCGCAGTCCCATCCAGGGAGGTCAGCCTTTAACTTTAGATTCTTAAACCACTCAAATACACATCAGAAGCGCTCTGACAACCCACTGGTTCCTGTCGCCAACACACTCAAAGGTACGAAATGAACAATAATCATGAAGTGCCTGAGACAATGGATGATTTGCAGGACTGGGAGGCGGCATCTCTGATGGTATTGCTCAAGTCCCCATCGCTGGACCAGCTGTGGCTGCTGCACTTGGCAAAGCCTTTGTGAGACTGCATTCATTACTTCAATTGATAAGTCGCAACCGTTGACACTGCCGAGAACACTTTCGGAGGAGCCGAGCAGATCGTTGTGAAGATCCCAGTGGCCGGCATTACTTTCGGAAGCTTCATGGCCAGCATTAGACTAAAATTAACAAATGAACTAATTCTTTTCATGGAAATTACTCCCAAATCTCTTTATTCTATGCACACTTTTTTGAATTACTGAGCGGTCAATTACTGTAAAAGGAACTAGTTCATTAGTTAATTTTGAATGTCTAGTCAGCATTTTTTTTGTTTATTTCACTTCTGTTCTGAGAAAACAGTGAACATTCCAGAATGCGATCAGCGCAGTCTTCAATAACCTCCTGAACAACGCAAATGGACAACCCGCAGCATCCGCTTGAGGACAAGTTCAATAAGTCTTGCCATCAATAACAATCAATTCGATTTGCTCAAACTCTTGAAATGTGAATTTCGATAGACCGTTACAACCCATTTCGAAATGTGGATTCAGGCATCGGCCCAATGCCTTCAATCGTAATTTATAATAATTATAATTATTTAATTATTATTATTTATAATTAATTATAATAATTATAATTAATTATTATAATTTTATAATTATTTATTAAGGAATCGATATCGTTCTAATGCAATTGGAATCAACTTTTGTTTCACTCAAAGTCTCGCTTGATGTTGAAATATCCTTCCACACGAACCAATGTCACACGACCCAATGTCAAGGGGTAATTTATGTAGGAATCGATATTGTTCCAACTGAGACTGATTCACATCAATGCTAACTATGATACATGACCTATTGATTTCTCCACTCAAATCTCATTTGCGCACTCAATTCATACTGAGTCGCGATTCCAAAGTTCAATTGTATCTCTCAAGCATGAACAGTGGTAAGCATAGTTGCCCACGCCGGAGGCGACACCCATGAACATGGTTGCGACCACTCATGGTTGCGGAGAGCGCCCCCGTTTTGAGGGACGATCTCCGCAGGGACATGGGGTTCATGGTCAAAAATCGATTGGTAGGTCAATGGTAAGTTAAGACTAGGTACCGTACCCGTGCCCAATCGATTATTCAGTACCTGAGTAACTACCGTAACCCAGTTCCTTGGGTCAGATCCAGTTCATGGTCTGAAATCACCTCGCCGCCAGTGTTGGGAAACTATACTTCTGCTTCTTACACCCGTAACCTCCGATGTTTTGCCCACAGGGAGAAATCCTTCTCGGATATTAATCAACAATGTTTTCGAACTTCTTCAAGCAGTATGCTCTTATTTTGCCTACTGGGCCCATTCTGGAGAGTCGCTTGCCATTCTCGTGTCGGCAAACGTCATCCACGTAGGAGGAGGAGCACTTCAAACTATACTCAGTCTAGACGATGGCATGAGCCTTTCATAAATCTTCAGGATGGCGAGATAGCGTATCTCCAGAGAAGAGCAGGGATATGACGAGAGATAACTTACAAGGGAGGTGCATACCCTTGGGAAGAAATTGGGGTATGAGCCATATACCATTGAAAAGAGCGTAAAAAATTAGTACGAGTCGAATTCAAAAACCCTGCTAAAGTTCATTGTAGCGACCGGGAGAGATCGATAATCGCGATCGATGCTTTCCATTACAGCCTAAAGCTTGGATAGTATACTCGTTTCACCCATTCCCATGTAACATGGTCCTGTGGTGTAGTGGCTAACGCATCTGGAGTCTATTTTTGAAGCTGCGGGTTCGAACCCCACCGCCGTCACTGCTTTTGCCGAATTTTTTTATGCGTATTTCCATTGATCTTATAATTTTGCATTAAAGTATTAGGACAGCATCAGACAGCCTGGTTCAAAGGTGGATTCATAACTGAACACCCGTAACCGTTCAAGACACCGCCCGAAGGCATGTTCGGTCCCACAAGTAAAGATGCTTGCTATGAGGGAAGATGGATTCGTCATGTGCTCCCATTGTTGCAAAACATATTGCTAAAAATACGGCAAAAGCAGTGACGGCGGTGGGGTTCGAACCCGCAGCTTCATGAATAGACTCCGGATGCGTTAGCCACTACACCACAGGACCATGTTGCATGGACGAGTGAAACGAGTATACTATCCAAGCTTTAGGCTGTAATGGAAAGCATCGATCGCGATTATCGATCTCTCCCGGTCGCTACAATGAACTTTAGCAAGGTTTTTGAATTCGACTCGTACTAATTTTTTACGCTCTTTTCAATGGTATATGGCTCATACCCCAATTTCATCCCAAGGGTATGCACCTCCCTTGTTAGGGTGCGAGTTAGACAGGTGTGAGGCGATTGGAAATTGTGCGAAGAGAAGGAATGAAAGTTTCATTTTTTCTCGAAATGGGTAGTAACGGTTTATAGAAGATCACATTTTAATAATTTCTACAAATCGAATAGATTGTTATCGATGGGAAGACTTATTGAAGTTGTACTCAAGCGGATGCCGCGGGTTGTCCATTTGCGTTATTCAGGAGGTTGCCGAAGACTGCGCTGATTGCATTCTGGAATATTCACTGACTGTTTTTACAGGTTTCATTTTGTATTAGGTCGGATGATAACTATGACGTCATGCCGCCTTTCGTATATCAATGGCGTCATAGTTCTCATCCGACCTAGTGTCCATTCCTTTTCTTGAAGTGAGAATTTTAAAAAAATGCTGACCATGAAGCTTCCGAACGTAATGCCTGCCACTGGGATCTTCACAACGATCTGTTCGGCTCCTCCGAAAGTGTTCTCGGCAGTGTCAACGGTTGCGTTCTGTAGTTTACATAATGACTTATCAATTGAAGTAATGAATGCAGTCTCACAAAGGCTTTGCCAAGTGCAGCAGCCACAGCTGGTCCAGCGATTGGCGCTTGAGCAATACCAGCAGAGATGCCGCCTCCCAATCCTGAAATCATTCATTGCCTCGGATATTGGAGAATGCTCATTTGTACCTTTGAGTGTATTGGCGACAGGAACCAGTGGGTTGTCAGAGCGCTTCTGATGTGTA
This sequence comes from Pristionchus mayeri, assembly GCA_036245805.1. Classification (NCBI taxonomy): domain Eukaryota; kingdom Metazoa; phylum Nematoda; class Chromadorea; order Rhabditida; family Neodiplogasteridae; genus Pristionchus; species Pristionchus mayeri. The sequence goes on from BTRK01000006.1 coordinate 47,852,169, forward strand.
TTTGACTATTTTTAAGAATGTAAGTTAAGAGACCCGCTCGGTAAGATTCGACCAACCCGCGGACAGTTCCGCGGGGTCTTTGCTATGGTGGAAGGAGTGTCTTGGGCCAGCATTATTAAATTCACCTCTTATTATATGGCACGGCCATTCAGCAAGTTGAAATTATTAATATAGGTGAAAGTGGACAAAAAATCAGATTTTCTGAACTTTTTGAATTCGACTCAAAAGTCAATTTGCACTTTATTTGGGGTACCCTGAGTATCAAAAAATAAATCTGAGCCAATTCCACTCGGTTCTGAATACACTTTTTTGATAAAATTTTTCACTTTTTTGAGTTTATACGGCTTCTAAAGGGTCAAAGCCCTTAGGTTTTATGTGCGCGTGATTACCCGATGGTACCTGAGTGTATCCCTCAAGATGATATCACCCTGCTCGATTCCGCTTTTTCGTATTTTTTTATAAACTTGTCGTGTTACCATCCCTTCAATATGAAACATGACCATATCAGCGAAGCATATTGAATATCGACCAGACACTGTCAGTTTACGAATAATCTATGATAGCGAAGATAAAAGGTACTGAAAATTTTGAAGTTTGGCGAATTTTAAAAAAATCGTTTTTCATTGGTACTATTGGTACCATGTTCGTCGCTCGATAAACCTCAAATTTCAACCCAAAGCCAACAGCTCATAACGAATACTTGCAGTACATATCGACAATTACTGGAAAAGAACATTGGATCGATCATGACTTTTTCCGAAATTTACCTATTCCGGCCCTGAAAACGCTTCATCATCGAAAGCGGCTGTAACTTGGTTCTTTTCGGAGACGATTTCATGCAATGTTCAACCTGATTTCACTTTTCTGCAACTTGTGGGATTGGGTGGGACCAGAAGACAGTGAAGTTGATGCCCAAATTGCGAAATCGACTTTCGCAACATCGAAACTTCCTAAAATTGGGCATTCCAATCTCACGAATTTCAAGATGATCCGATAGTGCTTTCCACCGTGTAAGAGTCATTTGAGAGCCTACTTCAAATTATGACTACAATGGGTAGGCTTTGGGTTGAAACTCGTGAGATTGGAATGTACGATTTTAGGAACTTTCGATGTTACGAAAATCGATTTCGCAATATGTGCATCAAATATGTGCAACTTCATTGTTTTCTGGTCCCACGCAATCCCACAAGCTGTAGAAAAGTAAAATCAGGTTGAAAAGTTCAGGAATTCGGCTCCGAAAAGAACCAAGTTACAGCCGCCTTCGATGATGAAGCGTTTTCAGGGCCGGAATAGGTAAATTTCGGAAAAAGTCATCATCGATCCAATGTTCTTTTCCAGTAATTGTCGATATGTACTGCAAGTATTCGTTATGAGCTGTTGGCTTTGGGTTGAAATTTGAGGTTTATCGAGCGACGAACATGGTACCAATAGTACCAATGAAAAACTATTTTTCTAAAATTCGCCAAACTTCAAAATTTTGAGTACCTTTTATCTTCGCTATCATAGATTATTCGCAAACTGACAGTGTCTGGTCGATATTCAATATGCTTCGCTGATATGGTCATGTTTCATATTGAAGGGATATAAAAAAATACAAAAAAAGCGGAATCGAGCCAGGTCATACCATCTTGAGGGATACACTCAGGTACCATCGGGTAATCACGCGTACATAAAACCTAAGGGCTTTGACCCTTTAGAAGCCGTATAAACTTTAAAAAGTGAAAAATTTTATCAAAAAAGTGTATTCAGAACCGAGTGGAATTGGCTCAGATTTATTTTTTTGATACTCAGGGCACCCCAAATAAAGTGCAAATTGACTTTTGAGTCGAATTCAAAAAGTTCAGAAAATCTGATTTTTTGTCCACTTTCACCTATATTAATAATTTCAACTTGCTGAATGGCCCTGCCATATAATAAGAGGTGAATTTAATAATGCAGGAAGGAATAACTATAAATGAGTGGGCTCGATGAGGGAAAGTGGGTGGCCAGTATCCGAAGAGCTGACGAGATCAATTTGCGCATACCTGAAGTTCTCGTGGAGGAGACTTTCCCTGCAAATGGTGATCGTCGCGTAGAGAATGCAGGGAAGCGAGGCGAGGAGAAGGGCTGCCTCGGCTGCCGACAGCGCCACCCCGAGGGCGTCGAGGACGAACAGCATCTGATACATTTGTTTATTTTCGTATATCACAAGGGTGTTGGAACAAGTGCAGAGTCTGCGTGAAATGGGGTGAGGTGAAGAGGGAAACGAGCATCCGATTTGTGATGCGCAAGGGAAGGGAGAGGGACGAGGGAGCGAGCCTCGAGAAACGGAAGAGCAGCCTGATGCAGATGACCTGCGCCTGATCAGAATTCGGGATGGAGAGAGAGACACACACAGTTGCCATATTGGGCAATTGTTCCCATTGCAATTGTAGAACAGTAGCGAACATTTAGCAAACGTACGAGTTGGGATCAAGGATAGCAACTTGAAGGAGGAGGCATTAAGAGGATTCCTCAATCGGTTGAAAAGGTACTCAGTGAAGACTACACGAGACTACACTTTATCTGAGCTAAGCCCGAATTAGTGAATGCATCATCCACGTGGTTTGAGCGCTTGAAAACAAGATACTCATATTCAGACACCTTTATTTTTGAATTCACACATTCAAATGGCTCAAACGCCGAAGTGTGCCTACAACTTATCAGCAGAACTGGTGCAGTGCGTAATGGTTGCGCTACAGTAGAGTGAGATCCAATTCCGGACACCGTCGTTAAGAACAACGAAACTAACATCTGGAGAAACACACGCGGGATGCATGGATGACTTAAGTGAATCATATCTAGATCATTACAAGTGAGAGTAAAAGATGTACTCTCTATCTCAATGCAGGCAATCAAGCGGCAGACCTCGATCCTTTGCTCTTCCTTATTTACACCTCATAAATCGCCACTCTAGTTCAAAATCATGAAGTCGTAGAAAGATTTTATGCTGATAAAATAAAATATACAGGTCTTTTAGGAAAGGGAACTCTTCTCTGCAAGCTGCTATGGACAGCATCGTTAACTGGTCAGAACAGTGTCAAACTCCCGCTTGTTGCGCATATGTGTAACATATTGAACCTTAACAGAGCAAATAAGAAACTAACATATTCTATGGATAAACAAGTCTTGTCGAATGACTTGCTGGTCCCCGAAAGGGGCGGTTGCTATCAGCTGGCTATTCGTGATTGGTCGAGGGCGACGGTCATCTGAGGAGCTGAATAAGGCGGAGCCAGACTCAGAAGTAGTTGGAGTCATCCACGTGGGAGGAGCACTTCAAACTATATTCGGTCTCAAAGATGAATCATTTCTTCATCTTCAAAAAGACGAGATAGTGCCTCCAAAGGAGAGCAGATAGACGACGAGTGATACCTTAGAGAGCGTCTCAGTAAGAGATGTAAGAGACTCATTGAAAAGTGTGAAAGAAAGTATATTTCAACATCCGGCGTGGCATTGAATGAGACAAAGTTTACCCAATTGAATTTCGACCACAGCGATCAAATAAATTTGTGCATATGTATCAAGGGCATGGAATCGGTTGCAGAGCCAACAAATATCAAGGGCATGGAATCGGTTGCAGAGCCAACAACAGATCGTTGTGAAGATCCCAGTGGCAGGCATTACGTTCGGAAGCTTCATGGTCAGCATTTTTTTTAATCATGATTACAAAACAGAGTGTAATCATGATTGTGACTGAAACTGTTGTACTCGATTGCACTGGATTCTGTTATTGATATGACTCCATTAGAACGATAACGATAACTAATAAATGAGTTAATATAGCAGACATTCGGCCGAGGCCTGCTCCCGCATTTCGAATTGGTTTGTAACGGTTTATCGAAGTTCGCGCTTGAAATGTTTAAGCAACTCGAATGGATTGTTATCCTACCTTTGTCAAAGTATCCGCAGCGATTATTCAAATTCGGCTAGACTTATGCGAATGAAAAATTTGTTTCCTTCTATCGACCTTTTCCTTGGCAACAGCTCTGAATATTAAATTTATGCTCACTTTTTCCGTATAAATGCAGCCCAATCGTAGCAGTAACCACACTCAACAGTATGTTCTCCTCTCGTCTCATCCTCGCCCTCCTCCTCTCTTCGATTTCTCTGGGAGCCGCAGTCCCATCCAGGGAGGTCAGCCTTTTAAGAGACCCGCTCCGTAAGACTCGACCATTTCGACCACCCCGCGGACATGTTCCTCTAGGAACGGAATCCGCGGGGTCTTTGCTATGGTGGAAGTAGTGTCTTGGGCCAGCATTATGAAATTCACCTCTTATTATATGGCACGGCCATTCAGCAAGTTGAAATAATTAATATAGGTGAAAGTGGACAAAAAATCATATTTTCTGAACTTTTTGAATTCGACTCAAAAGTCAATTTGCACTTTATTTGGGGTACCCTGAGTATCAAAAAAATAAATCTGAGCCAATTCCACTCGATTCTGAATACACTTTTTTGATAAAATTTTTCACTTTTTAAAGTTTATACGGCTTCTAAAGGGTCAAAGCCCTTAGGTTTTATGTACGCGTGATTACCCGATGGTACCTGAGTGTATCCCTCAAGATGGTATGACCTGGCTCGATTCCGCTTTTTTTGTATTTTTTTATAAACTTGTCGTGTTACCATCCCTTCAGTATGAAACATGACCATATCAGCGAAGCATATTGAATATCGACCAGACACTGTCAGTTTGCGAATAATCTATGATAGCGAAGATAAAAGGTACTCAAAATTTTGAAGTTTGGCGAATTTTAGAAAAATAGTTTTTCATTGGTACTATTGGTACCATGTTCGTCGCTCGATAAACCTCAAATTTCAACCCAAAGCCAACAGCTCATAACGAATACTTGCAGTACATATCGACAATTACTGGAAAAGAACATTGGATCGATCATGACTTTTTCCGAAATTTACCTATTCCGGCCCTGAAAACGCTTCATCATCGAAGGCGGCTGTAACTTGGTTCTTTTCGGAGCCGAATTCCTGAATTTTTCAACCTGATTTTACTTTTCTACAGCTTGTGGGATTGCGTGGGACCAGAAAACAATGAAGTTGCACATATTTGATGCACATATTGCGAAATCGATTTTCGTAACATCGAAAGTTCCTAAAATCGTACATTCCAATCTCACGAGTTTCAACCCAAAGCCTACCCATTGTAGTCATAATTTGAAGTAGGCTCTCAAATGACTCTTACACGGTGGAAAGCACTATCGGATCATCTTGAAATTCGTGAGATTGGAATGCCCAATTTTAGGAAGTTTCGATGTTGCGAAAGTCGATTTCGCAATTTGTGCATCAACTTCACTGTCTTCTGGTCCCACCCAATCCCACAAGTTGCAGAAAAGTGAAATCAGGTTGAACATTGCATGAAATCGTCTCCGAAAAGAACCAAGTTACAGCCGCCTTCGATGATGAAGCGTTTTCAGGGCCGGAATAGGTAAATTTCGGAAAAAGTCATGATCGATCCAATGTTCTTTTCCAGTAATTGTCGATATGTACTGCAAGTATTCGTTATGAGCTGTTGGCTTTGGGTTGAAATTTGAGGTTTATCGAGCGACGAACATGGTACCAATAGTACCAATGAAAAACTATTTTTCTAAAATTCGCCAAACTTCAAAATTTTGAGTACCTTTTATCTTCGCTATCATATTCGCAAACTGACAGTGTCTGGTCGATATTCAATATGCTTCGCTGATATGGTCATGTTTCATACTGAAGGGATGGTAACACGACAAGTTTATAAAAAAATACAAAAAAAGCGGAATCGAGCCGGGTCATACCATCTTGAGGGATACACTCAGGTACCATCGGGTAATCACGCGTACATAAAACCTAAGGGCTTTGACCCTTTAGAAGCCGTATAAACTTTAAAAAGTGAAAAATTTTATCAAAAAAGTGTATTCAGAATCGAGTGGAATTGGCTCAGATTTATTTTTTTGATACTCAGGGTACCCCAAATAAAGTGCAAATTGACTTTTAAGTCGAATTCAAAAAGTTCAGAAAATATGATTTTTTGTCCACTTTCACCTATATTAATTATTTCAACTTGCTGAATGGCCGTGCCATATAATAAGAGGTGAATTTCATAATGCTGGCCCAAGACACTACTTCCACCATAGCAAAGACCCCGCGGATTCCGTTCCTAGAGGAACATGTCCGCGGGGTGGTCGAAATGGTCGAGTCTTACGGAGCGGGTCTCTTAAAAGGCTGACCTCCCTGGATGGGACTGCGGCTCCCAGAGAAATCGAAGAGAGGAGGAGGGCGAGGATGAGACGAGAGGAGAACATACTGTTGAGTGTGGTTACTGCTACGATTGGGCTGCATTTATACGGAAAAAGTGAGCATAAATTTAATATTCAGAGCTGTTGCCAAGGAAAAGGTCGATAGAAGGAAACAAATTTTTCATTCGCATAAGTCTAGCCGAATTTGAATAATCGCTGCGGATACTTTGACAAAGGTAGGATAACAATCCATTCGAGTTGCTTAAACATTTCAAGCGCGAACTTCGATAAACCGTTACAAACCAATTCGAAATGCGGGAGCAGGCCTCGGCCGAATGTCTGCTATCTTAACTCATTTATTAGTTATCGTTATCGTTCTAATGGAGTCATATCAATAACAGAATCCAGTGCAATCGAGTACAACAGTTTCAGTCACAATCATGATTACACTCTGTTTTGTAATCATGATTAAAAAAAATGCTGACCATGAAGCTTCCGAACGTAATGCCTGCCACTGGGATCTTCACAACGATCTGTTGTTGGCTCTGCAACCGATTCCATGCCCTTGATATTTGTTGGCTCTGCAACCGATTCCATGCCCTTGATACATATGCACAAATTTATTTGATCGCTGTGGTCGAAATTCAACATATTTTCAATTGGGTAAACTTTGTCTCGTTCAATGCCACGCCGGATGTTGAAATATACTTTCTTTCACACTTTTCAATGAGTCTCTTACATCTCTTACTGAGACGCTCTCTAAGGTATCTCTCGTCGTCTATCTGCTCTCCTTTGGAGGCACTATCTCGTCTTTTTGAAGATGAAGAAATGATTCATCTTTGAGACCGAATATAGTTTGAAGTGCTCCTCCCACGTGGATGACTCCAACTACTTCTGAGTCTGGCTCCGCCTTATTCAGCTCCTCAGATGACCGTCGCCCTCGACCAATCACGAATAGCCAGCTGATAGCAACCGCCCCTTTCGGGGACCAGCAAGTCATTCGACAAGACTTGTTTATCTATAGAATATGTTAGTTTCTTATTTGCTCTGTTAAGGTTCAATATGTTACACATATGCGCAACAAGCGGGAGTTTGACACTGTTCTGACCAGTTAACGATGCTGTCCATAGCAGCTTGCAGAGAAGAGTTCCCTTTCCTAAAAGACCTGTATATTTTATTTTATCAGCATAAAATCTTTCTACGACTTCATGATTTTGAACTAGAGTGGCGATTTATGAGGTGTAAATAAGGAAGAGCAAAGGATCGAGGTCTGCCGCTTGATTGCCTGCATTGAGATAGAGAGTACATCTTTTACTCTCACTTGTAATGATCTAGATATGATTCACTTAAGTCATCCATGCATCCCGCGTGTGTTTCTCCAGATGTTAGTTTCGTTGTTCTTAACGACGGTGTCCGGAATTGGATCTCACTCTACTGTAGCGCAACCATTACGCACTGCACCAGTTCTGCTGATAAGTTGTAGGCACACTTCGGCGTTTGAGCCATTTGAATGTGTGAATTCAAAAATAAAGGTGTCTGAATATGAGTATCTTGTTTTCAAGCGCTCAAACCACGTGGATGATGCATTCACTAATTCGGGCTTAGCTCAGATAAAGTGTAGTCTCGTGTAGTCTTCACTGAGTACCTTTTCAACCGATTGAGGAATCCTCTTAATGCCTCCTCCTTCAAGTTGCTATCCTTGATCCCAACTCGTACGTTTGCTAAATGTTCGCTACTGTTCTACAATTGCAATGGGAACAATTGCCCAATATGGCAACTGTGTGTGTCTCTCTCTCCATCCCGAATTCTGATCAGGCGCAGGTCATCTGCATCAGGCTGCTCTTCCGTTTCTCGAGGCTCGCTCCCTCGTCCCTCTCCCTTCCCTTGCGCATCACAAATCGGATGCTCGTTTCCCTCTTCACCTCACCCCATTTCACGCAGACTCTGCACTTGTTCCAACACCCTTGTGATATACGAAAATAAACAAATGTATCAGATGCTGTTCGTCCTCGACGCCCTCGGGGTGGCGCTGTCGGCAGCCGAGGCAGCCCTTCTCCTCGCCTCGCTTCCCTGCATTCTCTACGCGACGATCACCATTTGCAGGGAAAGTCTCCTCCACGAGAACTTCAGGTATGCGCAAATTGATCTCGTCAGCTCTTCGGATACTGGCCACCCACTTTCCCTCATCGAGCCCACTCATTTATAGTTATTCCTTCGTGATTTTCCGCTGCTGAAATCCTCAATCAAGGGAAGGGGTGGAAAAAAGGTTACAACAATTCAATACAATAAACTCTTCTTGTCTGCTCATCTACTTTTGTTCAAATCTCCAAGTGATCTCAGGTTGTTGTTCTCTGTCTTCCTGTCCCGTAGCGTGTTCATCGTCCTCCGTCGCGTTCCCACACTCTACTGGCGAGTGTTCCTCATCGGCGAGTGCGATGTGCCCTACCAGGTCGCTTGACTTCTACTTGTTACTGAAACAACATATCCTGGACGAAAATTAGAGGGCTGCTAGAGCATACCTGAGGATGTCTAACAATATTGAGAACTTTTGAACACCTTCCCAAGTCTCGCAATCAATGTCTAATCTCTCTCTTGCAACTCGTTGGATCGTTCATTTCCACTGTTGCATTTGTGTGTAGGATGAGTGGGTGTACTTTCGCGAGGAAGAGCTAAGCAAATACAATCACACAGGCAGTGAACTCCCAGCTGTCAACGTTCGCCAGCAATCTCCTCTTCGCGTCAATGGCTGTTTTGAGTCTCGAGAGACTCCTTCATACTCATGTGAAGTGTTTCGCGAGACATCGCCTAATAAGCTCGATAGCTGTAGTCGGCATGCTCATTGCCATCATGGTCGGTGACTAATTGTTGACATGATAGGCCAAAGTCGAGAGAGATCGGAAAATACGTAAAGCGGCAACTCAAATTTTGTCTACATTAAAGCTTGGCTAAGCGTCTTTTCACTCACTTGGCAGGGATGTCTGACGCTCATCAGCTTCTACACGACAAGTATGTGGTTCATGATCGGAGCATATACAGTGGGACCTCTGACTTCGTTGGCAGTGAGTTTCGCGAAGGGAGGGGGTTAGGAGTTGGTTTTTGAAACAAATTAGCCACGAATTAACCTTTGGGTTAATTTCTTGGTGTCAATTTTTAATATATCCAAAACATAAGAATGCCCCAGGTAAGATGAGGACTATGACGTAATAACTCCTTTGATGTATTAGGTTGGTGCAAAAGTTTCGTTACAAAATCACGATTAATGTTTTCGAGCACTACCTTGCTTCGGACTTGAGCAGTCCTCATATGGTTTTTTTTGTATGATGTTAGTGCATGTCTATTCTATATAGCGCACACGGCATCCCACCTTATCAATCAGTAGTACTTAAGGGACAGCATTCCACAGTTTGAGGATTGCAATTTCTTAATAACTTTTAGATTGATAACTACTCCTTGCCCAGTAATAACTGCGCCGCTTCAACACCATTTTCGTGAAGTATGATGACTAGCTATTCTACTATGGCGACTGATCTGGATCAGCCCAAAAACTATCTGAGAAAATAGGCTCGTATTCCGGAATAGTGGGGCAGTACATCTGTCAGATTTTGAATATTTAAACAGGGAGTTTTTGCTTGATGAGCTTGGGGTCTCACATTAAGCACAGTCAGAAGTACATACCATGAGGATGCTACCATAAAAAAGTTGGTGAAAATTCATCTTTCCATTCGGGAGATTTCGCAATTATGGTTTTGAACCTCAAATTTGAACGACGAAATCGGTCTTTCTCGCCTCACTAGTAATCCGTGGAAGACCGAAACTCCCATTTAAGGTGTTTAATGAAAGCATCCACCCATACTCATCAGTTTCTCTGAAGGATGGGAGCTGTATAGAATTCTTTTAGTTTTAGCGAATATTTGTGTCGAATACACATAAACATGGTAATTTTGCAAATATTCACTTATCACTGTTTTTCGACGGAATGACATTGGACCGATCCTGTAGAAACCAACCATTGTTATGGCCTAACACTGCCTCAAATAATATCCAGGTAGTATTTAATTCAAAAGAAGTATTCAGAAGAAAACATGCAAAACGCCTTGTAACGAAACTTTTGCACCAACCTGATATCATGACGTCATAGTTCTCATCCGACCTAGTGCTCATCAGGAATTCGTTGATATGCAGATCCTCCTCTGGGTGTTCCGCGTGAATCTAGTGCGAAGACTGGACAAAAGTAACTGGAATCTGGAAGAGAAGACGGAAGCCGCTTTGGGAATGCTAGTGAGCCGTATAAGAGGAAGTTGTGAAAAGAAAAATCGTAAAATTAGCGATATTAGGGTAAAGATATCGATTACGAATGCAATAGCAGTATTAGTGTAGAACTGTACATGAGAAATGTGATAAAAAAATTCCAAGATAAATGTCTTCACTATATCGGATAATAACCCACCGGATGAGAGCCAAACATAATTGCTTTCCGTAGTATCTGCACAGAAGACGTTTTGACAGCGTGGGCGAACCAAACGTGAAAATTCTGGAGTAGGAGTACTTTTTGGCTCTCATTCGGTGGGTTCTCATACGAACTAGTGTGAAGATTTCACGTAAACGAGTTGCAGGTAGTTCGCACCTTCCTTCCTCCTCTCTTCCTTGCCACTCTAATCAATGTCACTGTCGGTCTTCTGCTCGCCGCTCAAATCTTCTGGATGCGCCAGGCGAAAGCAGCAGAGTCGAAGCTTCACAACGTCTACGGACTGGTCAGTATATAAGTTCACTTCTTCAGTTAACGGCCACCACCCCCCCCCCCATTTCTCATCCCTTCCCACCAGTGAGGGATTGAGAGGCAGAAAATCAGGGAGGAATACCTAGAAATGAGTGGGCTAGATGTGGAAGAAGAGGTGGCCATTAACTGAAATGCCGAGTGTTCCATTGTTTTCGCAATGGATTTCCCGTCCTCGGAATTTCAACAAATCACTGTCCAACGTACTCCATCACTGGAAAAACTCAGAATCGTTTCGCAAAAGTTTATATTTCCAACAAGATATACTGTAGAACAAAGCAAGAAACAGTATAACATTGAGTGTTTTTGATATTATATTATTGAAAATTGAATTGGATCCGGTGTAATCGTCAAAGAGCCAGTAGCACGACTGTAGTAATTACAAACAGCTCTAACCTTGCAATAATGGTTTTGATCAGATAGCTGTTCTCGACGCCCTTCTGATTCCCATTTACGTCGTGCTACGCCATAAGTACTTCAAGACGGCATCCGCGGCAAGGATCAAGGCGGAAATCAAGGTGTCCTCAAACAGCACTGAGCAATACTTCAAACAATTCCAGAAGGATTGGAATGCTTAAATCCTAATTGCACTGACCGAACGATTATTATTGAACGTGTTGTTACTGATTTCCATCGCATTCAGTTGTTCATTTATCGCTAATCTCAATAATAAACATTGATTTTTAGTGCATTGTAAAGTGAAAGTGAAGAATGAAGAGGCCGAGGGATGAGAGGGTGAATCATTTATCTCCTAATATATAATGGTGTATTAGCTCCGAATTAATTTCTTAGCATGGAACAATTTTTTGTTCGAATTTTCTGAACACTATATTGTTAATATGCATCACAGGTGCGATCTCATCAAAATCAACTCTCCGACACAAAGTGCATCACTAATGAAAGTGAATTTATTACTTTACTAAGCAATGAAATGCGCAAGAATGAAAAAATATTCGCAAATATTATGTACAAAACAAGGCACAAAATACGAACAACAGGGAACTAACAAGCAGTGGTGTTCGGTGGACTGGGTGCTGTCTCTGGGCACCGCCATCTTTTGTTGTCCAGATAAAATTCAAACGCAAATCGAGTGATGCCCAAGAAGAAGGCAATCAATACGATTAATGCGATAATTCTGAAAAAAAATTATATGAGACTGTTCGCCTAAGAATCGAGCAAAAAGTGTGAAGTTTGGCACAGCAAAAATGATCAATTTTCAGGAACTCTGCCTATGGGGGGTCTCGAGGATGCTGATAACGATGGGCACATTCATTTTGTACTAGAAGTCGCCATTAACGCCAGACGACGTTGCTTCGAAAACACATTTTCGTGAATATTTCAGTTCCAGAGGTAGATAAAAATAAGTGAAATCGTTTTCCAAGGTATTTTTTTGATGGCGATCACGCCCAGCAAATTTATTTTTTTATTACTTCAAAAATAAATTTTAAAAAAAATAAATTTTAAAAAAAAATAAATTTTTTTTATTACTTCAAAAATAAATGAATTATTAAAATCGCAGCAAATAAAAAAGGTGTGTTGTAACTACATTCATTCGAAAGGGAATTCTAAGAGGAGTTCAAATTTATATTTCTTTTATATCCATTCGACTTTTTCGCAATTGAATTAATTATGCATAAAATTGAGCCTCTGACTCTCTGCACCCTCTCTTCATTCCTTTCTATCTCGATTTCCCTCTGGCAGAGACAGGGATTAATATTCACAATTTTGAGGCAGAATTAATTCAATTGCGAAAAAGTCGAATGGATAAAAAATAAAATAAAAATATTAGGCTGTTGCAAAAGTGTTGTGGTTTTTTGTGTCAGTACTTTGAACGATCATAACTCGCGTGTCTCAAATCTCAATGACCAACAAACGTGGTGTTGTTTAGGGATATGCTTGAACTTTGCTCACGTATATTTCAATCAAAGCGATCGTGCAACCAACAAAAGCAATTATGATTAACCCAATTGCAAAAAAAGCACAAAATTTAGATTTAAATTTATTTATCTAGATATTTGAAGGGAAAATTCATGAAACAACTTCATAATGTTGGGTGAGAAGTACCATTGATGTTCTTTCAAAAAATAGGTTAGACCTGTCATATGAGTGGGTTTGAACCAAATTACATGATAGCAAGAATATGAGCAGACCCAGGCTGCATGTGACTTGTACCTGCTTTTCTGAATGGAAGACCAAGCATACAGTCTCCGTCATATGTGCGCTGTATGCTCCCACGAAGAGGCTATATCCTCATAAGAAATGTTGGGGCCTGCTTGTTTCCCCTTTCAGAAAATATGAATTCCTCATTTTTCAGAAATATGCAAAATGAACGCAGAAATGCAACATGCAGTTATTTTGCAAATCAACTCATTCCTCGAAAGGATCTAACTTCCAGGATCCATAAGAAAAATTATGTATAGGGTAAAGATGGGAGCTTTACATAACCACCAGGAATTGAGCGTTCATGCATCAGTGGAAACAGAATGTTGAGAAATATTGCGTTTTCGATGGATGAATTTTAGTAATTTTAACTGGATCCTGTCCTCGCCTCTCTGATTGGGCAATGCAGATAGTGTGCGCATATGAAAGAGTATGCAAGGCCTCATTAGCGATCAATATCCCGAAGTTCATCTGTCAATCCAACAGGAAGATGGAAGACAAAATATCAAAATTCCACAGGACTTTTGCAACAACCTAATATATTTGAATTCCTCTTAGAAAATGAAAAATATCCATTTTCGAAAAATGGATATATCTTAAATATATTTTTCATTTTTGTTCCTTCTTCATCAAATTTTTCCAAAGTGTTGTAGGGGCAATGCGCAAGTGGAAAATACTCTTTTGGAAAATTATTTTACAAGTTTCCGCACACTGAAATTAATTGATAAAAATATAACATTTCAAGGGCAGATTGCCATTTTGAGCACAAACTTGAAAAATAATATTCCAAAACAGAATTTTCCACCTGTGCATTGTCCCTACAACACTTTGGAAACATTTGATGAAGAAGGAACAAAAATGAAAAATATCCATTTTTTGACTTTTGGTTCAGAATGCCATGTTTGAGTGAAAAATGCCAATTATCTCAAATTTTGCTTTTTATATTTTTATTTGATGTACATGGAGACCTTCTTTCATATTCTGCAGTAAAAATCTGTATCGCTCTACCGCTTGATAGGGAAAATATTTTTATTTTGAGCCGAAAAATGGTTTTTTAATCGCATAGTTTTTCAACTTTGTCCAATCGCCTTGAGCTGAACAGTAAAGTTTCGGTAAATAATTTTCTGCACATTTTGAGCCCAATGCCACCTATGTAGCTCACCTGGGAGCTGAGAAACAGTATAGCCAGATGCAAAACCGGAAATTTCCTAAAAGCCGATGAGCTAAAAGCTAAAAGCTCTGGGCCAATGACCTATATTTTTCGACATGTTGTCTCCGGGACATTATTTTACCATTATATAAATCAAATTGGGAGCAACTTTTTTGAAAATGTTCCCGAGGTGTCTGTTTTTCATCCACTGACTCGTGATACACGTGTTAAGTACTACAAAAATATAATTGATGGGCGTGATCATCAAAAAATAGCTTGGAAAACGATTTCACTTATTTTTATCTACCTCTGGAACTGAAATATTCACGAAAATGTGTGTTCGACGCAACGTCGTCTGGCGTTAATGGCGACTTCTAGTACAAAATTAATGTGCCCATCGTTATCAGCACCCTCTAGAACCCCCACATGCAGAGTTTCTGAAAATTTATCATTTTTGCTGTGCTATACTTTGCTCGATTCTTACGCGACCGGCCTCATATTGAAATTAATTTTTATCGAAACTGACTTACTTTAAATCCTTCACATCTTCGTTTATCACATCAACTTCAACGCCTTCTGATGAGCTCGGAGGGACTAAACGAGCACAAGTTTATGGAAATATGTTCGTGGAACTTTAGGATATGTGACTATAGGATAGGAAGCCAGTAAGTCGGTCTATAATAGATTATAGAAACTCTACCTGGTGCAGCGAATGCTATTCCAACCGACAAGATAAAGGAGCTGAGCCGAGCAACGCACATCGCGAACGAATGACTATTAGAGTGTGATGCTGATCTAAGAGAAGGAAAGAACGAGAGATCAGCACGTTCTCTCCACCTCTTTGCGTGTCTGTTTACGGCTTTTCTCATCTCCTTCGAAGGTCAGTGAGAGATTGATACTGCATCGACGTAAGGAGGAAGAAATTTGCAAGCACGTGATAGTAAGTATTGGCCAAACAACCAAAATGGTACGGCCAAAAAATTCGAATTTGCAGAAAACAAATGTGCGTGTGTGACTATCTGATAGAACTAACCTTCAGCATGAAATAGAAATTTAAGAGACGTATCGAGGGGTAACTTTTCATATAGAATCCTATAATCGGGATTAGCAAGCCGTATAACTAACCTCTCATGTCTTACGATGTGCTATAATTGAGCGGTCGCTTTTTGTAACTCACGAACGTTTCTAAACTCCACAAATTCTGAAAGATTAGGAAGGTATTTCAAATTTTAGTAATTCAACAAAGGCAAGGTGTGCTGCACCCCAAACAATTGATTTTCAATGAACATAAGTTATTGATATCTTGCTTTCGTCTTAAACTTGTCAACCTTAACCACTTCCATACCCAACATCATAAATTTCTCCTTTATTGAATGCGAAATATAATATACAGTCGCGCCGGAACACTTTTTGAATTTGTTGTATATTTTTGCCCAGGAAAAGCATCATTCTGCCACTTAGGTATGATGTACTAAATCCATCGGAGATTTTGATCATGATATTATGGTATGACGCCATCGCATAGTTATTACGTAGTGATGACGCAATCAATCTGCACTTTTTCAAAACGGCATTATTCTTACATAGATTTTTTCCTGTTCGCCATACTTTCTATGATTGGAGATATGACCGAGGCCTACCCAGAATAAATTTTTGAAGGTGCTGCTCGGTCGCACATTTGCTGCAGCGAAGCTGCAAAAAACAGGATCTGAAATTCGGAACTCGGCTTCTAGAGTAGCTAGAGACCTGTTCAAAGCATCAAAAAGATCGCCATCATGAGTACACATGACCCTGAGAATATGAATACGATCTCATAATTTGCCCTCATAGCATGAAAAAATCACTTTTTTGCATGAGCATTTTTTGGACATCCATAACTTTACGGAGAAGTTTAGTAAAAATCTGATTTTTATCTGGTAATATTCAAAATGTATTGAAGAACTGAATTCCAACTTTTTACAGCGTTTGGATATCTTTCCGGCCCGCGGCGTGCGTTTTTCGGAGGTATACTAGGGTCGGAAAACACCATGTTTACGCACTCTCGTAGTCTGCACTCTCTCCCCCTTAGGGGTAAACAATGTGTTTCCCGACCCTAGTATTCCTCCTCGCTCTAAAAAGTTGGAATTCGGTTCTTCAATTCATTTTTATATTACCAGATAAAATCAGATTTTTACTAAACTTTTCCTTAAAGTTATGGATGTCCAAAAAATGGTCATGCAAAAAGTGATTTTTTCATGCCCTGAGGGCAAATTATGAGATATCGTATTCATATTCTCAGGATCATGTGTACTCATGATGGCGATCATTTTGATGCATTGAACGGGTCTCTAGCTACTCTAGAAGCCGAATTCCGAATTTCAAATCCTGTTTTTTTTCAGCTTCGCTGCAGCAAATGTGCGACCGAGCAGCACCTTCAAAAATTTATTCTGGGTAGGCCTCGGTCATATCTCCAATCATAGAAAGTATGGCGAACAGGAAAAAATCTATGTAAAAATAATGCCGTTTTGAAAAAGTGCAGATTGATTGCGTCATCACTACGCAATAACTATGCTATGACGTCATACCATAATATCATGATCAAAAATCTCCGATGGATTTGGTACATACTACCTGAGTGGCAGAATGATGCTTTTCCTGGGCAAAAATATACAACAAACTCAAAAAGTGTACGGTGACTTTCCGGCGCGACTGCATATGGCACAGAACTTTTTGCAATACAAATTAGCAGTTTAACACAAATAGAGTGACGATCCAGTGTGGATCTTATTCATGGGCAAGTGAAGAAGTTTGATCACTGCGATTCGGTATTTGTGTATAAAATATAACACGAAGAATGCATCGATGCAGGGGAAAATCGCAGTTGATAGGGAGAGAATGTTGCCGAAAGACCCGAGTGAGATGCCTGAATGAAAAAAATAGCCAAAATAATGCTTTATTGATCTTCTAGAAATGGACACTTTGCCTGATTTTTACGATCACATGAAATAGAATGGGTAAGTTAGAACAGCATGAGCATCACCATTTGTAATCAGATATGTACTCACCGGTGATCGGACCGAAAAGAAGTATGATCGACAGTGGAATGTAGGAGAACAGGGTTGGGATGCTGGCCTACATTTCTCTTTGTCAATATATGTGCAGTACATCTAACTCGAAGGTAATAATTTGAGCCAAAATAATGGCTGATTTTCTATAAATGGATATTTTTCCATTATTTGAACAATGATGACGAGTCGTTATTGTGTCATCTCATCGATGCATCACAACAAAAACAGGAAACATCAAAACAAAAACAAAAACAAAAAACATCAAAACGAGCGCCGTCTGTATTCACCTGCACTAGCAGCGCCCGAAACAGTTGCTTCTGCATGCGTCGTGTTGCCGGTGACAACTTTGTGCCTGCGCACCTGAGTCGAAAGTAGGAAATCTATTTTGAAACCCTGTCTTGAAAATATTCTAGAAGGCTTCCATTATTGGTTGTCATCCTACGGTGATCATTAGAGTTGGTAATGTGAGTATTATTCTGTTCATTTTTCGCAATCTCTCAATTCTCGCTCAGAACGAAGAGAAGAATACTTGCATTGTAAACTCTATCACTTATCCGATTTAGTGATCATCTCTTTGCACAAAAACCTGATCGCATGGGTCGTTTTCGCGATGCAGAATTGAATTACGGCTGCAGTTCCCCCGACAAGCAGCAGGCAACTCGCAAGGGCAATGCAAGATTCGGCATTCCACGATGTTGTGCCAGTCACTGCATCCACTCTCTGATAGAAGGTAAAGGTAAAAGCACATCCCATCATCGAGACTGGGCTCGTAGGAGAACATTGCTAAGCCAGTGATGTATTATTCTCTGATAATTAAATCCATATATTAAAAAAAACAAAAATACAATATTTTAATTGGCCCCTTACTCTCATTGCTAGAACGAGAAATCCCGTGCGCGGATCGTGCAAGTCGATGCCGTAGATTTCTTGTATTTCATCTGGCACTAACCGTCTGGAACATCGAGAAATTGCAAACATTTCGCATGCTACGACCTGGATTGCTCAAAAATTTATCGATCTCTCATTTCGCAATGGACTCTCGCTAGTAAGAGAAAGCGAGAGAGCATTGAGAATAGAGAGATCGAAGAATTGTTGCACAGCCAGGACACGACGGGAACCTTCTCTGCTCAGTCGGTGTCATTCCGAGTGCCACTGTTGCAACGAAGATGCCAATGTAGAAGACGTAGACGATGATGGCGGTTGTTATCCATCGTCTTCTACTCCAGTTATCCATGAATGACCTCGAGCCGCTAAAAGGGAAACTCGAAAATTGGACACACTAACAGCTCAAGTGACCATTCGATCATAAATGAGAAAGCGTTCACACTCGTTTCGAATTCTCCCTGCACGTGCTCTAGGACAACTTTTGCTAGTGATTCTCGTGTTTCTTCTCATAATTGATCGATTAGTATTCTTACCGTGTAACCGTTTTGTACCGATAAACGAAGTGGTAGGCAAGAACAAGAAAAGTTTGATAGTAAGTGGCGATAAACAGCAGACAATACACAGTTGGCATTGCAACTGCAAAATTGTGATTTACGCCTCTTTTTTTTAGATTTTCAATGACTATTTGGCTCTGTTTCAATATTTCACATGACAGACTCCTTTTGTGGAACTGTTTAGCATCTGATGGTGCCCAGGTGCCAAAAAATTATATTTGTATTGACCCGGGTACGAGACTTGGGGCTTGGATACTGCAACAGAGCCGAATATTTTAATAAAAATTCAAATCACCGCCATTTATGATGCTTCCGGGATGTCTAGGGAAGAAGAGAAATCCCGACGACGTCATGTGGCATAACTGAAAAGATTGGTTGCACCCATCAATTCGCAAATTAACTTACCCCGTCAGTCCAAAGATGCCCGATTACGGTGATACGTTGCAAATAGAAAAGAAGATAAGTAAATATCGATAATTACCTGTAATTAGGCATTTTATTTCTAATTTTAGGAAAATATTTTTCAGATATTCTATCAAGATCGTTGATAACATACAGTAAAAAATAACGTACCAATATGTTTAACATCCGTAGTTTTGACGATAAAAATCATTATAGAGTTGGAAAAGAACGCTATGATTGACGTAACTCCGACTAGAATCGAATGTACGGAGTCAAAAACAGCGTAAAAAAGCGTCGACATATGAGATCCGGAAATGCGCATCGACTATGTAAATGTAAAAGATTGCAAGTACAGTACTGAAGCACGTTCGCGAAGCTAGACTGCAAGCATAATCCCTTTAAAGTATGTGCGCAACAATTCGCGGGAAATGTTAGCAAATATCGGCGAATTTTATTTAGCTGCGAATAATAGAAATTAGGCATAAGGTTAATGAAACGCTGCATTTCAATTGCCGAATTTCACATATTTATTTGAAAAATGCGTGCTCTCCCATACGAACTTCCCATCATAGCGGCTTTTCGGTTCTTATGCACCCGGCATCAATTATGGTACGTTCTCTAGAAGATGGTCTCTTAGAAAAGGACTGTCATTAGAGCATCATAATGCATACTAAGAATGTAAATGCAAATGACTGAAGAATCACGCAGCTCTTTATGGCAAAGCTATCTACTGTATCGAATTAGAATATTCTAGGGATCGCATTTCTGGACATACTTTATGTTTTGCCCACTCCAAAACTGGAACGATATCTTTAATGCACTATTGAACGGAAATTCGAAATCACTGTTTTTGCGAGTTTCGGTGATCTTGATGCATCCCTGGAACACTAACACAAAGAACGATTGGTTACACCACTTTGAAAGTTGATACCAGACGCACACACTGCAAAACATTTTTTCGACTATCGGTAAAGCTACAAGTAACGTTCTCATCTAACGTTCTCGATACTGGGTTTGCGGTAGAACGCTGTTAGGTCGTTGGTATTTTAGCCGAATTCAGTCCGGACAGTCCACCCTTTGTCGGACCTGTTTATCTACGTGATCTAGAATCCCCGTGCCCAATAGGTAAGCGCATTGGTGGCGCGGAGACGGTGTCACGACCAAGAATCGAGCCTGGGTGGTATGTAATGGTAGGGCGCGCCATTGATCAAAGGCACAACTTCGCCCTCGTGTTCTTTTTTCGCATTAGAAGGCTGTAGTAGAAGTAGCTCGGACCAGAATCGAATGTATAGGGAGGGTATAAAGTAATGCTTAAAGTGGGCCGAAATTTGAGATTTTCATCTTTAATTTTAATTTTATATTACAATTAAAAGGGGCTGCAATGCATAACAAATACGAAAAGTAGGATGATTCGAAAATATGTTCACTTTTGAATAGCGATTTTGCAAGCATTATAGATGTTTTCGACAACAAATCTCGAAAATACCGGATTAATCTCTATTTACAGCTGTTTTCATATCGGAAATTACAGACACATCAGTGTTCATGACGCGATATTTACTGTCTGAAGAAATATGCTTCCTCAGGAGGGGCTGTCATCTAAGAGAAATATTGTCTTTTAGTCGTGGCAATACTAAAACTTCTTAGAATAAAAATACAAAAAATGGATAAATCTATGAATAATATCGCATATCTAACGGGTGAATCATCTCTATTGAGAATGGACTGAAAAAAAGGCATTGGTGTGGGGGTTAAACATCTCTCAGAGTGCGAAAACTCTGCATCTAGAAAACTAACCTTATTTCTGTTCATAGTATTGATTCTGATACAGAAAGATCGAAGAAAATGTGCGTTCGATGTTGAAAAAGGCGGATATTGCATAGAATTCGAGAAGGTAAACATTCTCAAAGAGAGATTCATTAATCTCATTTGCCGTTTCCAAGTTCAGAAAGTCCTCGAACATGTTCACAATTTCTCACTTCACTGATTTATTAGTTTCTAACAAATTGAAACATTGAATAACATGACAAAGCAAAAGATGAGGCAGGGGTGCAATACAACAATTATTTAACAATATTCGCTAGATAATCGTACTGTAGCCTACAGTTCTTCGGTTTTGAGTATCTCGACTGGGTATTACATTCTGATGTCGCAGCTATCATCGTCCTCGATACTCCATCTGTCATGAATTATTGTCTGCGTTACGCTGAGGTGGCACTAGGCCCGATGATAACCAAAATGTACCCTTCTTTAGAAGTTTCACAGTAAGTTCCCGCTCTGTCAAAAAATCTTTTGCTAAAATAATGCCAATGGGTAAATGTTTAGTTATCTAGCGCCGCTGAAGTTAGTGGCGGTGGCCATTTTTCATGGTTCTGTGTTGTTGTTATTGATAAATACAAGCAGATATTGCGCGTTCACTTCTTCCGAGGTCAAATTTACGACAACAGATAGATAGAAGTCAATGAAAACTCACTGATTATCTCCCTTCTCCATGAGAAAATCTTTCAAGCGACCATTCACCTGAAATGCACCTCTTCCTTCACATTTGAGTAGCATTTGCAGTGAATCAAAAGGTACTAGGTCGGATGAGAACCAAAAAAGTGGTGCCCTTCTGCTCTAGTATTTTCAGAAGACACTCGCACACTGAAAGAAATGATTCTGATACTTCTGAACAGCACATTTTTGGTGCTCATCCAATAGGTTCTCATCCGACCTAGTGTCGTCGGAAATACGACAATGTGCGTACATCTTCGATCGCTTTGCATTCCTCCTCTTCCTCTTCTTCATCATCCTCATCCTCGGGTTTCGTGTAGTACTGATACTCGAAGTAGAAGATGGCCATCAGGGCGAAGATGCAGATGACGACGAACCTGCATTAAATTTTAGTCATGAAGAAATTCAGCCAAGTGTCTCTTGCTCTGCTAAGTAAGTTGAGGCGTCAACGCAAGGTTTGTTACACCGCGCCTCAATTCTGTATTGTGCATTGCAGAATAATAAAAAAAGAAGAATAAATACGAAAAGCCAATAGAAACGGTGCCCTCCCAGAGACGGAGGGCGCCGTTATGGCTATACGTGGAACGAATTTGGGTCTGGAATTGTCTGAAACTTTGTGCAGGAAACTCGGCACTACGCCGGATGAGAACCGTCGGATGAGCACCCACTGGATGAGAACCAAAAAATGGACCCTTCTGTAGGACTTTCACAGAAAGTATTTTTGACACTTTGGGAACCTACTGTAAAGGAGAAGAGTACTTTGTTGGTTCCAATCCGGTGGGTTCTCATCCGACCTAGTGCCGGAGACTCACATGACTCCTGCGTAGGCGAAGAATTGGGTGGCCAAGTCGTCGAAGAGGTCGAGCGCAGTGATGAGCACGATGATCGCATCTCCGATGGCAGTCGTGAGCAGCCACAGAGCTTGCACGAGAGTCTTCATCGAGGGGGCCGTCTAGAAAGGGGGCGGAGTCAAAGCTCTTCAACAGTGTATGTCAAGGTCGAGATCCAAGGGAAAATCGCGGAGTGGAAAAGAAATTTCCCAACGATGCAGTACAGCTTTTTAAATCGACTTTTTACACTGGTGTATGGAATTCGCAATAATCGATCGGCGCTCGAACCAATTGTGGCACGATATGGTAGGCAATACAAGAGCGGGAAATAATCGCATTGACGTGGCGATATTTCGCGCCATGTAGAATTTACAGCGGCAAGCTGCCAATGGGAGTCAATCGATAAACTGTGTCGCAATGGATCGATTGGTAGATCAAGATCAGCTCACCTGTGAGTATGCGAATTCGTAGCCGGTGATGGAGAAGAGAATCTCGGCTGCGGTCAGCACTACGTACTGGGGAATCTGCCAGAGGATGTTCATCTGAAATGGACGAGATCACATGATTGCAGATGACGTCAGGACCAGTCGACACGGAGAATGAAGTACAATTTGCATGCATTACCTGATTGTCCTGCACAACCTGGTACACGTGCAGCATGTTGACCTGCAAATGATCCGTTTCCACGTTGTTTTTTCTTTTAATTTTCATTCAACACAATCTTTCGCAACTCAGCCGCTCTAGAGACTTTTCAAGATGAAAATAATATGAGCGGATTTCCGAACTCTACTTGCGACAGATCTCTCACCTCGCCTGGCACATCGCCCTCTCCGGTGACGACGAAATTGTACACTCCGCCCTGGCCGTTGATCTCGAAGCCGACGCCCGTGTCAGAAACGTCGACCTAGAAGATTTTTCTACTACATTTTCAGATTATACCTGCTTCCAGGAAACGATTGTAGTGCAATTATAGCATGATACTTGCACTGGTGATGGATGTGGAAAAGCGCCTGTCACTGATTTGACAAGTTGCCTACAGTCTATAATTCCGTATGTATGTCTGACCGGATTTCGAAATCGAAAGGGTGCGCGAAAACAAGTTTCGTCGCGAGCGATGCCCCGCTCGCACGGAAGCCCCCGCGTCCGCCCAGGTCATCCGGGCTAGTAAATAAATAATTCAACGCCGGCTCAGCCGCACCTCTTCCTTGGGCGGCGTCGGAGTGTCGACATCCTTGTGCAGGAAGTATAGCCTCCACCTGTGATTCTATTCATTCAAAGGGGCCGCAGGGTTGGCAATCGCACCTTCCCGGCTTCACCGGCTTGAATTTGTCAGTCGTGATGGATCTGTCATCTGCCGCCCCCTTCGGCTGATTCACGACGCTCACGAAGTCCTTAAAAGTATACTTGCAGTATGGTTAGGCGATTGTTGACGACAGGAGTGACCGTATCCCAGTAGATCATTTTACCCGAATTACCCGACATTTCTCTCCCTCCCATTCCTCACAGTCTGGTACCCGAAATGTCGGGTAATCTCGCATTTCGCACTCTACTACACAAGATGGTGAGCATCTAACGCACTCCTCTATCATCGGTGTGCCCATCGTAGTCTGTCTCCCAGTAGTAGAAGTCGGAGGGTGATCGGGGATTGCACGGGTGCGCCTCGTCAAAGTTCTTCGTGCCCTGTCGGCAGACACACAAGCTGCCATTGTAGTTGTCGTCGGTGAACATGGTGATTCTGCAGTCAATAGTGTGTATTAAGAAAAGAATATCACGTACAAGAAATAACACCACGAATTCTATACATATCGATCGGTCGATCGGTTAGAACATATTGGAAATGAAGAGACGAATGCCCGTTTCTCGAATTCTAGTGTGCGTGGTCGAATGGCAGGGCTACTATTCTGTGCAGCTCGATTGTTTGCGAAATGGGAAGCGAGTGGAAAGTGTATTGAGTTTCTCCGACAACGCATGGCACTTACTTACCCCAAACTGAACTGTCTCGTTCCCTCGGTTGGCTTTGCGGTCGCTGCTGGCCCGAAGACGGTGCCCTGCTCTCCCACCGCCACATAGTACACCTGAAAGGAGCCACTGCTGCTCATTTCTGCAAAGTCGGTGTGCGGCGACCCGAATAAAGGAAAAACCAGGTCAAGTAGTTAACTCTTTTGAAAACTGCTCCTTACGAGATGCTAAACTTGCGATTTCACGACGCTTCGAGCTAAATTTTCACAGGCAAACCTCCTGGATCGGAAGGTCGACGGTGACGTCCTCTGACTGCTTGTCCGCGCAGCTTGAACCATCGTAGGCAAGGCGGAAGGAGTTCAGCCCGCTGGGCACGTGGAAAGTTGACTGATCTTCGTTCTTGATGTCCACCATCGACTGAAAATATACTTGCATTATAGAAGGAGTAACACGAAAAATAGATTGCGTATATGGTACTGTGGATGTCGTAGAGAACAGAAACCCGATAAGAAATCACTTTATCCGAAGAGTCACAGGCGACTCCATCACAAGATATGAAGAGGCGAAGTTTGGGCCTTAGCGCAGGCGAAATCAGGGGTACTGTATCTCTGGATATCGATAGACAGTGAATAATCTATCAGAAAAAAGCAGCAACAAAGTTTCGCACCGAGCTGGGATCGAACCCCAGTCGCTTGCGCTATGTGCACAGGAGTTACCCACTGCGCTATTAACACGATTGGATGTGAAGGTGAGGAAGAGATCTATCTACCGGGCAAGCTCATCAGGTGCCCAGAACCCCGTGCGTGCATCGAGTGCATGATGACGTTCTTACTTTTTGCACTTCAGTCTTTTGAACTTTGAACTTTTCAACTATACTTATGTATTTGCTTTCTTTGTACTTTCTACTCGTACCTATTTCGCTCTCTTTCAGGTGGATGAGCTACCGTCGATGGAAGGAGCTATCGCCGCTCTCTCCTCGATACGAATCAGGGAGGAGAAAGAGCAGAGGGTATTCCACTACAGCGTCGATCCCGAAGAGGCAGCACGTTGCCAGTGCGAATGTTGTCCTCCTCGGGAGAAACAGGAGCCAGCAGACTACTGCTGCGCCTCGCTCTTCTCTCTCCCTCTTCTCAAGAAGGGAGTTCTACTCAGAGACGGACTTCTGTCCAAACTGGAAGGAATCAACGGGCATTGCTGCATCACCAAGCATCCCCTGATCACTGACTACATCCTCACTGACGCCGTGAGTACTTTATCCTTTTGAAACTATACCTTCCGCCTTGGTTATGCCATTCGTATCATCCTAATGATAAGAATGATAAGCATGGTATAATCAAGAGTCTGAAAATGAGCGAATACAATACTTATCTTAGCAATTACCCCGTCTATCGCTGTTTTCCAAGCTATCGTACACCTAATCCTATCATGTTAGGCTTGTAGCCCTCTAGCTGAAAGCAAGCCTGCCACCTATTTTCGCAATGATGATTATCTAGAATGATAAAATAGATTACAGGTCGCTCTAGCGTCCGCGGAAGTGTTCGCAATGGTCACAGGAGAGACGATCACCGATGAGAATAAGTGGGATTCTTCTCCTAACTACTTGGTAAACTGTGCCTACTCAGGTCTCTTCGTTACGGTGCCTATCGCCTCTTCATTGCCAAAATGATGGGCACTCTCGGGAAAGGAGTGAGAGTAAGACTGCCTTCATGTTTCGTCGATGCAGTTCGCCAGCTATGGCCAAGCCAAACTTACACTGGTTTCTCGTGTGCTGAAGTTGTAGATGCATGAAAAGTGAAACGGATAAAGCACTGATATGAACACTTTATGCGATTTATCTGCATACGTTCCTTTCGAATACTCTTTACCTACTATTGCACTAACTGTTTTGTTGTTTCTAACAGATGCCTACGTGCGTTGGTTGTCAGTTCTTTTCTCCCCTCAAGAACAAGTTTCACCAATTCACTTCGAAAGAGCCCAACCGCACTTGCTGGATCAATGCCCTGACCGCGGACGATGATTCCAAGGCTGCCCTCGAGTTCCAACTACGTACTGCACCCGGAAAGCATTACGTCTGTGTGAATAATTTCTCGGAAGAATGCTACACCATCACCGACCACTACAAAGCCCTCAAAGTCGATGCTGTTCCCATGCTCCTGGTCAGTGCAACAATTCATTGGAAGAAAACGATTTATCTCACATTGTTATAACAGATGAATCGACTCGGAACTCTTTGTAAAGCCCCTCGCCAACCGATTCTACCGTAAACCTATCCCCTCTACCCCTTCCTCTCTCGCCTCCTCCTTCTACTCCTCGTGCTCGACCTCTCGCAGCTCGTCCCTCCATCCGTCTTGCCGATGCTGTCGTCCCTCCATGCTGCAGATGCTGCTGCAAGAAAGAGAGTGTTAGTTCCTTCCAATCATTATGCATATTTTCACAACAAGTTCTACTAAGATAGTGCAACAATCGCCTCCGTATTTCAGAGCGCCGACATCAAGAAGGACATGGACTGGTCACCCCCGGCCCCAACTATTCTGAACCTTCCCACTGCCGACTACTTTTACGTCAGCAAGGAGAGTCTAGTGGAACTGCTGAGTCGCTGCAATGGATGCCCCTCTGGCAAGAACAGTCTCAAGTTCACGGAGGAGGCGCACGCTCTCTGGTGCACGTGCGAGTGCACCAGTTGTGGGGACACTTTCACTTGGGCGAACAGTCCCATCATGAAGACAGCCAACGGGTCGGGGAAGGAGAGACTGAGGAAGGTCAATCTGGACATGGCCATCGGGACGACCGTCACTGCAGTGGGTACCTCGGTGAGTGAGACATTATAAGTTACAAAGATGTACCAACAGACAAGTCACCATAATATTCAGAATTTCGTGAAACCTAGTTCTACACCTTTTCTATTTCAGAAGTACAACTACTTCCTCAAGGCAGCTGGACTGAATCCCGTCTCTAAGATGAGCTACCACAGAATGAAAAATGACTACATCCTGCCTGCCGTAACTCAAGTGTACAATCTTGCGCAGGAGGAAGTATTCAATCGATTAAAGGAGAGACTCGCCAAGGTATTTCACTCACACTTTGTACCGGTCATCTGGTGCCTATCCTAGGGAGAGGAACTACACGTCGCGGGCGACGGCTCCTTCGACACCAGGGGTTACAGTGCCATGTGGTGCCGTTACTTCCTGGTCGACGCAATCACAGGAGAGGCACTCATCCATGTGCTGATGAACAAGAGTGAGACTGGAAGCAGTGGGACCCTCGAGGTACTGTAGCCTCAAATTTAATTACGAATATTATAGGTCTTTTCAATTAAATAAATCAGCGCAGAAACCCTCGCTCTCCCACCTTCATGCCACCATGGAAGATGAATAATTATTGACTATACAGGTCGCTTGTCTCGAGAGAGCACTCGGTGCACTCGCTGACAAGATCGGGGGAGTGCAGCACATCAGCACTCTCGTGACTGATAGACATGCCGCGGTGGTCAAGATAATGAAGGATCGATTCCCATCGATCCGTCATTATTTTGACCCCTGGCATTTCTTCAGGAACCTGACCCTCAACTTGCTCAAGGTGAATACATTGCAAGTGCAATCTCGGAGAATAATGAGACTTTCTGGTCATCAATGGTATTGTAACCCCTCCCTTTGAGATCATCAAGCCTGCATACATGACCCTCGTGAAACACTGGTCCCGCACGCTCATCAACAAGGCCTACGATGCGGTGGTGAAGGCGCAAGGAGACGGCACTTTCGCCTCCGAAATGTTTCGCTCCTCCCTCCTCTGCATTTCCGCTGTTCATGACTTCTCCAATGTGAGTACAATTGCAAGAATCCTATTATTAGACCACTTCTCTCTACTCTCAGGACCCCAGTTTCGTCAAGTTCAAGAAGTGCACTCACAGTACTCCTCCCTCTCGCTACCCCTTCCTCGATCCAAACAGCAGAGCATTCAAGAGACTCGCCGCCATCATCTACACCGTCAAAAATGTCGAGGACATCGAGAACGTCTCTTGGCTGCTCAAGACTAGCACTCGCGAGAGTCTGAATGCTCTCGCATGGCGCTATGCTCCCAAAGACAACTACTTCGATAAGTATGGATGTCCTCCCCGTGTCTTCTACTTGAAACATTACAGGAACGGCCACCACTCGCGCACAAAGATGGCAGTGAGTATAATAGGGAGAGCGATAATGATGAGGAAGAGTGAACGACACTCGGTATTACAAATACTCGTTTGCTTGCTACATCCAAATCGGCTCAGCAATCCTTCACTGTAGAAGAGGCCGAATGGAGGGACAGCGCATGCTCGGGCGAGAACAGTGAATATCCATTCTCAAGCGCAATCTAACAGGGAAAAGATCCCACGACCAATTGAAATATGACGTAGAATATCCATAAGATCTTACAATATTGACAAGATGCGCATTGCGAATTTCCCAATTCATCCCTGGTTCATTGTACATAAGAGAGGAGTCAGGAGATATTCGAGAACTCTGAGGACTGGCGGGACGTAGGAATTCATGATTTTTAAATTGGCTGAAAAATTGAGTAAAAGTACCTCGATAAGTGCTCTTTGGAATGGCGTTGGCCGTTTTTCAAATAAATTTTTTGTTTCGACGTGACTTCCTTCTGAAGTGGGCGGAGTCTCAAATTTTTCGGAAAAAGTCGATATTTGACTCGATTTTTCGGCATTTTCCGATAAAGATACGTACAAACTGTCAACAGACGAATGAAAGAGGAGTGAATGAGGAACATTTTTCTTACATTGGTTGGGTGGAAAACCCAAAAATTGAATTTTGGGTCCAACTTTAGCGAAGATTTTGAAAAATTTGGAAATACCAAAAAGTAATGGTTGACACTATGCGCGATTTATTAGCCCTCCTGGGTACTTTCATTTGAGGTATAGATCATTGGAATCGGGTCATGCGTTGTAATGTTGCTCTCGTTTAAGCAAAATCGGTCGTAGGGGTCGAGTAAAGACATCATGTTTACTGTATGCAAACTAGCTTCATTTGCATCATAATTACATAAATACGTTGCACAAACATGATTTCGATTCATTTCCATGTAATTTGCAGGTCCATTTGATCATATACTCGATTTGAAGAAATGGTGAACTGCCTATTGGGGAGTCATAGAAAACCCGATTTCAAGCGGTAATTGGTGGCAATTCTAGGAGAAATCGTTTGTTTTATTCCCATGTAGGAACAACTTCTAGAACATTTTGAAAATAAAAGATTGATTAAAATAGTATTTTCTCAATTTTAGAATCGAAAAAAGCCGAAATAAGACAATTTATGCAGAAATCCTGATATCGGTAATTGAGTTGTACCACATTGTAGAGAATAAAGAGCTGAACATTTCATCTGTTGAAAGTGAGTCTCTATCTTTTCATTTACGCACGCTACATTGCCTAGAAGATGGATAGAAACGAGCGAAAATCCCCCGAGAGCGCGCGCTCTAACCGTCTGGCGCTCTCGCCGTCTGATCTCTCTCTCCCAAATTCATTTTTTTGTTTTCCACCCAACCAATGTAAGAAAAATGTTCCTCATTCACTCCTCTTTCATTCGTCTGTTGACAGTTTGTACGTGTCTTTATCGGAAAATTCCGAAAAATCGAGTCAAATATCGACTTTTTCCGAAAAATTTGAGACTCCGCCCACTTCAGAAGGACGTCACGTCGAAACAAAAAAATATTTGAAAAACGGCCAACGCCATTCGAAAGAGCACTTATCGAAGTACTTTTACTCAATTTTTCAGCCAATTTAAAAATCATGAATTCCTACGTCCCGCCAGTCCTGTTTCCCGATTCCTCTCATAAATACAAGCTAGCAGGATAGATTGTGAGCGAACTAATGAGGGTAAGGACATAGTTTATGCTGCGAAAAGTGGCTATCGAGATAAGTAATAATTACCAATGAGTGTATCCGAATATAATATTCAGGAGATATTCGCGTTCCCAATAAGATCCGTAAAAAATTTCCATCGCTGAAATATTTTTTCGCTAACTTTTAAAATGAAAACCATCAATAAAGTTTCAACAGAAATGAATTCCAGAACGAGGCGGGAGAGATAATTTCCAGGTATGTATCGGAGATTTTCGAGTTCACGTAGATTAGTACTTTCCGGTTGCCTAAATGAGTAGATGGAAATCGAAACTTGTTATTAACACACAGTAATTTTGGGGCTGGGTTTGTGGAACAATTCAGTTTCACTGATTATGAATTTAATCTAGGTTAGGCACAGCCTGATTTTGTTGGGATGTTACGTGATTTTACGGATTTTATGGAATTTTTTTTGGATTTTTTTTAGTCTGTCAATAAGATAAGAAATATTAAAGACGATAGATGGGCAAGAATGCTGACTATATGGACACCTTACGACTATCTGAACATGCGAGGACAAGGAAGACCGAAGGAACGATGGCGTAATGACTTGAAACAATTGATTGGTTCGAACTATTGGAGTATCGATAATGAAGATTGGCAAGAGCGACTACCCTGACCAGCGCCCAGAAAGAGATACTGATAAACCCATTCATTCATTCATTCATTCATTTAGTCTGACATATTATGAAGTAGGCTGATTCCGTGTGTGAAATCCATAATCAATTATCACAAAGAATTCAGTTCTTCGTAATCTTCGTTATTTGAATAACTGTGAATATTTCTTGGAATTATTCCCCTGCCTATTGACTATAATCTGGAAGGATATCATCCGACCTAGAGCCGTGCATACCCTTG
Organism: Pristionchus mayeri; assembly: GCA_036245805.1. Lineage (NCBI taxonomy): Eukaryota > Metazoa > Nematoda > Chromadorea > Rhabditida > Neodiplogasteridae > Pristionchus > Pristionchus mayeri. The sequence continues at coordinate 47,883,410 of BTRK01000006.1, forward strand.
AGTTGCTGATCACCCATTCATTTATTCCCTGGTAGTTAGGTAGCAAGAATAACATGAGGGTGATCATGAAGCCGATGCCCGTCAATGAGGCCGCATCGGTAGGTTGTTGCTTAGCAGCAAGGCTAGCGGGGGAAAGGGGATCAAATATCGAGCCAATTGGAAACAAAATAAGGGGGGGGGATATAGAGAGAGATTCAACACATTCCAGTTTCAGCGAGAGAAAAAAATGAGCTCTTTCATATTTTCAATGCCGGGAGTGGCTTTCATGTGCCTATGGTGTGCCTCTCGTGAACCTCTCGTGTTTCAGTTGAGTGTCGCGCGAGAATAGTGCACACACTGAGTCATAATCTCGCGCAACGCGACAAGAGTAGACCAACAGACCGATCTTTTCACTAGCGACCAATAGTCGATCTCTACGCCTGCCAATTTCTTTCGCTCAGTCCGATGATAGTTCTTTCGGATTTACCCACGCACCACCTTCACTCCTTGTCCACCGATATTCCCAGTTCCGTGATAGTTTCTCGAGTTGTTTGAATGGTTCTCATGTATATACACCATCCATAAAGGGTAGAGTCCCGTCGTCTATCCAGATAGAAAAATCGGCCCCGCTAGTACGGGACCCCAGGCGTGGAGCACCCGATTAATTTAATTATATTTTAATCCTATGTTTTCGGCACATCGTCGGATGAGAACTATACATCAAGCAGCGTTTGGTGCGCCAAAGGCGGCATAACGTCATAGTTCTCATCCGGCATAGTGCAAATGTTTCCTATTTTCAGAATGGCGGCCGCTATCCTGAAGACTACGGGCGCTGTCATCTTACTGTCTACGGCCATCTTCCTAGGAACCGGTGAGTCGGTGCCGAGATCGATGTTTACAACTCTATTTTTCGAAATAGCAGGTTGTTGAGGCTTCCCTATTCGGTCACTGTAGCTGGTTGTCATCAACAGACTTTGTTTATTGCCATCTCATATTAGTTTGTTTTTAATGATCTTGAGTCGAAGCGAAGTCCACAACGACTCCACAAGTCCACAAGCTTGTGCTGGTACTTTCTCTGAAAAAGTATCGGCGTATTTCGTTTGGTTCGCAACTGCGGTACAGTCCGTTGAGACCGACTGCTGCTAGTAATACGTATCCCTGCTATCCAAAGTGACTGTAAGGAATGTTACCTGTTTACAAGCGTATTGCAGGTCTGTACTACATGCTGACTGGGCAGGGTCACCGCTTCGACATCGCCTGGTTCCTCACCCAGGTACTTTCATCTCCTTCCTATACTTTTGCAGCAAGAACAGGTGCCCAATAATCGATTAAGCTCGTCCACTCTCTTAGTTAGTCAAGACGGGAGTCGAATGTAGAACAAGACCGATCAATTATCTGATTCTCCCCACTGTACACTCTCAACGGCTAGAGAAAGTGATAGAACATTCAAAAAGAGGATAGTCTGGCGATTATTTATTATCCTTTTGAGACGTCGCCCAACATGTGGGCCGGCTTCGGCATCGCGGCGTCGCTCTCGCTGTCTGTTCTGGGCGCCGGATGGTACGACTAAGTGATGACAATTCAACACATGCTCTCTTCAGTTCACACGCTCTCTCGCTCTGTATGACCAGCGAGAGAGCATGTGAAACGAGGAGAGCACCTCCCGTTTGGAAACGATTTTACAATTCCTAATCTTCTCTACTCTGATTTAAAGGCATTGTGAAACATACATTAGCCGTCTCTTTACAAATCAACACTGCAAATTAGTGAAGATTTTTTCATATTCTATGAAGTCTGCGTGATCATGTTGTCGTTGTTACTCATATTCTCGATTGTACACCTATTTCTTTATTTGAATAATTAACGCATAAGTCTGATCGATGGACAATTTGAGGGGCATCTTGACCACCGGTGCATCCATTCTCGGAGGATCAGTCAAGGCGCCGCGAATCCGCACCAAGGTTCGCTTCGACGCATTTTTCTTTTTTCTTTACCCATTGATCTTGATCTTTGATCTTTACCCTTGAGAACCTCGTCTCGATCATCTTCTGCGAGGCCGTCGCCATCTTCGGCATCATCATGGCCTTCGTCTTCGTCGGGAAACTGCAGATGGGAACAAAATTTTAGAATTGGGCCTTCGTTTCTTCATTTCAAGCACTGCTTTTTCGGGAAACTAATAGAATGCTTCATTGCAGCCATTCATCCGAGAGGATCTAGACCTCTCTGACCCTGACCAAAAAGCTATCCTCGCAAAGAACATCGCTGCCGGGTAAGCTGAGTACACAGCTAGTCAATACAGAAAAAGTGTTCTTTTGAATGGCAGAGCGATTTTTGAATCGATCTCGTCTAACTGTGGCGAATGTTATCTCTCACAGTAAATGAGCATCTTTCTGAGTTGGCTTGCTGTGGAATACCATAAACAAGGTATTTCCACGTCAATCGAGTTGATATTGGCGCAGGGGCGGCAAATCACGCCCTGTCGTGAGAGCCGAATTCTACATGCTTGTTTATCCAGATACATGATCTTCGGAGGCGGGCTCACGGTCGGACTCTCCAATCTCGTGTGCGGACTGGCTGTCGGTGAGGAACTGTTTTGAGCCGAGTTATTCACGAAAAACGAGCGTGGCCGACTTATCGACAGACAGATAGACTCCCAGACCCACAGACATACAGGCATTTCATCTTTTTTTCTACATAGTAACAAGCTACCACAAATCCACAGAGTGATGGAATGACAAAGTGAAGGGGAAATGGGGAACTCATAGTGGAATCTGACTAAAGAAGAATGGCGGAAACTGGCAAATTGTATTCTATCATTACACATTTCAAACTTTTGCTTGCTCAGGAATAATCGGTTCTGGCGCCGCTCTGGCTGACGCCGCCAACCCCAACCTCTTCGTTAAAGTTGGTGGATTTAGAAAATATATTTAAAAATATGCTATGAATTTCAAAATGAAGAGGTTATGATGACACAATCGAGTCTTTCCTTATTTTTGCAATTGAATGATGAATGCAGAAACCGCCGGTTAGTCATCATCTTACGCGCTGTACTGTATGATGTTCGAAAAATTATACGAACTTGGCGACACGAATTTCGAACTCTACTATTGTAAATATTTCAAAACAATTGAATATTCCCAGATTCTGATCGTTGAAATCTTCGCATCGGCCATCGGTCTCTTCGGCATGATCATCGGCATCGTGCAGACGAACAAGGCAACGATGGGCATCCGAGCTTAAGTTACGACCTTAAGAACAGTAACTTAACATCAACCTTTGCATTACCATCAAAGCTTTCAAGTTTTCTGCGGAATACTTGCAGGTTGACCAGATATAGTACAAGGTAAAGTAGATCATATAAAGACATACGACATGATAAATTAATTCAATTGAAAGTAGATGATGTGCAAAAGAGAATGCTTGTCATACATTCAACAATGCTGCATAATGATGATGGAGTCTGACGAATTCATTCAAACGTATCAGGTTGGTGCGAAAGTCTTGCGGTTTTTTGTGTCCGTACTCTGAACTAGCATAATTCTCTCGTCCCAAATCACAATGACTAACAAACATAGCAGTGTTTAGCGGTATGCTTGTACTTTGCATGCACACATTTATATCAATCCGATATCGCAATCAACGCAATAAATTATGATAAACCCAATTGCAATTGATGCTCAAAATTGTGCACTAAATGTATTTTACTGGATATTTGTTAGCAAAATTCACGAAAACTGCCCATACTGATATCTGCGAAGTACCACATATGCCCTTTCAGAAAATATATTGCAACTGTGTCTCGATTAAGCTTGGACCGAATTCCTTTATTCTCTGAAAAACTATTGGCAACTGCACCTTTCTCGCTTCAGAAAAGTTAAATTTCTCATTTTTCAAAAAATATGCGAAATCAACATAAACATATCAATGCATTTCTCAAAAGGATGTAACTTCCATTATCCATGAGAAAAAGAATGTATAGGGTGAAGATGGAGCTTCATATATGATATATATAACCACCAGGAATTGAGCCTTCATGCTTCAGAGGAAACAGAATATTGAGAAATGTGTCGTTTTCGATGGATAAATTTTCGCAATTTCAGCTTTCTCCTGCTCTCGCCTCTTCGATTGGGCAATACTGATAGGGTGCGCATATGAAAGAGTATGCAAGGCCTCATTAGTAATTAATATACGGAAGGTCATCGGTCAAACTAAAAGAAAGATGGAAGGCAATATATCAAAAAACCGCAAGACTTTTGCACCAACCTAATATATTATAAATTATCTCTCCATTCGAACGGCCTTGAGGGTGAATCTGAATAGGTGATAAGACAAAACAAGACAGATATGACAGAGGAACAGAAGAAATCGAATAATGACGATTTGAACAACATTTTTCGAACTAGAGCGTTTCGCACAATTTGTTTGGTATAATTCCCGCTCGCACAAGTACACACCGAACTAGGACGTTTCGCACAATTTCTCCTCAATCTTAATTTATTGCGCTTTTTTTTATCGTTATTTGATTATTCAGCTTTGTTTATAACATATTTGATTTATATATTACAGAAAAAAAACAATTTCAACCATTCGAAAATAGCTTCGAGTGTCTTGAATGCCTTCCGATACTCAGAACTAAACAAAAAATGATTATTGATAATTAATAATTAGAAGTGTTTTCGAACAGAACATTTCACCAATCCTCTATTGATGTCAATGTTACGCTCGGAACATTTTTACGCCTGTTCAGCATTTGATGGTCAGTTCTAAAATGATACAGCCATACACAGAACTAATCAAACATTGAGTTTGCTAATTAATAATAAGGCTATAATTAAAATCTAAAACAATCAATTATGATTCACCTGGTGAAATAGTAAATGAGCAGCTTAGACGACAGGGCGGAATTCAAGTAAATCGGACCTAGTGAAAGCCCAAGAATCTTATCCTGTGATAAAATTATCGGATTCAATTAGAAAATGACACACACTATACGAGGGAGGTTCGAAATGTTGACAATGCCAAGGAAAAGAGCCGTCAGAAGCCATCTACTGATGTCAACCCCTACCACTAATGTAAGTGCTTTGAGAATCTGTTCCTTCGCCGATGCATCTGAATGAAGGAATTAAATAAATGACCGAATTTGGTGATATTCGAAAAGATTTAATTTTCATTTTTTTGGCATGGTTAACAATATTTCAGTCTAATTGTAAGGGATAAGGAGTATTAGGGTGAGATGGAAGGAGTATTAGGGTGAGAGAGCTCCAGCATAATCACCGTGTATGGAGCGCAGGATCTAATTTTGATCGATTATATTTATGCCTCTCGGAGTCCGACGTTCTTAGGGCAACAGAGGTTAGCTAACCGTTTTGTGATCGAAGCGATATCCACGTTAGCCGATACATTACTACGCTGAATGAGGTCAGAAAGATGATTCAATAATTGAGAAAGGCTATTCCGTCAGCAAATGACTCGATGATCCCACACTTCGTTCGTCTGGAACGATAAAGGTAATCGAAAAGTTGAATGTTGAAAACATAACCTTCAAAACTCACTCGGGCTTGTAGTGCGCGAATAAGATTCCACTGGTGTACACTAGTGATGCCAAATCGGCGCGCGCTCTCCTCATTTCACACGCTCTCTCATCGGTCAGACAAAGCGAGAGAGCGTGTGAAACGAGGAGAGCGCGCGCCGATTTGGCATCACTAGTGTACACGAGCGAACAAGCAATTAATAGAGTGTGTTACTAAATAGCATAACATGTTCACAAAAAAAATGTTTGATTACGAGGTGGTAGTAGGAAGTGTTGATGCGCTGATATTGACATGGAAATGCGACCGAGATCATTCTATCAACTCCAATGAGCGCAATGCACGCCACTCCCACTGTTACGCCCATATATGGTAAAAACTGAGGCAAATTTATGAGAATAACACATTTTGTTTTAAATTTACCATGAGCATAATACATATGCTTCGGTCCATTTTGAGCTCATAACCAAGTATTAGGTTGTCTCAAAAGTTTCTTTCCCTTTGATTTTTCAAGTTTCTTTATGTTAACTTCGACAACCCTGGCTTTCTTGGTAACATGAGTTAGGGCCCTGCTAGTAGATTTCTGCGTTGTGTAAGAATCGCTTTCCGATTGCATTGGAAACGAGGAAAATAACAAAATTCCTAGATAGCCAAAAAACGAGGATTTAGAGTATGTTTTCTTGGAGCACGTACCTAGAATCTCGGTAGCTTATAGACTCTATTCAGGTAAAAGGTGATAGAGCAAGAATAGCTTGTAAAAATAAGAGGGACAAAACCAGCCCTCAATCGTTTTGGGAAAAGCTATATAACAAAATGGACTCATTTCGATCAATTAATTTCCGTACTACGATTTGAAAGAGTATTGCTCACGAATAGATTTAAGAACCATCACCTAGCTTGGTCAGCATACCAATCATAGTATGTACTTTGCAAATACTGCACAATAGGAGCTCTGGGCTATCCGAGTAAAGAACAACACTCACTACTCTATGAATGAAAAATGCAAGATATTGAGATGTGCAGATTCGATGCTTGCCTAAGGTAGGTATCAAATGACACAATAAAGGAATCACGCTCAATAGTATCCCTATGTGTCGTTATTTACGATAGTAGATCAAATTAGCACATGAAGCTATTCTGCAAGGAAATATGAAGATTTAAAAATCGAAAAGTTCTTCGACTCGGCTGGTTTTGGTGTTCAAGGGTATCAAACTTGCTGATCGGTATGGCCTAAAGTAATGTTCGCTATAAAGAGTATGCAAGCACACATCAACTGCAAAAAACCAAAAGTTGATTGGTTAAACTTGAAGAACAATATGAGGCAGAATGTCCATTCATGAAAAAAGAAAGGAACTTTTGAGACAACCTGATTCAATCGGCAGCTTGATGAGCGCAGTGCCCAACTAAAAGGCGGAATTGATATATTCGCGTATGGTGGTTTGCCTGGTGAGAAAAATCGCAGATGGCGCATACAGCAATGAGAAGATTACACGAGGAGCGCAAGAATCTGCTCGGGAATATGATGTAGAAGGTAGAGTTCTTACTACACCGTCTCTCATTTCCCACGGTCTCGCACCGTACAATTTGTCGAGGACAAGGATACTACCAAACGAATTTCGGATTCTAGTTGTTGTATCTGTAAAACGCTCACCTTGATCTTATTGTAGCGAGCACAATCAGAAAATGGCAAAACGCCCCAAAAAACGCGAATAGAGTACACAGCATTCCATAACGATAGAAAGCGGGGAGCTCTTTTCGAAATCAAATTACAAAGTCGAAATTTGATGTGCATCTGAAACATATCGCAATTTTACAAACGATGTTGGAAACCCGAGTTTAATAACTTGTGTTTCAGACTGACTATGAAACGCAAATATTATCAATTGTGATCGAATTTGAGAATTGCGATAGGTTTCAGAACCGTTTCAAATATCAAAACTTATTTTCCCTGCTTTTCCCGTCGAGAGAAAATCTGGCATCTTGCCAGGTCAAATTTAATTACATTTCGCTTTCTCACTTTTCCCGACGAAAGGAAAATTGTGAGTAGAGATCGCCACAAGTACTCGAACAGCATTGGCATAAGAGGGGTCAGTTTTATCGACCATCTCGACTTTAAAAACATTTGCTTTTTTTATCTGAGTAGAATCATACCTTTTATTTATATAAATTCGATAGCGAGGAAGAGTATCTGAAAATGAAAAGACAGCGTGAACAGTGATAAAATTCTAATATTGACAGTAAAAGAGCTCTATCATGTGTAAAGCACCGTTACTAGGTCGTGAAAATGGTTAATTTATTTTCCTATTAATTGCTAGGGTTGTTTATGGGCAGCATTTCTAATTTTTTGCCTCATATCTTTCTTTGACAGCGTTTACAAAAATATACAATCAGCAATATGTAGTACTGAAATGTTGTACTCTTGTAATGCATCAATCTCATTGCATGTTTTTTTAAATATTCTTTCCAGGAGAAATTTTCGATGCCCGTCTAGCTTTGCTAGTGTTGAGTACAATCCATGGACTACCCAGTGAACACATTTCAAGTTGCTGAAAAATCGCTGTGCTCGTTGCAAATTTGATTCTGTAAATTCATAAATTCTCACCTACATTTACCAGGGCTTGGGGGTGAATCACGACTTGAAAAATTAGTGATTTATTAAAAACATAATATCTTTAGCAGAGAAAAATGCGATTAATTTCACAAAAATTATTAGTGTGTGTGAGCCATGGTCGCATTCTAAATCCAACCTCAAAAGTATGCCCATGCAGCCCCCACACTTGGTTCTGCATCACTTTCCATCTCGCGATGATTTCCGCAGGAAAGGCGTGTCTTACTCCAAACACTCCTTTGCACTCCCCATCCATATATTTATAAACGCAGAGAACCGTGTTTTTCAGTGTAGCTGTCGCGGAAATAGTCGTAAACACGGTAATACTCTTGTTGTTCCGGGTAGAAGTACAGCGTCACTTTTCACATTAGCTATGCGGGCTGGGAGTATACGACTAATTTGTATTTGCGTTTTCTTGTTATATCTTTATCTCGAAGAGTCGCCCCGAGCTAGAGAATATGATGAAGAAATTGATGGAGGCTTGCGCGCGCGTCGGCATAAAAGTAAATTCTTCGAAGATTCAACTGGGCTGGTTCGCTTGGAACAAACTCTCTCACCTCCTCTCTTCACGCATTCTCCCGATGAAAACAAAACGGCGCCTCTTCAACAGTTGTATAATGTCCACGGTACTCTACGGAAGCGAGCTATGGGCACTAAGAGCAAGTGACAAAGAACGACTAAGCGTGACTCAACGTAGGATGGAGCGCAAAATGCTCGGAAACACTTTGCGGGATCGATGGAGAACCGAAAATGTCCGCAACGCGACAAGAGTCAGCGACTGGAACTAGGAAAATGAAGGCAACTTGGGCTCTGAAACTGCGACGAATTGATCAGGAAATGTGGAGCCGAGCGACTACAGTGTGGATTCTCTAAAACCGGGCCAACCTAAACCCCGATGGAGAGATGATCTCAGAAGAACTATTGGCGCGAGCTGGTGGAATACAACTACCCAAGAATACCGACCACTCCTCATCTTGCGATAATCGCGTGACATGATAAATATTGATTGAATGATTGATTATGCATAATTATACACCCATTCTCAGTGATACAGAAACTGCGTACCAACTCTATCGCATAAAAATATTTCACTCGGAATGATATAAAATTATATTATGTTGGATTTTCATTCTCTTGATTTTTCATGTTCTGTAGTTCAAGTACCTACTAACGTCATCGAAAGAAATAAGAAATGTATCGAAAACTGCCAGTGAAGTGAAATGACATAACCAAACAGTCATGATATGAAGGTTGCAAGAGATACAGAGAAAACTAGTTGTGACGTTAAGCACAAGATCACGGCGAAGGGTAACACTATATTCTTCAATACTAACGTGGGCTCAATAGGCGCTCAGCTTTCCCTCCAACAGCTGATATACAGCCCGAATTCTTCGGTACGGAATCAACTGCGGTAGATAGATGGGATCGCGACCGCCAGCGATACAGAGGGCATTCTGCAGGACGTGCACGCCGCAGTCGGCGCTTCCACTAGCCTGCTGAGTGGATTTTACCACGCGAGTTGACCACAAACCTCTACGATGTTCCTGAAAGAGATCAAAGATCACCGAGTCAAATGAGGAATACTACTGAAGCCATGAGTTCCATTAACAGAGGTCTTCTGAGAGATCGCATGAATTCGAGACCACCATTTGACAAACTGTTCAAAGTGCGTCAATCTCATCCCCACCTTGGTGGTAGATGTGCCTAAGGTCAAGTAACTTAAAATTAATTTTGTGAAGCCAGAAATTGAAAAGTATCTAAAAGCCGGCTCTGGAAATTTAAAAATTTTGAAAATTCATAACATACGTCAAAGATGAGTGGCAACTTCGGCAGAAAAGTAGAAATGATCGCCATTACGAGTTGAACAACTTTGCTGTTGAGGTCGAAATGTATAAATAGACTCCTCAAGCTCCGCCCACTCGGCTCGGACACTTTACCCCGCAAAAGCGAGACAAGAGGAGCACAGTCTTCATTCGCAACCAAATCACTCGATCAAAAAAGAATTTGGAAGATCTTTTCATCCTCTTTCGAATGAGCCTCCGTGACCCTGGAAAATCCATCTCTAAGTAGGTCAGCATACAAGTTTTATAGAGCGACTTGACTTAGAAAACCATAAAACTCGTATGCTGACCTACTCAGAAAAGGAATTTCCAAGGTCACGGAGGCTCATTCGAAAGAGGATGAAACGAGCTTCCAAATTCAATTTTGAACGAGTGATTTGGTTGGGAATGAAGATTGTGTTTCTTCGAATTCGAGGCGCATGGCTGGCAACTCTTTCTGCGTTCTCTCATCCCTCTCCCTCCCTCCCTCCACCCGTCTCTCATCCGGCGTGACTAGATAGCGCCCCGCCTACGTGAAAGCTTGCTTTCTTCCCCTGTAGGGTTCGGCGAAGCCTACCCGATCGTTTCGAAAATTGAAACGGCAAATGAGAAATAGGCTCCGCCCCTCTTTCTCTCGTCTCGATTTTTGGGCCTTTCACGTTATGATCAACTCACCCACATTTTGGGTCATAACTTGGCTCAAACATTAGATATCAACCTAATTCAAAATGCATGGTCATATTTAGCCCCATACGAACACATTAACAACACAATTAGACCTGTGTGACGATTTCGGGTAACCACCTTGTGGTCCCTATGTATAAATAAAGTTTAAATAATGATATTGCAAAAATTGTGTTTTTTTGTGTTTCAAAAGTTGAAAAAAATCGATGTCGTGAAAAAATATTCCTATTGCTAATGAGATATCTTCGGATTCGGAATCTACGTCCTTTTTTATGCCGGGAAAAATTATAATTTCAAAAATCGCGAACGTGATATCGCGCTTTTTTCGCCGAAAACATGTCCGATTGCGTGTTTTTCCTCTAGATCGAAAATTTCACTTTCTAATTTTAGTGTCGAAATCGCTCAGATACATCTTTCCTTTCAATTGTCGATGCTTACCAATCCTTATTTGCCAATTGCCATCGAAAAAACGGATATTTCGATACTTTCAAAAATCATGTTTTGCTTCCTAAAATTTGAGAAATTTACTGAAAAACATGATTTTTGAAAGTATCGAAATATCCGGTTTTTTCTACGGGAATTGGTAAATAAGGGTTGGTAAGCATCGAAAATTGAAGGCACTTTTCAATCCCCGGCTCCAAAATGTTACTTAAAGGTTAGTGGGCCTTAGATGTATCATCCATGAAAATTTTGTGGAGATTGGACCACGTTGAACATTTTGTCAAACCCCACCTGCGATTTCTCAGAAGACGTGTGTTAAGGAGACCAGAATATTATATTCGAAAACCCTGAGAATGAGACCAATCGGGAAAGAAAGGGCTTGCAATTAAAATTTTTCTTTGTTAAAAAAATACAGTCGTATATCAGTAGGACTTTATGAAAAATACATATTTTGCTTCCTCTAGCGGAGTCATGATTGGAAGAATGCAGGAATAAAAACACATTCCTGCATCCAAAGACCGAGTCGAAATATTTCTAATGATCAAATATTGTAGAAAAGCAGTACTCACTTCCATAATATTTTTGATAAATATAAGATAAACATCTTTGGCAGATCCAGTGTAGTAAATCATCGAGTCGACGTATCCTATTTCTTTCTCCACCAGATCGATAAACGCAAGAGCCCAGTGCCCGAGGCTCGCGTAGTGGATAGGAACGAGAATGATCAAAGTACTTGGATCGATCTGAATACATTACTCCTTTTATTCATCAAACAATATATCACAGGTATCACAAGTCAGTGGAGGTGCGTGGGAACAATTTCCAACTTTTACTTTTTATTTGGCTTCATATTATGGTAGGAACATACACTAGAGGCAACATCTCGAAAAATCTAGGTCATAGGTCCCAGAGCCGGCTTTTAGGAAACTTCCGGTTTTGCATGCGTCTCTACTCTATTTCAGTTCCCAGATGAGCTACAAACATGGCAGTGGGCTCAAAATGAGCGAAAAAATATAATAAGAAAGTTTTCTGTTTTGACCTAAGCGATCGGACAAAATCTGGAAAAGATATGATTTGAAAACCATCTTTTAGACAAGAATAAAATCTACATCAAATTTGTGAGATACCATTCCCTGAAATTTTATTGCAGAATATACAAGCTGAAGTACATAGGTATAAAATAAAATTAAAAAGTTGAAAATCTAAGAGGGTAGTTTTTTAGAATATCGGTCCAAATCTCCGACGGTGTGAATGTCGATGTGAAAATTGTTCATTCCTGAACTGAAATAGATGAAATCGGAATGACTAATGTAGATTAAGGTGTTTCATACATACTGAAGTAAGATGACGCTGTGAAACTCGAAGTTTCACTCATTATGTGTAGGTGAGGGTCTACAGATATGCGGAGCTCTTGCCATATTCACTCGAAAATACTAACTCAGTGAGGTCAACATTGCTGTAAATTGAATTTTGGCTTAATTTTTGAGAAATTTGCATAATTGCAAGCGTCAAAATTCTTTGTTAGTTTATTCTTGACAAGCATGTACAATAAAATCATAACAGTAATTAAAATATAAAAATTGAAAATTTGAGATCACACCTTTTTCACATTTTTGAATATCGAGCTATTTGCCCTTTTCAACGGTATATGATGGCGTAAACATACTAGCACAGATTTTTGACAGTTGAAGATACGCAAATTTCTCAAAAATACATCCAAAATGCAATTTACAGCATTGTTGACCTCACTGAGTTAGCATTTTCGAGTAAATATGACAAGAGCTCTGCATATCTGTAGACCCTCACTTACATATATTATTATTCATGGTACTCACTACTTTATATTTTAGTTGGTCTTCAATGAACTGGAATTAAAATTGTTCAGTTTTCAGCTTCCAAATTTAGCCAAAATCGAGTGGTAAAAAATCGATTTTTCAGAATGAGTAAACTTAGAGTTTCACAGCGTCATCTTACTTTAACATGTATGAAACACCTTAATCTACATTAGTCATTCCGATTTCATCTATAGTAGTTCAGGAATTAACAATTTTCACATCGACATTCACACCGTCGGAGATTTGGACCGATATTCTAAAAAACTACCCTCTTAGATTTTCAACTTTTTAACTTTATTTTATACCTATGTACTTCAGCTTGTATATTCTGCAATAAAATTTCAGGGAATGGTATCTCACAAATTTGATGTAGATTTTATTCTTGTCTAAAAGATGGTTTTCAAATCATATCTTTTCCAAATTTTGTCCGATAGCTTAGGTCAAAACAGAAAACTTTCTTATTATATTTTTCCGCTCATTTTGAGCCCACTGCCATCTTTGTAGCTCATCTGGAAACTGAAATAGAGTAGAGCCGCATACAAAACCGGAAATTTCCTATAAGCCGGCTCTGGGACCTATGACCTAGATTTTTTGAGATGTTGCCTCTAGTGTATGTTCCTACCATAATATGAAGCCAAACAAAAAATAAAATCTGGAATTTGTTCCTGGAGGTTAGCTTTTCACCCACTGACTCATGATACCCGTGATATAAATATAATACAAACCTTCTCAAGATCGATCTTAAATTTTTGCCTAATTCTCTCGCGATAATCAGAGCATGTGGAGTTAATTATCTGGGTGTTGGGAGTGCACAAAGCCAGGACTTCACTCTGAGATGCTTATTGTATTTTCGACTAATTTATAACTAATTTTTCATTGAAATATCTAATTTTTGAAATTATGAAATATTCACCTTCCATAATGGATTCGTGCACTGGCGAGATACCATACGGAGGTATTCATGGATAACCTGACAGAAAAGTCCTGTAATTTTAGTGAATACCTATGGCAAAAAAACAACAAAGCACGACCTTCCCGAGAATGCGTAAAACGAGGATATGGGGCCTCGAATTTGAATGACTGTTTACCTCAGCCTCGACCTGTCCTCTCAGTGTCCCTCTGCTCTCTCCACTCTCGCAAGGGTTAAGCGATTGTAGATAGCGAATATTGAGGGGACGGCCGGGCCGAAGACGAGTGCCGTTGAGGGGGGGGTTAACTTTTCCATGCATTGAGCATGGAATAGTAGCATTGCTCTGAGAGCACAGGGAGACTCGGAACGGAAGATCTGTGCCGCCTGAAATGGTGAAAAGACATCTCGAACAAACAAATTCGAATAAAGACTTTGAACTAGAGGGTGCGGAGAAAGTATGGCAACATGGATTTAACCATGTATTTTCTTTCAAATCCATCGCACATTTTTGAAACGGTACACAGTATTTATCAGAGATAGTAGGAACATAACAACAAGAGATTACTCGATTTGACCTCCTTTGGCCTTGATGACAGCCTTGAGACGAGAAGGAACTAACTCGACGACGGCCCGAAGGTACTTCTTGTCGATCTTGTTCCATGCCTTTTGAAGGGAGTTCTTGAGACTCTCCAGATTCGGGTGGCGGGTAGAGGAAGCTTCCTTCTCCAGTACCGACCACACGCTAAAGTCGAGGGGGTTGAGACCGGGGCTGTTGGAGGGCCATTCATTCGATGGAATGAAGTCGGGAAGATGCCTTGTGCACCAGGTCGGGGTGAGTTTTGCGGAATGAGCAGGGGCAGAATCTTGCTGGAAGGTCCAATGTCGCCCTTTGAAGTGGGAACGTGACCAGGGAAGAAGGGTCTTCTCCAGGATCTCCTTGATGTAATAGTGCTTGTTCACTTTGGCACCGGGCTTGACGAAAACAAGGGGAGTCTTGCCGATGGAACACATTCCTGCCCAAACCATCACTGACTGCGGGTGCGAAACTCGAGAGACGGTTCTGCCTCTGGCGTTGGCTTGCTCGGCAGAATCACTCTCGTATTCAGACTATTGAAGACCTGCTGCACAGTGAAGATCTTCTCATCCGAGTAGACAGTCGTAAGATGATCGGCCCTCGCCAGGAGCTTCTTGCATCTCTTCAGTCTCTTTTCCTTGTGAATGGCTGTCAGGCCATGGCCCTTTCGCATCTTGTAAAGGTGAGACATGAGTCCAGAATGGACGATCTTGCGGACCGAATGCTCGTCAATGCCGAGGTCATGGGCCATCTTCCTCATAGATCTCTTGGGATTGCGTGCAACTCACTTCTGCACGATTGTCTTGTTCTTCTGAGTGACAGCGGAGTGAGGTCTGCCCACTCTAGGACAGTCCTTAGTCGTGCCAAGCTCCTTGAAACGGCGGATGGTCTTGAACACGGTCGGACGGGAAACACGTAGTTTCTTCGAGATTTAGTCTCTCTCCAGTAGTTCAAAGGTCAATAATTGATTGAAGTACTGGTGGGGTCGAACCATGACTAGGGGAAACTATTTGAAGTGCGCGTTGAATACCTCTTACTATTTGCTAAATCGTGTTATAACATGTATTAACAGGTTTCGGGGAATGATGAAATATCAGAGCGTTCACCTAAGAATCGCACAATTTTCGATAAATCCGGCACATCAAAAAGAGGCACTTTGAATTGTTCTGAGTTTCTGATAGCCACAGGCACCCTCTTTCGATTTCTGTACTTGTCATGTTTCAGAAGGACTAATTTGCATAATTAATTACACTTGAATTTATTCACTTTTTAAGAGTGACTATCTGAGAGAACCGAGCAATTTTCCTCGTGAAAAGTTATCTCTGAATGCAAATTTTCGCGCCAAAAAAGCCGCATACGAGGGGTCTGCCAAATAGAGGAAAAGGGATCAATTGTTAGGAATTTCAGGTTTTTCCTGTCTATCGTCTCCATTTTCACTATTTCGAAGCAGAGATGACGAAAAAATAAGTTTCAAGATTGGGGAATGTGAATTATTATCGAAAAATCCGTTTTTGAATCGTTCGAAAAATATCTGTTTTCGAATTCTCGTTTTTGCTCAAATTTGGGCATCTGAAAGTGTCGATTTTTGAATACATGAATATGCGCTTTCTGCATGAAGTAAAGAACACTTCCAAGTAAATAAGAAAATGTACATATAAGCTTCTGTGCACACTTCTAGATTCGGGTTTTTGACATTCAACATTGCAAAATTGGTACTATCGACAAACATTTTATGATTGAAATCGACTGAAATCAAGTCAATTTGGTGATTTCACACCACAATGCAATTTATAATGCAAAAATAAAGCAACAAATTCGGCTCATTAGTACGTAAATACGCAATCAATTATTATGACAAATCTAGATTTTGACTAAATTGGATCCAAAATATCATTGAAAGTGGAGCAGCTGTCGAACTTATTTTTATTTAATATTACTAATCTACTACTCTCTCATATCTCACTATAAATTTCGATAGTTATCAGAGCGAATTGGCTAAAATTTCAGTGGGTAAACGTTGGGAAAATCGAGCATTTGAGTCATTGTTTTTTCCGAAATAAGATCTCCGCCATTTTTACTGCTCAATTTTTGCATTATAAATTGCATTGTGGTGTGAAATCACCAAATTGACTTGATTTCAGTCGATTTCAATCATAAAATGTTTGCCGATAGTACCAATTTTGCAATGTTGAATGTCAAAAACCCGAATCTAGAAGTGCGCACAGAAGCTTATATGTGCATGTTCTTATTTACTTGGAAGTATTCTTTACTTCATATAGAAAGCGCATCTTCATGTATTCAAAAATCGAGACTTTCAGATGCCCAAATTTGAGCAAAATCGTGAATTCGAAAACCGATATTTTTCGAACGATTCAAAAACGGATTTTTCGATGATAATTCACATTTCCCAATCTTGAAACTTATTTTTTCGTCATCTCTGCTTCGAAATAGTGAAAATGGAGACGATAGACAGGAAAAACCTGAAATTCCTAACAATTGATCCCTTTTCCTCTATTTGGCAGACCCCTCGTATGCGGCTTTTTTGGCGCGAAAATTTGCATTCAGAGATAAATTTTCACGAGGAATTTAATGAACATACTTAAAAGTACGTCTGGCATGTAACATTTTTACGACGACCAATTTGATAACTTAAATGGCGATAAGTTTTTTCCCAGGTGAGCTAGCGTTTCACTTCTAACAGTAAAAATACTTATCTCGTCGAGCTCTTTCAGAATTACTATATATGTAAGGTGTTTGCATAAGCCGTTCAAAAGATACAAAAACCGACCGCCCAACTTCAGCGCATCACACGAAATGATGGGTCAGAGATACGGCTTTCTAAGGTTGATTTTCGAACTCTACGTGAAAAGTTAACCCTAGGGAGATCTTAAAATCAGTAATTTATTTTTCGCTGTACGGCCAATGGTGAATTCTCTCAGATAGGCACTCTTAACTTCTTTGATTCGCAACTACTAGGCGTAAAAATTTCCTAAAATTCTGAAAACATAGCTACAGACATATTTTGATGCGATCTATTCGAATATAATTTATTCATGCGAAATCGGAAGTTTGAATTTTCATCAGTTTCTCGAAGAATTTTTTCTCGAAAACAAAGCCGAACACATAGCTGGATTTTAGATATGTTTTCCTCCTTGATGAGATCTACCTGCTAAAAATTTTGGAAGCGATTTAATGGTTGTAATGATAGTTTTTCATGTGACTGAAAACTTTCACCCCGGCCTACTCGTTGATCAGATTCAAATCTTTTTCAATGCCACATAATAGGGACGGCTGAGGATCTCCTTCAATGATGGAGCGACATTATCAAATAATCGTGAAACACATTCGAATTGGCGAAGGCTACGGTTTGGATGAACGTTTTCAGCCACGTGAAAAACTATCATTACAACCATTAAATCGCGTCCAAAATATTTAGCAGTTAGATCTCATCAAGGTTGAAAACATATGTAAAATCCAGCTATGTGTTCGGCTTTGTTGTCGAGAAAAAAATCTTATACAAATTGATGAAAATTTAAACTTCCGATTTTGCATGAATAAACAACATAGGCGGATAGAGCGCATCAAAAAAGGCCTAGTACCAAGTTTTCAGAATTTTAGACAAATTTCGCGCCAAGTAGCGAATTTTTAGGAATTTTGCATACATAAATTTGAGCATGAGCATGATGCAAATTATTGATTTGAACCTTTGACAAGTATACAAATCGAAAGAGGGGATCAACAGGTATCAGAAACTGTTAAAATCCCAAACTGCCTATTTTCTGTACCTGTGGGTATGCGATTCTTACGCGAACGCACTGATATTTGAGTTCAAACTTTGTTTCCATACTTTCTCCGCACCCTGTAGGGCATTTCGCACAATTTATTTCCAAACTTAATTTATTTTGTCCTCATTATTAGATTGTCCAACTTTTTTATTCTATAATTTAAAAAATAATTTCAATCATGAGTAAATATCATCGAAAGTGGTGTGTGCGCTCACAAAAATTGTTCGCAATGCCCTAGTTCGACTTGTTTTGTTCAAGATGAAATTATCATATCTTGCACAATATTCTACTATGTTGAATGATGCTTGAACTTTCTTAATTTGACAATATGTCTATCGAACGAGTAATACGACAAGGAGAGATACAGTTTCTAGTATGTTGTTCTATGGAAGTACCGGAAGAAGTTGCGGATGTCCCAGGCATGTGGAGAGTCAATCAAAACTTTTAGATCAACATCGGCCTGAGAATGGAAGTAGACAGCCTCCTGAGATTGAATAGTCATGTTCGTCCCTAATTCAGGGAGTGTACCTCCATCGGTTCCCCCTCTAGGTCGACTGCTGCAGAAGTGCAGGAAACGGGAGACTCGGGCTAAATTTTTAAAAAAATCATTTTGCGAACGTGAATGAAATTGTGCAGCATTCCTTACGGTAAGTGCATTCCATACGAACATTCTTTCGATTCATCCCACAAAGTTCTAATTCTGTAAGTATGCCTGTTCATCCAAGTTCTCATCGAATGTGTCATCGTCAGTATCTTCATTCGTCATCTCACTCCCATCCTTGCCCACGTCCTCATCGTCCTCCGTGATCTTTTCTTCATCGTTCTCCTTCTTCTCCACTTCCTCCTCTAAGCATTTGAGTGCAGAGTCGAGAACGACAGAGTCCTGCTAGAAATGGGGAAATTTTTGAACAACCTTCACTATGATTAGACAGCGCAAGCTCCGCCCACTGTGCTCTGACACTATCCCCTCGAAAGCGAGATCAGGGGGACACAGGCTTCATTCGAAACCAAATCGCTAGCTCAAAAATGAATTTGGAAGCTCGTTTTATCCTCTTTCGAATGAACCTCCGGGACCCTGGAAAATCCTTCTCTAAGTAGGTCAGCATACAAGTTTTATAGAACGACTTAGCTTAGAAAACTATAAAACTCGTATGCTGACCTAATCAGAAAAAGATTTTCCAGGGTCCCGGAGGCTCATTCGAAAGAGGATGGAAAAAGCTTCCAAATTCACTTTTGAAAGAATGATTTTGTTGCGAACTCATCATGTGTCTCTTCGATTTCGAAACGCTCATGGCTCGTGACCCCCTCCGCGTCCTCTCCTCCCTCTCCCTCCCCTCCCTCCATCCATCTCTCACCCGACGTGACTAGAAAGCACTCTACGAGAGAGCCCCCTTTCTTACTCTGCAGACTTCGGCGAAGCCCTACCCGATCGTTTCGAGAATTGAAAAGACAATGGAGAAATAGGCTCCGCCCCTCTTTCTCTCGTCTCACTTTTTGGGCCTTTTGCGTTATGCTCAATTCACCCACATTTTGCGCCATATCTTGGCTCAAACATTAGATATCAACCTAATTCAACATGCATGGTCCTATTTAGACCCATAAGCACACATTAACCACACAATTAGGCCTGTGTGACGATTTCGGCTAATCACCTTGTGGTCCCTAACTATGATAACTCCATCGCAATCTATTCGTACCTCATGGCCCATTTCAAAAGGCAAAGGTCTCACCTCGAGAAATCCGGAGTCGTCATAGACGTTTTCGATTGCGGAACTCGACGAATCGACGACAGATTGGTCGAAGTCGTCTTGGATGATGGACCCAGGACGGGAATCAGGATGGTCAAGAGGAGAAAGTGTGGAAACCGGCTGCTCCTCCTAGGAGATATTCATTGTGAGTCGTTTTGCTATTTTGAAGAAAAAAAAGTAAAAAATGTGTCTCTTGTTTTGCACGTTTTCGCGATCAGTTGAGTTGTTAGAGTTTATAGAATGAAGAAAGTGTGGAATCATTTTTTTTTAAACTCCTCTGATACCTGGTCTGAATCTTCATAAGCAACCTCGCCATCAATCATCGTGTCCTCATTCAGCATTTCACTCTCCACATTATCATTCGTGAACTTCTCTCCGTCATTCTCCACTCTCACCTCCTCCTCAATACGCTCCTCCCTCTTCTTCTCCTTCTCGTTGTGCTTCTTCTCCTCAATCCTCTCCTTCCGATCCTTCCTATTCTTCTCCTCCTTCCTCGTCTTCTTCCTCCCCCTCTTCATCCTCTTTCCTTCCTTCCTCTCCTCCTCGCTTCTCTGCCATTCTTCAGCTTCTTTCTCTCCTTCCGCACGAGACCTGCACAAAGGCTGATATCAATCGGACTTTTCGATAATACGGTTTGTTCATTCGGTACACGCTCTCCTATCTCAACTCTCTTCAAGTTGCGTGCAATGTCGCCCCCTTCCCTGAGCTTTCCCTGATCTGGCTCCCAGCCAACTAGCTATAACTCGGTTCGGCATGGAGATATCAATGTGAAAATTTCGGAGCGTCTTATCGTTGTAGAACTCTAGGAAGTGCATATGATAGTTTCAAAATAGAACTTTGAGTTTACTCCTCCTTTAAAGTTACCCAACAAGGAGGAGACCCTGATCCCAAGATGCGACGCATTGTGCGCGCGTCGCTTGTATGAGAAGGTATGCAAAAGTGAGATAGGTTTGGATCAGGCAACTTCACCCTGATCCTTTCCGGCCTTCGCTTGGGGATATTATTGATTTTTCACATTTCTGTATATCATTTCCCAACTAATTCAGCCATCGGCTATTTAATGAAAGACAAAAAATATGGGGTCAATTTCGTCCTTATTGGGTAACTTTAAATGTGCACAGTGCACTCACATCTCGGGATCGAAGAAGCAAGTGTTCAGGATGGCATTTCGCAGCTTATCCTCGATGATAAAACTTGGGTCGTAGAAGCCTTTGAGGTAGAAATGATCGTCGAGTTGAAAGTAACACTGAATATAATATTATTATTAGCTGCAAGCAACATTGATTCGATCACACATACGGTCGTCCTTTTTCGACAAAGTTATCGCCGAAATAACGAACACATTGGCGGGATGGAAATTTGAATTGAAATTTATCATCGACGATTTTAAAAACTAACGAAATGGTTGATGTCATTTTTCCATTTGCTTCCTGCTGCGTCTTCACCATTCCACAGTGTAAATTGCATCTAAATTGCAATTTTTTTTCGCTCTCCAGTGTGAACTTGAATAAAGAGTGATAAAATTCATTCGATTTTTGACAATCACGAGAAGAATATTACTCACCTTCGTCATAGGTGAAGCCGATAATCCTTTCATATGGATATTCCTTCTCTGGATACACCTCCTCAGCACCAGTATCCTTTCTGAAATTTCAATAGTTCAAACACTAAAACTTGATTTAGTCTATGTTATTTCGAAAATAAAAATAATGATCATATCGTGCTAGTGTTCGACAAATGATATCAAACTTTCTTTCTTTAGCATACTCTTTGCTTATGGCCCATAGGTGCGTTCCCCGTTGACACCTTTTCACGTACTACAGTATCGATCATAAGTCGTCCAAAACTTCCGAGTTCTGTAATTTTTGAACCAGGAGTATACTCCGGCCCCCGCGCCAATTCTGCGTTCAGTCTGTCCTGAGGTTATCAGCGACCTATGCGTGAGGCTACCGCCCGTGTTGTGTGCACGTGGTGGGGGATTTCTGACCTATTTCTTAACCCCCGTGGTCTGGGTGGATCTGCGGTATAGGTATAAGGGTATAAGGTATGCGGAATAAGGTGAGCTTATTTAGACCTCTTCAAAGTTTCTAGCTCTTGCATAGTGATGACGCACACACAATGCACTTTTTTAAATGGATTATTTCCTCGGAGAAATTTTTCATGCTTACCGAACTTTATGAGGGTTGAGAGGTGTAATAGGGCTACTCAGAATCAATTTTCAAGTTGCTGCGACTTCGCGCCTTTTTGCTGCAGAGGCTGAAATTTGGAAGCTGCAAATTTATAACTCAGCTTCTGGAGAAGCTAGAGACTCGTTCTCCGGGCAAAATGATCCTCATTGTGACCCTAGATGATCCTGAAAGTTTGGTAAAGATCGCACATCATTGGTCTTCAGGGCACAAAAAAGTCACTTGCCCAAATTTGGCCACTTATCGTCTCAAGGACGAATTTACATAAAAATGTGGTTCCTGCACAGTAAGGCTCAAAATCCATCAGATAAACTATTTCCAATTTTTGGTTGAGTTAGCTTCGCTTACCGGACCGTTTCGATCGATTTACGGACGCGCACGTCATTTCCCTACACGACGAGAGAGATGAGAGGGAGCGGCGTGAAGAGAAACGCACTCATTCTTTGAGCTCCGCGCGCTCTTTGAGCGAACGCCACGGTTCGGAAAGTGAAACTAACCACACCAACACTTGGGAATCGTTTTGTTGATGGTTTCTGAGCGTTACTATGCAGGAACCATTTTTCGTCCTTGAGACGATAAGTTTCCAAATTTGGGCAAGTGACTTTTTGTGCCCTGAAGACAAATGATGTGCGATCAATACCAAACTTTCAGGAAAATCTAGGATCACAATGAGGATCATTTTTCCCGGGGAACGAGTCTTTAGCTACTCCAGAAGCTGAGTTATGAATTTGAAGCTTCCAACTTTCAGCGTCTGCAGCCAAAAGGCGCGAAGTCGCAGCAGCTTGAAAATTATTTTTGAGTAGACCTATGACACCTCTCAACCCTCAGAAAGTTCGGGAAGCAGGAAAAATTTCTCCGAGGAAATAATCCATTTCAAAAAAGTGCATTGTGATTGCGTCATCACTATGCAAGATCTAGAAACTTTGAAGAGGTCTAAATAAGCTCACCTTATTCCCCGATGAATTTCATATCTAAATTTAAAATTTCATCCGGAGTGTACTTCTGGTTCAAAAATTACAGAGCTCGGAAGTTTTGGACGATGACTTATGATCGATACTGTATATCACGCGTCTTCTGAGAGATTGCATGACCCCCCGGCACCAGGAGCCCCAACTTTGAGCACTATCCTCGAGATAATTATGTCAGAGTATGTTAAGGACAAGAAAACTTTCTGCGTTGGCCGTTTTTTTCACAATAGGTATTTCGGTTTATAGGTATTTTCCGGTTCCGCTCCCGGCCCTACCATATATCAGCTCCCAGATGCGCTAGAATAATGGCATTAGGCTCAAAATGTTCGGAAAATTATTTCAAACAACTTTTATGTTGACATGAAGTTCCACTGATGACAACTTCATGTTTCAAATAATCAAAAAGTCATTTTGAAATGAGAAAATAAATTCCAGCGGCTCGGGGACCCACCTTTTCGTGTAAACGGACATCATTTTCAGAATCTACGTGCATTTCTACATCAGGAAAAAAATTGAGCCCAGTCAAGTAGGGGTGGGAATTGACCTTCCAGCAGCGAAAATGATCACCAAGTCGAACATGTCAAATGTTCATAATTTTGATTCTTTGCGATACCGCTTTATTTTGCAAATTTTTGATGTTTTATAACATTTACTAATACAATATATTAAATTCTTTGAAAAAACCGATGATATCCGTATTTTAGAAAAACTCATTTTTTCACCTCTCGTGGTCTAAAAAGACATGTTCGACCGAGCCGCTAGAATTTATTTTCTCATTTCAAAAGGAATTTTTGATTATTTGAAACATGAAGTTGTCATCAGCGGAACTTTATGTCAACATAAAAGTTGTTTGAAATAATTTTCCGAACATTTTGAGCCCAATGCCATTTTTCTAGCTCATCTGGGAGCTGATATATGGAAGGGCCGGGAGCAAAACCGGAAAATACCTAAAAACCGGTTCTGAAAAAAACGGCCAACGCAAAAAGTTTTCTCGTCCTCAATATACTCTGGCATAATTATCAAAAGGATAGTGATCAAAGTTGGGGCTCCTGGTGCCGCAGGGGGTCCGTTTTCATGCAATCTCTCAGAAGATACGTGATATGAGCTCCAGTACGATTCTGAGATAAGATATCGACAAATGGCCAAAAGTGCGATCTTATATGGACCCCAACGGGCAGTTTGAGCATAGTTGGGACGGCATAGCTTCAATTCGGCTTTACCCCTTGTGGTCACTACTTATGGGATGACGAGACCGACAAATTACTAATTCTCTTCACAAAATGAGTCTAAGTGCTCATTTTTTCGATCACTTTAACTTACCCGGTCTTTCTTCTCTTTCCATTTCCACTGGAGCTCCAGTTAGTTTTCCTCTTCCTTCCTTTCTTCTTGATAGGTTTCAGATCCATCGTCGTATTGTTCAGTGAGGTGAGCGATGGTGCGGCAGGAAACGGGTCATTATCGTTCACGGCGATCATTGTTGAATTGTTGAACTGAAATTGCTTAAAAGTAGAGCAATGAATATGGAATGTCGCCATCTTCAATTATCAAACTCCTTCGCCTTATCGAGTGGTAAGGGAGCGCGAGAGATGAACATCCTGATTACTTGGGTTTTCGATATCAGATATCAACGATAAGAAAATAAAAGTGCGATTAATTAGCAAGTAGAGAGAGGAAATGACTGATAATTTCAAAGAGACAAGGGAAGGGATCAAGAGGGTAGGAAGGAACGAATGAGGTCAGTGATATTGGCCAAAGGGTATGACACTTTACGGTGGAGGGTACAAGCCCTTTGGCTAGGATGCCTATCGTCACGACCATGAATGAAATTCCGCCTTTGATATCGGTTTTGACAATTGGAAGGGGGTGCGATTGGAAGCATTAAATAAATAAGGTGATGAGGCGAATACTATCTACCCTTTGGGTTGTCAGAAGAATGGGTGGGGGGCATGACAAAACGTCAACAACGCATAACCCCAAAGGAACTGAATATGATCAACGGAACAGAATTACGGTAGGGTTACGGTACAGATAGCAATGCGAAAACTTCCAAGCTACTTGATCGGCTTACAAGCAGCTTGTAAGGTACTGTTTTGTCATACTCCGGAAGAATGGGAATGAAGCGTTAGAGAAGCTGCGAGAGCTGTCCCGATTCAAATCTTCCCCCTGGACACTGAATGAGGAGACTGGCCCAAGCTACCGGCACCACTGGCGGAGTGGCACCTATGAACAGTGCCGCCCACCACCTTCTGAGAGTTTCCCGCCTGACAAGGAAATATGATTGATAATGAGAATATTGCAATTAGTGAGGGAGAGGTGTGACCGACGCCCTTCTCATCCCTTTGTTGTACAGTAACGCATACAGACTGATCCTCCCTCTTTGATAGACCCACGGCTCGTTAGGACAATGAAGGCAAAGACTTGAAAGACACGTGCCGCATGGCTGTTTCCCGCGCTCTCGATTTATTCGAACCACCGATTTATTCAATTTATCCGATTTTTCAGTGAGAGAGTTACTTAACGGGGGCATCGCGTCGAGGGAGAAGCCATCGTTTTGCAGGCGGAAGGCGCGCTCGCATAAATAGGCAGGCGAGAGGGCGCGCTCTAACTGCGCCGGGTTAGAGTGAGGGCAGAGGAGCGCGATGCGTGCGTTCAAAGGCTGCCTTAACGAGCCGTGAGACCCGTGCCGATCATAGTTTGCACACCCTTCGTTCCCCCAAAGTTTGAGAGAGTAATCGGACGCGAATTTGCTTATGAGATTATCGCTACATTTACCTTTCGGCGATGTTTTTTCTCACTTTTGAGCACAGTTGGAAAGAAATAATATAATTGTTTAGGTGTGTGAATCATGGAGTTACAAGAAGAAACTGTAACACGAACTGCGAACTATTGTATTTGCCCGAGGGAATAAATCGATTAGACAATGCGAAATTGTTCAATGAAATACTGGAGAGATGAAGCAATAAACTACTAATAACAATACGTGAATTCGGAATATCCGAACATAAGATCAATCTTCTCTCCCCCTCAAATTCACGTGTTCCCTAGCTTTGTCTGATCGGCTGGAGAGCATGAAATGAGGAGATATTACTCGTGGAAATGAACAAACATAAATGGTGATTGCAAGTCTTACTAGAAGTGAACGATAGCAATGGCAAAATGGCTTCTGAAGCCAACATGAATCCGCCTTTAACAACGGTGTATTACAGTAAATCGGGCTTGAATATTCCGTTTTGCCATTCCAAGTGAACGAGCTAATGTGATGAGATATCGGT
Organism: Pristionchus mayeri; assembly: GCA_036245805.1. NCBI lineage: Eukaryota > Metazoa > Nematoda > Chromadorea > Rhabditida > Neodiplogasteridae > Pristionchus > Pristionchus mayeri. The sequence goes on from BTRK01000006.1 coordinate 47,909,748, forward strand.
GAAGGAAATACGAGACCCTAAAATTGAAACATGGAATGCGTATAAAAGGGATTATATTCATGATAATCCCATTTAAATGAGAGAAAAATGCTGTTTGATAAGGGATAGGAAACAAACGAAGAAGAGGTAATCATTAATCACTTCTGAGACTAATGACCATTATAGTATTTGGATGGCAGAGTAGTCTCAATAGGCTGCCAAGTTCCCCAACAGGAGCTGATAAACAGCCCGAAACCTCAGGTACGGTATCGCTTGCAGGGGGTAGAGAGGAGCGAGATTGAGGCCGAGAAAGGCGGCATTCTGCATAACGTGCACTCCAGAGTTGCTGTCATTCGTCTGCTGGGTCGACTCGATCACATATCTGCTCCAAGAACCTCCACGAAAGTTCTGAAAATTGCATTTTGATGGATTTCCGAAATTATAGAATGCACACAGCATAATTTGCACTAAACTTCCCCTCCCTCACTTCCTTTTGCAACTCTAGCGCCCAGGCGTATATATTTCAGATATATTTATAAATATATTTATGTATAAATATATGTATAAATATACGTATATATTTCAGTTGGAAAATTACGACATCGAATAGAGATTTTTAGAAGCTCAAGTTTATAGTTAAATTTGTAAATTTCCAATCACTTCCATCACTCCTTGGATGTACGCTAGGTGGAGATTCTGGTAGTATGCAGTACGGGCAATCATCGAGTCAATGTATCCAATCCATTTCCCCTCCAGGTCAATAAAGGCCAGAGCCCAGTGACCAATTGCCGCATAATGAATGGGAACAAGCAGGAATCTTGTCGATGGATCGACCTGAACACTATGATTGCTCATTTACGTACGCCGATTTCGACGAGGAGATCACACAATGGGCGATGGCAATTAGAGGCGAGCCAGCTACACTCCTCTCCATCGTTGTTTCCACAATTTGGGAAAGTATAGCGAGCACGCTACATCTCTTCTTATTGTCTACTATACCACAAACCTGATTAAGAACTGCTTGAAGTCTTCCGATGATTTCCTCCCGATTCCCCGCGCATGAGGCGTCACTGGGATGGTTGAGGTGTGCGCACAGATCCACGACCTCAATATTGACAATATTGGATGATTTAGTCGCAAGTTCTGTTGCCAAGTCATTTCCTCATGCTTTCGGAACGGATTGACAGAGCGAGAAAACGTGTCAAACGAGGTGATCACCATCACTACTCGCCAGTTTCACAATCGCACCTGACAAAACTTCTTCAAGAGCCTTTTATCTACCTCTCTTCACTTAATGTTAAGCTAATTCAAGAAATTATGAAATATTCACCTTCCGGCGTGGATTATTATTCTGACTGCAGACCATTCGGAGATATTCGTGGATTACCTGAAACACTATTGCGATTGTGGGAAATAAAAAAAGAGCCGCAACGACTAATTGCGAATTTTATGCACAAAGAGAGAAGATGAACAGACTTTCGAGCTCTAATCACCTCTTTGTCTACATGGCCAACCCGGTCGCCTCCGATCTCTCCACTCTCGGCAGGTCTTAGCGACCACAGAGACCGGTATTCGAGGGGGCAATCGGGTCGGAAGCGAGTTTGATCGAGAGCTGCGGAGCACGCCCAGGCCAGGCCTCCGCGTTCGAAGCAATGACTTGAGAGCACAGGGAAGTTCGGCCCCCAATGAAAGTTGTCGCTGAAATATTGATTGATAAGCGGCTTCTCATAAGCTTGATTCTTCTTTATCGATCAAGTGGATCCAGAAATGAGAATTCAGAGAAATAAATTCGTACTGCACTGTGCTTTGCAAACTTAATTAAAGCACCTGAAAAGCGCGTGGGTTTGCCATTCCGACGACAGGTCTTGTTGAGAGGGAAACGGATGAGTAGAGGAGCGTGATGCCCTCTGAGCACCCTTCAAGAAATGGACGTCTATGACGATGAGGGCAACTTCCAAACGATAAAGATATGTTTCAGGTGCGCGAAGTAACTCAAAGGGTCATCATCTGTTTTGCATACTCGAAAGTGCTCAAAATGTTGGAATAATATCAATTTGAACTTTAGTATTCATCTGCGATTCTACTAAATCAAGGTAGTTGAGTGTGGCAGGAGAGAGGACAACGAGAGATTCCTACACGAAATCATAAAATTGACAGATCTTTTCCAAGGTTGAAGTCTTGTGCCGCCTTACGGGTTGGGTCTTTCCATTTCTACAACACTTTACGGTACCTCAAGATGTTCAATGTCGGAGCCGTCATCGACGGTGACGACTTCGTAAATCTTCTTGTCGATTAGTGGAGCGACTGCGAATTGGCAGATGTCGTCATCGACAGCAGTGGGATCAGGATGAGGAACGAACGAAGTCGGAAGTGAGCGGATGAACTGTTCCTCCTAAGGGATGTACAAATAAGTCGAGACGCGTTATGCATCGGCCTCACTGGACTCATTATTTAGCCTAGTCGTCTCTTGACGGATGCAAGATTGCTTGACATTGCCGCACCTTCCTTTTTTTCTATACCTTTACACATCCTCACCTCAAGAGTCACGCAGCCAGTATAATAATGCATTGCCGCAATTTCGCCCGTCTTCTTGACTGTGACGGGAACCAGAAGAGAGTCGACGAATTGGTGGGAAACGATGTTGTTATCATAAAAGAGATCAGGAAGGAGAGGAGAAGGAAATGTGAATGTCGATTGTTCCTCCTAAAATAAATCTCATATTATTTTTAAATCTCATATTAAGTTTCTAAAAGATATTCTTTCATATTATCGTGCCTACTATTTGTCAATCCGACTGAAAATTGCCCCCGCGTTCAACTTTACCTCAAAATTGCCTGATTCAGCGATTGTTGCGACTTCGTCCTTCTCTTCGACGAGGACGGAAGTCGGAGAAGTGAAAAAGGATATTCCGCAATTTTCTAGGTCTTCGATGGAGATCAGCTCAAGAAAAGGAGCGGGAAGAGTCGGCAAGTTGCGGATAGACGGTTCCTCCTAATACGAGTTACATTGTATTTCGTGATGCATTCGACTCTTATATGAGAACCATGTTGAAACAATGATAATTTTTATACCTTGAATGACGAAAATGTCCTTACCTCAAGAATCCGAACACCGTAGTCCATGGCAGCAACTTCATCCTTCTCGAAGATTACGGGAGCCGGAGAATCGACTTGAAATTTATGCGAACCGTTATTGCTCCCATCGAAGAGATCATGATAAGGTACGGGAGGAGATGGAAGCATGTAGGTCGACTGCTCCTCCTAAAGTGAGTCTCATTATTCCACGAGAAGAACAATGGAGAAAGTAGTAAACGCATTGTTCCACTAGAGTTCGATAAACGAGGCGGCCACCGCGGGCCCCGCCATCGAGGAATGGGAGGGAGAAAGGAAGGATGGCAATACCTCCAGATTGTCAGCGCCGAAGCTGTCATCGACGTTCGAAACGAGTTGAACTGAATCGTCCTCGATCTCCTCCTTCATTTCCTCAGTCTTCTCTTCATTCTTCTTCTCAATCTCATTCACTTCATCCATCGTCATCATCTCCTCATCATGCTCGTCCATCTCCTTCTCCTCCTTCTTCGTCGTCTTCCTCCTTCCGACCCTCTTCTTCTCCTCCTTGCTTCTCTTCATGTCCTCCTCTGCCTCCCTAGCGTGCCTCTCTCGCTCCGTATGTTTCCTAATAAATTATAATGTCAAACTAATTTTATGTTTCGTAAAATTGTATTAGTATGGCCTATTCTTGAAACTCGAGGGAAGCTGGCGCAAAAAAAACATTAAAAATGTGCACATTGAATACAATTAGAGAAACCCATTCCATCTTCTGATGTTAATTCAAAATTGTAAATCTCTTACCCTATATTGCTTCCCTTTGGCGCGGATCCAGTTGCTGTCTTCGTTGCCTTTTTCTGCTCTCCTCTCTTCTTGATGGTCGTCAGTTCTCGCTTTGGATCATTCGATGAAGAGACACCAGGCCTAGGACGGAGCGAATAACATCCGTTCATTTCGATAGAGGTCTGAAACCACTCAATGTAGAAATAGGAATTTAGATTGAGAGAACAAGAAAGAAATCGTGACAAGAACAAGTGTAGCTTGCATATCATATGTAATCAATGAGAGACGGAAAGGTCGGGATGGTGGACGGGGTGGGGCATGCCTCTGGCTAAGTTACGTCAGAGCGCTTGAAATGAAGAGCGGTAGTTCATAGAGCTTTCCTGTCACACCCTATCATGCCTTTGCACCCAACTATGTCGGTTTTTGGTATTAGTCGAAAAATCGGAAATGCTCAGTGGGAAGTAGTAACGGGGGGGGGGGAGGGTGAGGAAGGTTAGATACAGACTAGAGCTCGATAAACCGGCCATCGTCACCACATTTTCTTGACCTGTCGAGCGGAGAAAATGTATTCGGGATGAAGAGGCAAAGGCGCGTACTCGGTGCGGCTGTATTGTGATAGCCAAAGAAGAATAATGGGCGCGATGGAGGTAATCTCCACCGTTCCCACGTTTGTTGCCCGCCTCGTCCCACGCCTTCCCTCGCGGGCCGTCAAAGCACTCGATCAGCTACTGTATGTACACTAATCCAATGTCGGCACTTCTTGGATAATTTACCCACCTCCCACTATCATGTCTCATTCCCTTCCTCATCACTAAGGGGTTTTGCGCCCTAAATTTGGGGGGGAGATGCCTAGAAATGAATGGAGTTGAGGAGAAGGAGGGGAAATGATCGAAAAAGTGCCAATCCTCCCTTGTTATACCGCCAAATCGCATCGGAATGGTACGATTCTCAGGAAAATGATCAGGACAGTCAGAGATCATAGGTGATCTATGACGATTATTGTATTCGCTATGTGCAATGGAAAGAAACCGAGTGCTGAAATGGAGTGGCTGTCAATTAGAGTTCTAGTTTTCGTCATATTTTGTTCAGTTTCGCTACTTAGTCGATCGAGTGTTTGGACTAAAGAGACGGTGAAGTTGTGACCTCTATATGTATGTCCTCGAACATCGATGAACTATCTGTCGCTATCTCACAAGTCAGAAGCATTAAATTTGTACTATTAGGTTGAACAGAAAGTCTTTATAAACTGTTTTGCTCGATCACTGCTCAGTGCACGAGACCTTTGGTGTTCCCTCGCCTCTAGTGAATAACAAATGACAAAGGGACTATGTGGTCAACAACTCCCCATTCCACGCCTTTCATTCTGCTACTAGTAAGATCACGATGTTTGTTCACACGGCCTTGCACATCCGCAACGTTCTGTTATTCGTATTCCTCTCTCACACTACAATGAAGGAATAGGAACGTCAGTTGGCTGAAGTGTACGATTCATATGCCACTCACTACCAGACCATGCGCAATTGGTACCAACTCTTCGAGAAGGGGGACTTTTCCATGGATGATCATGACCGGTCTGGGAGGCCACCCGAGCTGGATTTGGATGCGCTACGGATCGTAGTGGAATTGGATCCTTTCCAAATACCCGCGACATGGCAGCCACACTTGGGGTATCGCAAAGCACCATCGTAAAATGATTGGTCTCCATTGGCAAGAAGAAGAAGCTAGGCCGTTTCATACTCCACAAATTGACCCAAGACCAGTTTGACCACCGTGTCGACGATTCCCTTTCTCTACTCACTCTTCACGCTGGAGATCGATGGGTGGACCGTCTCATAACAGGGGTCGATAAGTGGGTCTGCTATGAGAATCACCATAGGAAGGCACAGTGGGTGGATGCCAATGAGGCCCCACAGGACGTCGCAAAGCCTGACCTTCACCCTATGAAAATCTTGCTCTCTGCCTGGTGGGGAGTGGATGGCCCGATTTACTGGGAGCTCCTACCCGAGAAGCGGATAATTACTGGATATGTCTACACTAAACAACTACGGAATCTCAAGAAGAAATCCGCACAATCTGCCCTGAACGGCAAGAAAGTGTACTATCAACACGATAACGCCCGACCCCATGTTGTACGGCAGGTCAAGCAGGAGCTGTCCAAATATGGCTGGATGGTTCTCCCTCATACACCGTATTCTCCTGGCTTGGCCCCTTCGGATGATTGGTTGTTCTCGGATCTGACCCGTCATCTCGATCAGAGATCCTTCACTTCCCGTGGGGCGATCGAGGCCGCACTCAAGCAATATTTTGATTCGCGCCGAGATGGGTTCTATAAGGAGGGAATCCATAAGTTGCCTGAACGTTGGAGATTTGTCGTAGATCACAATGGTGCATACGTTTGATTTCGCTCTTGCGCTTTATTGTCAGAAGAATTGAAATAAAAAGTTTATAAAGACTTTCTGTTCAACCTAATACGATGAGTCTTTTTTCCTGTTTTTCGTAGAGACACGCGAGACGACGAATATGAGTTATCCCGCCTCTTCCCCTCTCACTCAATGCTTCCTCTGAATCATTCGGACCACACTCCATATCACCACTTTGAAATTCCTTCGTTCCATAGGTTCGCTAATTCGATAACGAAGAATGCTCTCGCCGTATTCTCAAATAGTGATTACATTGCGAGCAAAAATACGCTTAACTTGTGCTATTCTGTATCTCCCTCTTCGCTCTAGGCTTATAAGATCAGAGATCATCCTATGGTTTTTTCGCCTGTAGAAATGAGTCGACCCGCTGTTGTATCTTACCTTTCCTTACTCGCGCATATCTCACATAAAATCCAACATCTCACGAGGCGCAAATGCCGTTTTTTTCCTCTTCGTCCCCTTATGGCGTTTTCAGAGAGAGATCGATCTATTCATTGATCAGGCATACATTTTCATATTTTGACTTTCGTTGTTGGTCAGCGTGATAGCATTTATTGTGAGCAATGGTCTCGCTCTCTCCAGACCTCTTTATTGTAGTGAATGCATGAGTTTATCACTCTACTCTTCCTTCTCATCATTGCGGTATGCGACGCCCGAGTGCTCGACCGATCGGAGTTCTACAACGTGTGCGTTTTTTGGAGTTCGAGAAACGATGCTTCGGTTTCTTCATACTCTCATACTCTCCTCGAGAATGAGTAGAATCATGAGCAATCGTCTGACTCTCTTCAGTTTGCAAACTCTCTCGTCTCTGACCGGCGAGAAAGCGTGCACACTGAAGAGAGTCAGACCATTGCTCAGAATCATGGAATTAACAGTAATTTTCCCGAACCTCGAACTCTAGTTCAATAGAAATTCGCAGTTCGATCAAAGACATCAATCACCACGTCAAAGAGATGGTGCTGGACTGCCCTTCTCGCTCTTTCCAATTCTGGCTCGTATGTTGCTCTCGTTCTTGTGCCTTGGCGCGGAATTATTTCATGCTATCTGGGACCATTTTCATTCTTCTCTATTTGCTTTACAGTCTTCTGCAACTTTCTTTTCTCGCATATATTTTCATTTTCGAAAACGTCACGATTGCAGGTCCAAATTCGTCCCTCGACCTGCTCGATTCCTGTCGGAGCAGAGGTAATTGCTGCTTGCACCGACAGCGACCAGACTGTCAGCTTCCCCTTCCAAGTCTCCCGTGATCGAGTGCGTTGGATTCTCGGTCAGTGGATATGACACTAGGCCGGATGAGAACCCACTGGATGAGAACCAAAAAAGTGCCCTTCTCCAGTATTTTCACATTTGTTTCCTACACTGTCAAAACATCTTCTGCGAACATACTACGGAAGTGTATCCTTTTTGGTTCTCATCCGACGGTTCTCATCGGGGGTAGTGCCGTTGATATTTCCAGAGTGAAACTCTTGAGTGATAGGAATGGTAATAATACGCAAATAAAGAACTCGAGATACCCATGATTCATGGGAACGCTCAAGAGCCCAGTTACTCGTTCCGTTTTTCAACCCATTCAGCAGTCGGCAAGGCCAATGTAACAATGGTCTCACATAAATAAAACTAAACTTAATTCAGGTTTGGACAAATACAACCCCAACGAATGCGAGACCTACAGAGTGACAAATCATGCGAGGATTTTGGCATTTAGACTAGTGGTCGTCTCATCAGTTTACACTCCTACGACCGATTTATTTGGTAGAATTTGAATATTTCAAAGGCAGAGTACGACTACGAAGAGGTTGAGTACGAGGATCAGGAGGAAGAGGCAGAGAGGGAGGAGTGGAAGGCGCATGAATTAGTGACGACGGGAAGAGGTGTGATATCATATGTATTTGTCCACCCACTGCATCCTCTCTTACGCGACACGAATCTGAACTTACTCCTCTCGAGGGAGCAAATGTTCAGATTCGTGTTTGGCTTCCCCCTCCTTTTTCCCTTTCTCTCTCTATCCTAGATCATTCTGCAAGAATCATTGTTGTAACGTGTAGATCCATAATTCTTATGAATCCTATCGGACTAGAGAGTCTCGTGGAAATGGAAATAGACAAAGAGGAGTGAGCGAATAATCAGAATAACTTTGCAGTGGGTCAGGTCTTCCTGCTGCCCCTTCTCGCTCCCATCGTCCACTCTCGCATCAATGAGATGAGAGAGACGAAGGTGAGCGACACTGAGAGTAATGGACCCAGAGTAATCGTCAGACTCTCTCCTAATTGCATGCGCCCTCGCTTTCTCTAACCTGCGAGAGAATGTGTGACCGATAATCAGTGAGGACTACTCATCCCCCGTATATCTCCTGCCTTGACCGTTGCCCCGTTCCCTTCCCCCACCCTTGCTGTCAAGCCTACCAATTCTATCCCATCGACAGTCATCCGTTTCTTGCACACTCTCAGATTATGATTGCGATCGAACGCCTAACGTGATGAATGAATGGATGAATGAATTGGGTTAGGAGATGGAGAGGGTAATCCTAAAAGTACCAGTAATCCTAAAAGTACCGTATTGCTCTTCAGCGACGTCCCATGCCTGCAGGCGTCCGCCTCGCTGCAGTCAACGATGAAGGAGAGGAGTTTAGAGTAAGTAAATGCATTCATTCTATGTATTGCTTCATCAACATAACAAGAGATGAAATGTGGTGCATGTAGGGAGAAAACTCTCGCATTCCTATACTCTCTCTCACGAGCGACTCTCGGAGCGATTGTTGTTGGCATGATGCCCATAAAATAGCGTGCTGTCCATAGTAGGTGGAACAATACAAATTGGACAATGAACTGTCAAACTTCTCTACTACCTGAATTGGCTTCTACGACAGCCCAAAAATTCGAAAATTAGGAGCTTCCTTATCACTATGAGGTCACCGTCGACAGTGGTGAAGATGACAACGAGGTATTCGACACGGTCAGTGACAACGAGGAATTCGACACGGTCAGTGTTGCGATCTTTGATTTTGTCGAGATACAGATTTGGATCAGTATCTCTTCCTGTCGCAACTCGAATTATTTATTTTGCAAGTAATATCAGCGCAAGGAAATTACGGACTTCCATTTTTTCGTGAATGAAATTGATTTCATCAGGTGGAAGATGCTCGCAACGATGGAATCTCGACAGGCGTCAATCACTTCTCTTACTTCTTCCTAGTTTTCATCGTTTTCCTACTTGAACTTTAGTGCTGTCGGAAGATATCCCGTTACGAAGCCCGAAATTTATTTGTACAGCAATAATTTATCAAATTATGTGAAAGAGTCAACTTCAAATTTATTCTTTGAAATTATTGATAAATCATGAACAAGATTACAAGTGCTACACCAGGGTAAAGGTGGAAAATGTTATGCAACACACTAAGATTAAAGCTCGTTGGGATCCACAGGGTGAAGTTTGTCGAATTGTATTGCGAGCTGAATTACGGTGATTTAAATCGATAAATTAATTTTTTAGCTTGAAGATCCCATGTTTTTGTATTTGTCCATTCTTGCAATACGAAAATCTCACCTCGCGCAGTGCTTCCTTCTTATCCTCTTCATCCTCAGCATTGGGAGGTTCCAGCTCAGCATCTCTCAAGTTCTTCACGAGCAATCCCACTCCATGAGTGAGCCCGTATACAGCGTCGTCCATCAGGGAACTGCGATTAGGTCGGATGAGAACAATGACGTCATTTCCATTTTTCCTATATCAAAGACATCACGACGTTCCCATCAGATCTAGTACCGAGTAGAGATGTGCGAAATTCGCGTTGTTCTATCGACAGTTAAGGATGGTCTATTTGTAGATCGGACAACATCTCCGCACTTACTTCAGCCCAATTTGTTCTCTAATAAAGCACATCTTGGTCTTGAGTGCGATGAATTCTTCTTGAATTGACTGCAAAAAACCAATTTGGTTTCTTGTAAATAATAAAAAGGGTTAAAAAAAGATGTAAACAAACATACTGAAGCAGTTAGGCCGTCCTCGACGACTCTCAGGATGATCTCGATGTAGGCGCCTAAGAGGAAGGCAGACACTCTCTCATCGATAGACCACTTCTCGGCCGAGCAGAGCTGTAAACATATAGTCGATTAAATGATATCCTTCTATTGTTGTCTACTGATTTCTGGTTGCTCTAGGTGTTCATCTTGCAATTGGGGATAGTTTCGCATGAAGTGACTGTTTTCATTCCATTTCTCGGCCGAGCAGAGCTGAGAAGAAAAGCAAGATGAGGGATGCCATGCCTTGTATCTTTATGTTTCCTAATTGTTGCTTGATGTTGTGTTGTCTCGCTCTTTACTCTTCTCACAGGCGAGAGTTCACGCATAATGAGAAGCGTGAGCTCATGCGAAGCCTTCACTATCTCCGTGTGGGCTCTCGATTGGCCTTCGGACTCATACCTTTCAGGATGAGTCTACAGGTAAGGGATTGTTTGGAATCCAAGATTAGCCATGGAGAGAATCGCATATTGTTCCTAGTAGTTATCCCGTGTAGCATAGTTTAGTCAGTTTTAGTCATTAGTCATGATACCCGAAATTCAGTAGATTCAATTATACACTATATGTAGAGACCACAACGTATTCTGCCAAAACCATCTCACAAGACAACTTGTGTGCCCAATGGAACCCTAATGGTATAAATAAGACCATATTTTTTGATTTAGATCGATATCTTAACCCTGCGCCGATTTATAATCTAAACACCTTAATCTCGCTCTCAATGGAAAAATTCTCGAAATCGGGACAGCGTGAAAACATCGGAAGGGGGCAAATGAATGTATAATTTTTGATCGCAAGTCGCCAGTCGTTCGATCGGTGTAGTGGTAGAGGTCCACCTCTAATGCCTGAAAGATGCAGGTTCGAATCTGCCCGGATGAAAGTGGTTTGCACTTTTTTGCAAATTTTTGTATGAAATCTTTTAATCATTTCGACAATCAGGAAAATGATCCATCTGTTTTCTAACTTTGTGTCATGTATTTGAATGATGTGAACTGCATAATACGAGTGGAGCAGCTGCACACGAGTACAACGGCCCATTTTACGCCTATTCTGATTTTAATTAGCGTATGCTGACCTAATTAGAGTTGCCTAATTAAGCTGCTCCAGTGGTCATTTATGAAGGACCCTAAGAGCTACTGAAATCGCTTTTGATCGTCTAATTTGGTCAAGAATTCCGACTGTCGGAGCTCTTGCGGATTTTGAGCGAATTCGGTATTCCCGAAAGTGGGCGTGGCTTGTGGTCTCTAACTATATGTGCCATGCAGCAAACGGGCAAGCTTACTTTAACGAGTGCTCTCATCTCCGCACAGGCCGCGACGTAGTCCTCTCCTTCTTCCTTATTGATTGACTTCATCATCACCAGTAGTCCTCTTGCCGCGCCGAGCACAAGTTCCTTCCATGGGGTATCACTAAAAGAAATTAAGCTCGTCACCCATCCTTAGAGTTCAAGAAATGCAGCCATGATCTCTTCGTTCTCGTGAACAATGGTCTGACCCTCTTCAGTTTACACGCTCTCTCGCCGGTCAGAGAGAGCATGCGAACTGAAGAGAGTCAGACGATTGCTCATTCTCGTGAATAAAAATGAAAAGATCGCGGTATCGTTTCCCGAACTCTTTTCCGTGTGCTCTCTCACATACTCAGGAGTAGGCGCCCAAGTTGGAATCAGCCTTGTTCTATCCTAGGGTGCCGCCCCTACGCTAAAGTGACTTTATAAGTTGGATCCAAGGCAACACAAGCTGGATTCAGGGCTGGATCCAACTTGTAATTGACTTTAGCGTAGGGGGTGGCACCCAAGGGTAAAACAGGGCTGATTCAAACTTAGGGGCGCCACCACCTGAGTATCTGACCGCGGTGAGAGCAGACAATAGCTTGAGATTCATTTTTGGATTTATAGTCTATAGACAACGAAACTGACGCTCGTTCGGCGAACAGCTGGATAGTCGACTCCAGCGAGTCCAGGCATTCGGTGAGCCGCTGAAAGTATGAACTTTTGAGACTCCCGAAGCGGGTTTTCTTCCCTTGCAATAGATGTAACGCTGGTCCAAAACTGTTTGATCGAATGAAGATTTGAGAAATTGGAGTAGTGAATTGAATTGACTTACAAGTTGGGACAATTTAGCGACGCAGACATGAATAATTGCGATCTGATCTGCGAACAATTTCCGGACGGGAACCTCACAGTCGAGAAGAATAATCTACAATTTTTAATTGTAAATTAAAATACTGGAAAATGTCATAGAGTTCAGCAATGCCCTTTGAATCGTAAGCAAGTGAGAGTGATCACGAGTTTGTATGCCATAGAATCCTGTTTACATCCAAAGTCTAATCTGAAATGTCAGATACTTACATGAGCGCTCACTCCTCTGAGAAACTCGAGCTGCTGTGATTGCATTGACATTTCGAGAAAGAACTGAAAGTTACAGTGTACTTGCTACAGTGGGATTGGGTCTCAATGGCGATAAAACTGTCGGAATGAGTTCCAAGCCTGATCCAAGGGATGTAAGAATAGGAGGAAAAGTAGTAAAATTGCAAGATAAGGTGGTCTACTTGGGAAGCGCAATCGCAGTCAGCGGAAATGATGACTGTGAAATCACCCGACGCATTCAAGCTGGTTTTGGTGCTTTCCACAAACACCGCACTTTTCTTATCAACAAGGGTATTCCAATGGCACATAAACGTCGGCTTTTCAACGGCTGCATACTTCCCGCTGTGGTTTACGGTTGTGAATGTTGGGCGCTGACCAAAGCACAAATGAATCGATTATCGGTGGCTCAAAGAAAAATGGAACGTTGGATGGTTGGCTGTACTGTGCTCGATCATGTCTCTAATGAGAGGTTGCGAGATTCAACTAGAGTTCAGGACTTCGTTCGCACTGCTCAGAAAAGGAAATGGTTTTGGTTGCATAAGATCGCGAATGATGATTGCCGGAAGTGGAGCCGATCTGTGATCGAATGGATTCCGCGGAGAAAGAGGAGCCGCGGCCGCCCAATCACGAGATGGAGCGACTCTTTCCGCAAAGCAACAGGCCCAAATTTTCTCAATCAAGCACGAAGCTCTAACTGGAACTCCATGCACATCAGAGCTCTCGCCTGATCTCCCGAGAATCTAATGACCTCTAGATAAATGTGTTAAAATCGTAAAAAACTGAAAGTGAACGTTACTGATGAGGATATGAGGGGTCGAGATCCCCAACCTAATCTATGAAAAGGGTGGGAATGAATGGGGAGGGTATAAGTAGGAAAGGATGGTTTCACAAACAGGAATAACTAAAGAAACAAGTCCAGATATTTTGGCGCGCATTAATGTACTTTCAATTAAGATGCTCTTTTCGCGCTATAAAGGCGCTGGTTACGGTTAGGAGTCCGGGTACAGTAGGGTGCTTGAAGGCGCGTATAGGCAGAGAATCTGATCTTCAGTAATCAAAATGAATCTATCGAAGAATGATTTTCAATCTCTTAGTCTGAACTTTTAATTTGTAACGAGATGAGGTGGATAAAAAATGTAAAAAATATACAAATTTAAATTTGGTTTGGGTCGAAATTTTAAAAGTCAGTTCCCGATAGGTTAGGTTGAAGATTTTTATTACAGAATTCTCGCGTTCACTACTTTTCAAGAAATGTTGTTCTCTCTTGTAATTTTTTATGTGTTTGCTTTCGTAAAGACGCATAACTTACAAGGAGGTCAATTCCCGTGACCTATAGTTATGCAATTTCCTTCATCCACTGAGGATCCAACACTGTCTTGATACAACTATAGCATACTAACTTCGCCTTTTGAGTGAGTCTGTTATGTTCTCATTTCTGCTCATCACTGCTCTAATATTCACTAATATTCACGAATATGTTTCTCTGTCCGTTTTATTTCAACTCGAACCCTGTGGGCATGCTCAGGTTGTCTTGCAAGCGCCTCGGAAGCTTCCAGTTAGAAGAGACGTCACTATTACAGACAAATTTGGTCATTCCTCACTAGCTAATAATATCGCTTCCCCACAATGAATCATAGGATGCATGAACTGTTTCTGATTGTTTTTCTGACCTTCTCTTTGTGTTCGTTATCTGCCCTCCACAATTCAGTGTACCATCGCAGCTCCGCATCTTTTTTCCAGGCACTCTATGCCTTCGGAAGCGGAGATCTCTATAGTCAATGCATGGGCAGCCGAGATGAAGGAGGAGATGGATAAAGTGGGTTTTCCTCGATGATTTTGCAGTTATACTCTGCTACGAGTGGGTCTTCGTTCACAACATGTAGTCGGGCATACTGAACGGATGAATTGGATAAAAGTAAAATGACTCCCTTCATTCTGTCTGTGCTCTCACCGATCGGTCCGACAATATTGCACTCAGAAATAAGAGAGCCATTACTGCGTGCCAGGCCTTTTTTTCCCTAGGCAGTACTCATCATATCGATTTCACTGGACTGTCTAATGCCTTCGCAATTCAGCCTCGCCTGCCCTCTGACTCCGATAATGTCATCGCGATGCTCTCCCTTCGAACGACCGTACAGGCAATCAACTGCATCCAATGGGGACAGGTAGGCATTCGAGTTCAAAACGGCACTAGGTCGGAGGAGAACTATGACGTCATGCCGCCTTTGATATATCATATGAGGCATGACGTCATAGTTCTCATCCGACCTAGTGCCTCTCCTCATTATATCTGACAGAGAAGGACGTTATATCGTTTCATGATCTTGCAGGTCTTCCGTTTCTCACTGATTGAGCAACTGAGGAAAGAATTTGGCAGTTCAAATTATTTGGACCAAGTGATTCATTGTGATTATGAAATTAGCAGAATGATAGTAGTGAGGGTGTAACCAGAAGTGCACCAAATTGATGTGCAGTTGTCTCTGGTTATGTGTCCGACGTAATTTAAATGGGTATTTATAGAAGACAAGGCTAGTTTTTGCCAAAAGATTGATTGATTGAAGTTGGATGCACACGTACTTTCAATTTTTTCCTGACCGAATAATTAATTCTGCAGAATTCTCTGCACCGAAAGCTTGCGTTCGCATTGTGTATACTCATGGAGGATATGAACACGAAGTTAATCGTCTCGCAACCGCCGCTGCTTCCCGTGAGTAGCCGTCCACTTGCATACAACAAATCCTTTTTCGAATTCATAAACAAATCCAACAAAGCTATCTCTGCCAACAAACAAAGGAAATAGACCAGTTCAGTGCCTCAACACACAGACTTCCACTTTGTTGATATAGCAAATATCGAAGTTTTTTCAGGGCGAGTCCGACCTCTCTGATTTTCCGGATACCGAAGTGAAACTGGACGAGCAGGCACTTGAATCAGTGGAATCTGCACCAGCAGAAACTCTGTTCTACCCAGAAACTCAGCCACACGAAATGAGCAATATGGTAAGCTAAATGATTGGCACTTGGATGATAAGAAACATTACGGATGCGAACGAGAACGTTCCTCGTGTTAGATATATTGAAGAGGCCATACAAGAGATTAGTATCACGAGTTCGATTTTCAAATTCTTCGAGTACGATTACTTCCGTTTAGGACCAACCGGAATTTGCTGGTTCATCTGAGCAAGTATTTGAGCAGGACGAATCGGCTGTGAAAGAAGAGCCCCTGGACGACTTTGATCTTACGGTAGACGAATCTGTTTATCTTCGCTCAAATTCGCATATTCAGCAGACAGCTCAAGACGGACCTCCCGATCTACTCAAAGAAGAAATCAAGGAAGAGATTGTGGAGGAAGAGGAGCTCAGTGGTAAGTACGGTAGGTATACGGTAGATCCAGCTTACAAGGCAGGTGAGAGAGCACGCAGAATGAAGAGAGTCATTTCTCTCCAAGTCATTCCTAATCTATGCTCGAGATTACCGTAATCGTTAAACTTTCCCTGCAGGTGAGCCTTCGACTTCTCATCGATCTGAAGTAGCCCTGCAGTTTTCGTTTACTGCAGGTAAGCTGATTGGCACTTCACCTGTTTGAGAAAAAACAACACGATCTTTTCATTTCAAATACTCTTTCAAAACTCTGTAGACCGGAACGCATAGACTGGAGGAGAAACTTTGAAGAATGAAAACATGAATGCTCGAATTTCGGACCTTATTTTTTAGCCCGCTGTCGTCCGTTTATGTCCACAGCGCAGCTCACGGGCAACAAAGCTGTTCCCAAGAATGCGTCAGTTTACTCATCATCATCTTTACAACGAAACGATTAAGACACTCAATCGTGATTTGTGGAGAGAGAGCGAACTGTCGTCCAGATCCCTCCAATAAAAATATGGCACTTCTTCGATATTTGGCCCACCCCCCCCCCCCCCTTCCCCTATCATTTCTCATTCCCTCCCTCTATCAAAGGGGTTGTGCGACCGAAAATCAAGGTGATATACCTAGAAATGAGTGAGGTAGGAGAGGAAGGGAGGGGGTGTGTCAAATATCGAAGAAGTGCCAAAAATATCCTTGGATGCATTGCAGGAAGTTCCTCCAGTGCATCACTTGTGAGTTTCGCACCATGGACAGCGACATGATGAGAATGCACAAAACGGTAGGTGATCTTTAAAGACGGAGTAACGTAACGTGAATGAATAGTAGTGGGAGTTTCTCCTCGAAGATATTGCGCTAGTAATAAGAAACTCCGTGATCGTATCGGCGGTGGCTTTAAATACCCACATGAATGCCTCATTGTACTCGTCTTTCATGTTAGCATGAAGTATAAAATTACTGAGCAATTGTCTGACTCTCTCGTTATCACGTGATCTCTCGCACTGACTGATCAGCGAGAGAGCATGGGAAATGAAAAGAGTCAGACGATCGCATAATGGCTTGATGATGTTTATCTCAGGAACTGGAGTGCACCGAGTGCAGCATGAAGCTGTCCGCCTGCATGAGGGAGCATCACATGGAGAGACACGAGAGACATCGAGTGAACTTGTCAGTGCTTCAGAACCTTTTTATTCCAATTCGAGTGCGCGGCTTGGAAATATATTTTTCATTCCAGAGTAGATCATCGTAATCTGATTTTGATGGCTAGTTGTATCTAGATAATGGTGATAATTTAGAAAAGCCGCAGTTCGCAAAAGGAAGGCAACAGTCGAAGCGAGGAAACCACCTCCATCCGTTCTTCACCCAGAAGCAACTCCCGCCGAATCGTCCCGAAATTCAGCTGAGAAGAGTAAGAACGTTTCCATGGTGATGTAATCAGTGAGTATTGGACCGATACCAAATGGGAAATTGTTAGCCGTGATTAGATCACGCGGGTAAGAAGGTGTGTAGCAAAATCGGCACACCAGACCGAATTGCACTTGCATAGCAGTGCTCCAGCCAGCCCAGTTTCGTAAAGGTGCAACCACGTTAAGCGAGTTTATAGTCGTCGAGAGACTGGGTGGTGTAGTCCGGTGGCACAATCTCGAAAACAGGATGACTCTTTACACCTTTTAGTGGCGAAATCGAAGGGCGCATGTTTCTTCTGCGATTTCAAGCCCGAGATTCCGCCTGTCGAGACTTCGAGGATTCGAGAGGAATTGGACATCCACATAGCGACGGCTCATCCACTACTAACTTTTCAGTGAGTACTAATTAGCGATGGCTTTGCAAGAAATTTTCGCTATGCATTTGCCAGTATGGCCGGTGAGGGAATACTCAGAATGAGTTTAAAATAGTCCTAATCTTTACTTTCCATATGCATAACAGTCATTTTGTATGGAGAGTTCGTATTTACGCTCTTTAGAAAATCTTGAGATTTCAGCGATGCGAAGCAGTGTCTCTCGTGCAAGTTTCGTACAATGTTCGACACCATTTTCGAAAAGCATTTGAAGAAAGTAAGCTGACACTGAGTCTCATTAGAGTACGATTACCGGGCCTGCTTTTCCACTTTTCCAATATTCTCTCACTACCGGTCTATCGTACATGCTGGCGAAATCAGAACGGCCACCGAGTAATTGAGAATACGCAAACTTAGAAGCAGTGGTTGCGTTCGTGTTTTTTATCATGGTCGATTTGCCGGAATCGACCCGGAGATGTCCGGTTAATTATGGATATAAATCGATTAACCCAAAGCAGATAATTATGGTGTGACTACGGTATTTTATAAAGCTCACCAGCGGTTTGCGTATTCGCAGTAACTCAGAAATCGAAATTTCCTCGGTGCCTCTCGGTGGTCGTTCTGATTTTTCCAAAAAGTACGATAGAGTGTGAAAAAATGAAGAGACATTCACCTAACTGTATGGGTGCAGTAATTGAGATAGCGAGATAATGTGGAATCTGCAGATATTCACGTGTAGCCTATGCAATGCGAAAGTGATTGAATGCGAGAAGAAGGCGCACACGAAGATGCACCAACGACTGGAGAAGACGAGGTCAGTGAGGAATTCGACATCTGATTCAGAATGAGTAGTGCAGAGGTTAGAGTTGTATCATGACATGAGGATTAGCTTTGAGGATAAGCAGAAGGGAAGGGCACTAGGTCGGATGAAAACCGTCGGATATGAGTGGAAAAGTGCCCTTCTCCAGTATTTTCAAATTAGGTTCCCACGCTGTCAAAACGTATTCTGCAAAAATACAACGGAATGGTAATATTTTTGGTTCTCTTCCGGTCGGTTCTAATCCGATCTAGTGCTTGAGACCTCACAATGGCTTAACTTTTGGTGACATCGAGGATGGACAGAGGGGAGATTCTTTCGGAAGAGATGGGAGAGGCGTGTGATGTTCGAACTATTGTTGGAAAAAAATTGCTCCGTATTCAGCGCGAGGCTTGCGTCTGCGAAGATGGCAGGGGATGAGACGACGTTGACGTCGGAGAAGTCGGCGAAGACGACGCCGTCGACAACCGATTCAACGATGACGTCAGCGACAACTTCGAAGACAACGCCATCGAGTGCGAAGAGACGAAAGCCCAGCGACGTGCCGTCGAGGGAGTCAATGAAGACGACGTCGTTGACGAAGGATTCAACGGCGACGTCGAGTGCAAATTGACGGAATACCAGTGATAAAAAGAAGGTATAGAAGTCGTAATATCTTCGTACAATCCTTATTGCGGAGATCCAAGCAATGTTTCTTGTGCTGTGAAAGAATTTGAAATGGCCTTAGGTGTCGATAAAGATGAGTTGAGACAGAAAGTGATCGAGCACCCTGAACCTACAGTATGCACCTGTGTTGGGGTGTTCTATGGATCGCACACCACATTCTAGGAAAACAAGGGCAGTATGGGCGAGTAGAAAGCCGTGATCGCGCTAGTGTTCCTTCGATTTCTGGAAAATTAGCAGTTTTCGAGCGACATGATTCGTCTGCACACTCGGAGTGTCTGTGGAGAGGGGAGTCATCTGTTACCGATCAAAACTTTCCTTCCTGATTTGCCTTTCTATTCTACGCGGTGTGTAATGCTCATCATTTCTACTGATCGAGTGATTTTCGTGATATCTGTCAATTGATATTTGAATATTCCGAGATCAATAAGATCAATCAATCAATTTTCCTCAAATCCCTCATTTGCATCGCCCTCTCCTCCTCCTCCTCGTCATTCAATCACGTACGATTCCTCTCTGCCCTCTCCCTCTCCTCCTTCATTCATTTCCCAGTTTTACCCTCCTCTCCACCGGCCCTCCTCTCCATTATGGCCGAGTACGAGCACAAAATCACGTTCGATCCTCCAAAATATGTGAGTGCTTCTTCCACCCCCTCCCTCCTCCTCCTATCCTACCGTATCCTGCACCCTACCGTACCCCTTCAGGTGACATTCAAACCAAATCCTGAAGAACAAATCAAGGAGGTCACCATCGCTAATGCTCACAACCAAACTGCGATCTTCAAGGTACTGTACTCGATGAGGATTAATGTATCGATTACTGTAGGATTACTGTACGGAAGATCACCATCTGTATTCAGATGAAGACTACTCGACCTGGTGTATTCAAGATGAAGCCAGTCTTCTTCTCCCTCCAACCAAGGACGCAGGTTGGAGAAACGAAGACCAAAGATCAAAGATCAATATGTTTTGCAGAAAGTGATCAAGTTGCACTACTCTGGATGCCCCGAAGGCGTAAAGCCTAATCTCAAGGTACACTGCAACGCAAAGATTCGATATTCTACAGTATTCATCAGGATCGATTCTCGGTGATTATGGCCATCCTGCCCAAGGATGCGCCGGCGGATTGGGACATGGAGAAAGTGTGGGAAGACCAGAAGATGCAAGCGGTACGGTATATTCCCCCGATCGACAACTGATTGATACGGTACTCAGGAATTGGCGGACTCAGTGAAGAGAAGAGTGCTGAAGATCCACTACGAAGGCTATCCGATTCCTGCTGACGCACCAGAGAAAAGCGAGAACAAGAGCAAGAAGACTAAGAAAAGCAAGGATTCTACCGATGACGCCCCGCGCAAGGTCAACTACAACCATGTACAGTACCCTCCCTGCCATCCTCCTCTCTACCGTACCCAATCCTCCACCGTGCCCAGCACTCTTCTTCAGCACCCTCTCATCTAACTTATAATATCGTACCCTACCGATCCATACAGTACCCTGCCGTACCCTACCGTATCACACCTACCGTACCACTCCTTGCAGCCTGCGTTCTCGGCCGCAGCGAATGCAAATGCGCACGGATCGGCCCCAGCCGTGCAGCCAATCGTGTACATCGTCTATCAGGGACTGCCACCCAGAGGTACGGTAGAGAGAAAGGAGTACAGTATCTAACGGCTATCGATGACTGAGTATTCTTGCAGAAGACGGGGTCGAGACCAAGTGAAGATCATGTAGAACGAATACATCGAATAAAGATGGTGTTTGAATCAATCACGTATCCTTGCTCATCATTGAACATACTCAGCAGACAGAATGAATCTAAAGATACCATGCTTCTCCATTAGATTGACCAGAGTGAATGTTCGTATCCAAGAAATGTTGTGTTGCCGTGGTTCGAAGACCCTCTAGAGGGGGGGGGGGGGTGTAGGGCGATTGCCGGAAAGGTATCCCCTCGAGGCGATTGGAGCAGAAATCTATGAACCACGTTGCGATCGGGATTCCGTGGGTAGAATGAACTTTATCGATGGGTCAGATGCTTGCATGCCAAGAACGAGCGAGAACACGTCGGGGAAAAAAGTCCATGAGCAAAAAGAGTGCCGATCTTACATAGTACTGGGGCAGGATGCAACATCTCACTTTCGATTTTACAATCACCCATTAGATCGATGCCATTTTTGTCACTATTCTCGAGCACTAGCAAAGAAGCAACGAACAGTCCATTCCCTTGTCCCTTTCTCCTTCCTCGATTGCGAGCATCTCGCTCTCTCCATTCCACTCTTCGGCCAGAGCGGACGAGAGAACATGCGGAATGAAGAGAGTCAGGTGATTGCTCTCAACTTCACTGGTTTCTTCCAACCAGTAGATGGGCGACTTCCCACCCACTGGTCAGGGCACTGGTTGACA
Organism: Pristionchus mayeri; assembly: GCA_036245805.1. Classification (NCBI taxonomy): domain Eukaryota; kingdom Metazoa; phylum Nematoda; class Chromadorea; order Rhabditida; family Neodiplogasteridae; genus Pristionchus; species Pristionchus mayeri. Next base: position 47,931,377 of record BTRK01000006.1, read on the forward strand.
ACAGGCCAGACAACTGGTATGCTGTTTTTGACCAGTGGTTGACCAGTTACAGTGTGCGTAGCATATGCTAACCACTGGTTAGCCAGTTGCCCGACCAGTTACCCACTTACTGGTTTTGGAGAAACCAGAGTTCGCTGTGTCCTGCTAGCCACCATTCATCCAACTGTCCGTCCTGAATCGGCTCTGGTTTCTAAACACTGAGCATTGTGTATTAGGGTGTCCCGAAAGTTCGTGCACTACTCTACTTAAAAATTCGTAAAAATCAGTTCGTTATCCAATACCTTGTTTACCGTATGTTGTTTGTCAACAATGCATTGCGTCATCCTGACGTTGAATAGCTAGCGGATTCACTCAATATCCAGTTTACTACATTCATTCTATTGATGAAGACTCAACACGATCAGCGTGCAGTTTTGCTTCACTACTTCCGCCTTGGCCGATCGGCAAAGGAGGCCCACTCTGCCATGGCCCAAGCGGAAGGAGAGAATGCCCCCTCCATTCGTTTCTGTTACAAGTGGTACTCCCGCTTCAAGGAAGGAGACTTCAGTCTCGACGATCAACCCCGATCTGGTCGACCCACTTCCCCTAATGAGTCGCGTGTTCTTGCTGCTCTTAAGGAGGACGAGAAGAGGAGTGTGCGCAAGTTGGACGCCGCGACTCATACTCCCAAAACCACTGTGCACCGGATCCTCCATCGAGTTGGGAAGAGACCGAAGCTTCCTCAATCAATTCCTCATGACCTTGCTCCTGCTCAGCTGAAAAAGCGTGTCGAGGTGTGTGGGGAAATACTCTACCGCAGGCGCAATCTGAGATGGGTGAACAAGATCATTGCTATGGACGAGAAATGGATCACCTACGACAACCTGACTGGAGACTTCAGTGGGTCGATGCCAATGAGAAGCCCGAGGCCGTCGCGAAGAAGGAACAGCATGGAAAGAAGCAACTGCTCTGTTTCTTCTTCTCCGTGCTCGGTCCCATCTACTGGGAGATCCTCCCCCCTGGCACCACAATCAATGCAGACCTCTTCTCTAAGCAGCTGGAAGAGGTCGCCATCAGAACCCCTCCCAGTCTCCTGATGGATGGGAAAATTCAGATGTTGATGGATAACGCTCGCCCCCACTATGCAAAATTGACCCAGAAAAAGCTGGACGAATTGAAGATCGAATGGATTCCCCATCCACCCTATTCACCGGATAGCTCCCCTTGTGACTTCCACTGTTTCCGTTCTCTCTCTCACTTCTGCAAAGGAAAGACGTTCAAGAATCATGATGAAGTTGTGCGAGCATTTGTGGAATGGATGGTCTCGAGGAAGAAGGAGTTCTGGGAGAGAGGAATTGCGACCCTGCCCGATCGCTGGAAGGAAGTTGAGGGAAACAGGGGAACATACATTGATCATTAATAATTGTATTGTATTGAAGAGAAAAAATAAAAATAAAAAATCCCAAAATAGTGCACGAACTTTCGGGACACCCTAATAGTAATGGTCGAGTGGTGGGGGAGAGAGTGTATGGATGTAAGAGAACGTGGCATCGTTTCTCGCGGAATAGCAGAAAAAGCAGGGAACGGGTCACTTCCCTTCCCCTCGCTACATTCCCGATTTCCATGGAGATCGAGCACATTCGGGCTCATCTCTTTAGCAGTTGAATCCCTCAAAAGGATGAAATGGGCGAAGCGGAATTGTATTGCCCTACTCTCGGTTTTCTTTCCAACTCGAGATTCGTTATTTTCCAACTCGAGATTTGACGTCCTGTGAGAAGAGGTCAGAAATAAAGGATAGATGAATTGGGGAAATGTCGACCGTCACAATCTGGATAGGATTGTTTCCTTTCCGCCCCCCCCCCCCCCCTACCATTTCCCATTCCTCACCCTCCATATTGGCTTTTGAGACCGATACCCAGGGAGGAAGTATAGAAATGAGTTAGGTAGAAGAGGGAAGCGGGAGGGGTGGAGTTGGCCAGAAGTCCGAGAAGTGTCACCTTCCTTTCTTCAGGGAGATTGTATTGAGAAATCAAAATAGGTTGTAATCATATCCATTCCCGTGCTGTAGCGTTCGAGTTACGATGCCTTCGATCTATTCATCCTATTCATTCTCACACCACGTGACCTCGTTAGAGTGTGGAAGGAAAAAACCGTGGTATAATTTCTCGACCACTATCAAGAGAGAGGCTCTACCTGTCATCTCCCTCCTTTTTCTTTATCTATTCAAATTGTGATGAGCCTGTCAATCTTCCTTCACTCTCTCAGACACGTACGTAACTCATACATTCAAAGTTGTGTTCCGAGCCCTTATCAGCGGTCCCAGCAAGTCATGCATTAGCTGTTGAGTTCGAAATTTGCGTCACCGTCTCACGCTCTTCATTCTCTCCATTTTCTCTTTTTTCTTGAATCTCAATCACTCGTGAAGCCGGCGATCTGAATTTCGAAATGCATGCTTATCGCAAGATTGAAGTTTGTTATTGGGCTGCGGCCCGCTGCAGTCGTCGCTACAGTAACCTACAGTAACCTAATCGCTACAGTAACCTAAGCAGAGCCTAGAATTGCCCCTGGATTACGGCAGAGCACATTTTGACCTGGCTAGTGGCAAAAGCATCATAAGATTGGTAGAAGCATCATAGGAATGCTGTAGCCGTTTCTTTTACTGATGGTTTACTACGGTAATTCCAAACATACCGCTCGAGGTACTGTAGGCGAGTACACCTTATTGTTAGGATAACTGGTGTTGGTTGGTTTATGCTTAGGCTTACTCCCGCAAGCGGATGGGTTCGGGAGAGGAAAGCAGTAGAGATTAGAGTTTGAGAAAAGCTCTCTTCATTCTACACACTCTCTCGCCGATCGACCGGCCTAGAGAGTGTGTAGAATGAAGAGAGCGTGGTATCGTTTCTCGAACTCTGGTAGAGATCCTCCAGGTCGGGCTGCTGCATCTCGTTGACGTGCATCCACGAAGAGACAGAGAGTGCGTCAATCGAGGAGTGAATCATCCATGAATATTGCGCATCGTGCATGAATCGTGGACGCGCAGCTTCACTGAAAGTGTCGATAAACGGGAGTATGATAAGAATAAGTAAGGAAGTACATTGTTTGGATACCGGTAGGATTAGTCTGACCCGCATTCAGCTTATTCTGTTGTCCACAAGAACGAGATTTTTTCTCGAATAAGTAAATTTCTTTACTCATCGCTTCAATACGCAAAAACAACATTTAAAATATAAAACTTAAAAGAAAAAAACAAAATAATTAAGTCAATAAAGAATCGAAATTACTGTAGAAATTTTGTGTTACGCGCGTTTTGCAGGGCCTTTGAGTGATATTGATTGCTTTTTGAATTCCCGCACGATGACTGATAAACTTGTTTAACGATGACGCGCCAAATCAGGTTTCGCTTTGTTTTTCTGCTTGTTTTTTTTGGATATTTTTCAAGTATTTCAGTTAATTTCGTACTTCCAGTGTCATACAATGGAACCTGCCAGCGCATCCCCTAGTTTTTGCTCCCGTTCGTCTGGATCTACCGGATCTAATGGATCGCAGAAAGTTGGTATTTTGTTTTTAACTCGTTTACGAGTTTGGCTAACTTTCCTTGTTTACAACTTGATTAATATTTGTTTACATCGCCAAATGCTTATCTCAGGTACAGCCTAGACAAGGAAAGATTGTAACGAACGTCTACCCGATCGTGAACGACTACCGAGCAGTATTCAGGTGATCAATATTTCTCTGTAGCCATTTTTCACACTGCAATTTTAGATACTCGGTTGCAATCGATAAGGTCGTATTCAAGAAGAATAAGCAGCCCGAGAGGATCCAGCTTTCTAGGGCTGGTGGACAGGAGTGAGTACAATGATCGTCTGTGGCGGGACTTCACCAGTAGCGGGAGAAGGATCCTTGCACTTGGCTTGGGATTGGGGCGTGTTTCTTATGAACATGTTAAAGTTGCTAGGTGCGTGATTTTATTGCCCAGGGAGGGGGTCCATCGGGGAGCCATGACGTCCCTCAACTGCCGAGGACCCGTTATTTTTTGTCCTCCATTAGTGGTGAAAACAGCTCACGAATATCCGACATATGTACCCTCCCTTTCCGATGACCAGCGCCGCGTGTCGCGTTTTCGCTCAGGAGTTGTTTTGGATCTATTTTAGGCAGTTCCAAAAACTGATCGATTAGAGGGCGCGCGACCTCGTGATCTCCTTTTCCCGTATCTCCGTGGGGATGTTTTGGAGCTGTCTAAAGCGGTTTTGGACCATGTAAACTGTACAACCAGTTTCGGAGCTGTCGAGCAGCGTGAAAGGTCGACCCGTTGAGCTGTTTTCGTAATCAATCTCGATGTTTCAGAATTAACGATTGTATTGTTTTCAGTGCAATCAGAATCCCTCGCGAGCGCGTCAACGGCGGGCTGATCAAGATGCTGTCGCGGTGAGATCGCTTCTTCGATTGATTACAACCTCTTATTCATGCATGTTACCTGTGTACTATTCAGCGCATGGGGCGACGCCGTCCTCCTCTACGAAGGATCCGCCCTTCTCTTCTCGAATATATCTCTACCTACCATCATTGAGAAACGGGTACGTTTCGTTGCTGAAACCATTAGGAAACGGTCCTTTGGGACTACCAGGTCCCAACCCTTTGTGGGTTATGTGGAGCCTGACGAGACCTCTATCTTTGCCCCATTCCGGCCATGCAGTAGTGCCCCCTCGTTTGGATTAATTATTCCGAATATCTAGATCGAAATCGACGATCTCAAGCCGTTCCTTTCCGAATGGGACTACAACATCTTCCTCAATAATGCTGATTATGTTGTGGTGTCGGTGCGTTTTAAGCTCTATTTATTACAAGTTTTTTCCGATTGATTTATTTATTGGCTAGTTCAGATCACTCCTGATGACGGGATAGTGGACATCACTTCGCTCGTGCGCGCAAGGTGAGAGTCTACTCGAAGGCTTCGGCTATTGCTAATTCTTCGCAAAACCAGATCGCACTTAATCTGGTCTTGCGAAGTAGATCCAATATATGCATAAAATCAAATTTATAAAGCTGTATAAAAATCGTTTTGCAGCAACAGCGACGATGAGAATATGATGATCTCCGACTTCCTTGCTACGCTCGCCAGAGAACACGCACCTGAGTACGTCTTCACTTGTAAATTTGATGTTTTTGACGGACCCATTATTATTTAATTTGTTTCAGGGGCAGATTCGTCGCTTACCGTGGAGGCAAGCTGCTCGATACGGCGCACATCAAGGACATCTCCTTCGTGAGTTGGGTTGAATGGGAGTTTGGACAACGAGTCGCCGTCTCTTCGCTTATCCCACTCTCTCGATGGATCACATTGCGAGAGAAGATTTGGAATAAAGAAACCGTTGCTCTAACACTGTTTCTGTGGTGGAGAGACAATAATATCATCGCGCAGGGTCACGCGCGCCTTCCTGGCATCTCGATGGGCGTCAACTCTGTGAGGAACGAGAAGGGACTCCCGCAGATGGCACTCAACATCGACGGTAAGGGAGGAAGACGACGGCAGCTGCATTTCCCTGGAATTCCACCCCCTTATCCTCTTTCCTCATTGCCGTTACTTGATTTGCATGGATTCTGAAAGATGAGGTGGATGGGAAAATGTTGTTCACACTCTGGAAATATACGAAAATGGAGTTCTAAAATGTTGATTAATCCAATTCGTACAAGGCATGTGCAGGATTCATTAGTGCCCAAGGATTTGGCCAATTGCAGTGACGGAGGCGACAATCTACAAGGAGCAGCACCTGATCAGGGCGATATGCGAGTTTTTCGGAGGAACGCCCGAACAGCTGAGGGGAGCCTACGGCAATCGATCAATGATGCAGGAGGTCGAACGATACATTCGAGGTGAGCAGTAGAGAAGGCCTCCAGAGATGACAAGAAGGGTGATCGGGCCTCGGCGGCTTGCCATCCCTAATGACGTTACCGTCGATGTCCATCTGACGATGCCCATTTGCAGACATTCCTGTCCGCTGCGAGCACAACAACAAGGTGATCACCGTGTGCGGCCTCAAGTGGGACAAGGTGGGGGTGGATGGCCGATATTGGCCTATTGGCCATTTATAGTCGGCAAAATCTGAAGGAATCTGTTTTCATAATTTCGCGCAAAAGAGCAGTATTGAACACTGTAATTTCGACATGTTCAGCAGAGCGGCAACCTCGAGCCGTGGACGTCGGCGGTGTGCAAGGACGAGGAATTCGTTAACAAGTACCCGGGATCCGCGGTGGTCACGGAGATGTTCCGTGCCGGAGATGTAAGCAGGCCCTTTTCAGCATTGTGAATTCTCTTATCGAACTCTTGACCAGCCCAACCAAAATTTTTTTCATGCTTTGACGTGACTTCCAATATAAAGCTAGACCATTCTATTGCTCAAAATCCGCCTTGTTTGGGCTGTTCGGGTGCTTGACAGTTGAATGCCGCAACACTCCATTGAGTTCCTGAACGCTGCAGTCCAATTTTTCGTTAATAGAATCATGAGACCTTGCTTATTGTCGATTTTCAGGGTTTTCACGAGCGCTACCTCCCGATGGATTCTTTGTGGGTGATGCCCGGAACGAGAGTGCCCAAGGAGAAGCAGAAGGGAGCCAAGGTGAGAAGTTTCACTCGAAGCAGGATGGCTCATCGTTCTCATCTAACTGTAGTGTGCTCATTGTCCCTGCCTTTCAGCCCAAGCCGATGGGTCCTGCACAGCGCTACAACGCGATGCAGCAGGGCAGGAAGGACATCCACATCGACACGCAGAACGATACCCTCCGCAGGTACTGTGGTGGTGTGCCATGAATGAAGCGGTGTAGGTGACACACACGCACACACTTATCGATCGATTGCAGCTACGGCACAGCAATCGCTGAGAAGCCGGTCCTCGTCGACCCGTTCAGACTGGATGCACCCAAGATGCAGGCCCGTGGGCCTGGCACCAAGCTAACCGACATGAGAATCGATCCGATCAAGGTGAGAGAGGAGGGCTCCTCACGGGCCAAGGATGATTGACATCGAAATTGGATTCATTCTTTCTGATATGGAGCCGGAAGTTCTGGCCCAGAACTCGGATAAATATGTTCGTCATGATACCATTGGCTTCCATTGGGCGATGGTCAAAGGCGTACTAATCGATTGTGTGATTACAGCACAACTGGAGAAGCGACACTTACAAGTACGTCAAGGGGGCGAAGCTGTACGAGATGTTCTACATCGTTCAGAGGAACAATGTTGTTAATGAGAAGCAGGTGTGATAATGTCTCGTGACTGAGCCTTTTCAAAGCGACTCGTGCACCATTCATTCGTGTTGTTTCTTGCAGGCGCAGGAGTTCATGGATGCGTTCCTCGCCTGTCTCAGGAGCAAGGGAATGATGATCGGCCGGATGGCAGGCAGAGGGTATCCGGTTTCAGTCATTTATTTACCCTGAATCTCCTACTGTAGCAATTTGCCCTGAATCTCATATTGTAGCGATTTGTATTGTACGATGTCAACTTGACGGCACTGATGGTTTCAATCTGCAGAGTGGCCAATATGGGCGAGCTGGAGGAGACTGTCGCCAACTTCGACGAGTACAGAAGGAAGGAGAGACAGAGAGAGGGGCAGGACGACTTCAACGTCATGCTCTTCCTCCTCGGAGAGAAGAACGTCGAGTGGCATGGTGAGGAAGGCACTGTTTATAGGGTCCTCCACTCAAAATTTCAAATTTTTAAAAAATTTCTTTTATTATATGGAACAGGGTTATCGATGATGCGGAAAGAGAATAGCGTCACTAGAATTATAATATATTTCAATTTCAATGAGTATGAGCCTATTTCTCTAAGCTCCGCCCATCGTGGTGTAGTGCAAGCTCTCCAGTGGTTCGCTGGGTCATATCAGTTGAATGAGTCAATTGTTCAAAATTTCAAACGATTTTTACTTATTTTTTCTTTATCGAAATTTTAAAAACACATACTCTTATTCAGTAGTTTATCAATTTCGATGTATTTCTACGATTGCGATAATCGCAATCAAGCACTAATACTAGAGGTATACTGTAGCCAGTCAAACTTGTTTCTCCAGTTTGAGTTAGACAATTTATCAGGATATATAGAACCTGATTACACTCTCCGTGTTCGTTTATACCACCAGAAATATCAAAAATAAGAAATATGAATAAAAAAGCCTTCAATTCATGCAGCAGTCGGAAAATTCATCGTAAGTTTTGACAAGGTGTGCCGAAGTGAATTTGGCTAAATTTTTGTCCAATGCACCTACCGAGTATATGGAACATCTGATGTGCAAAATTGTAAAGCTGCATCCCCTGAATCGATTTCTGGCCAATTAAAACCTTTTGAGGTCACGCTAAGAGACTTGTTTTAGAGAGGTGTGCCGAGGTAGATTTTTCTCGTTTTTGACAGTGGCGTCCTTGAAGCGAGTTCTACTCATTCACTGAAAATGGGAAAGCTGCATTTATTAAAAATCGATATATAAGTATAAAATTACTTTTGTGTGGAGATTTGAATTCGCGGGGTCGGGGGGAAACATCGATCATTGCACAACCTTTTCCCGGTTATAAGCTTTTTAATTTGCAGATGGTGGTCCCTACACTGTTTCGCTGTTTCCACACTAGTTTCGCCACCCTGAGTTCTCATCCGATCTCGCGCCGGAGCATTGAGTTAACTAAGCTGACAATAGTTCACGTGTTCCTCGAGCATTTCGTTTCCTATCTCGGCCTATTCGATTTCAGATCGACTGAAGATGCTGGAGCAGAGATATTCGGTGCAGACTCAGCACATCTTCGCTGACACCATCAAGAAGGTTCTCGGGTGAGAATCGCACTGGGAATTGGACGACTAAAAATTGCCAATTGTATGCAGAAAGCCGGCGGCTGCGAGGGCGAAGGACTTCACTATGTTCAACATCGCCCTGAAGACGAATCAGAAGCTGGGAGGCGAGAACTTCAAGATTGGAGCTATAGCCGGAGGGTAAGTCGGCCACTTTCTATTTCCTCCAGGGGTAGATCATCATGATGCTAATATTGATTTTTGCAGCAACTCGCTCTTCCCTTCCGAGGAGCAGCGTGAGTGCTTCACCCTTGGACATGGGAATTCCAGACGATTTTGGACCTTGGGGAGATCGTGTCGTGGCCCACTGCCTCTCATCGGTGTTTAGTCGTTACCCCTCTTGCAGTGACTCTGATCGTCGGACTGGACGTCGCCCATCCTCCCCCGCTCACCAGACAGCAGACGATGAGAGGAGTGCCCGTCGATCCCTCCTGCATCGGGGTACGACGACATCCGGACTCTTGGTTGACCAGCACTAACCCCCCTCCCCCCATATCCGTTCATCCCCCCCCCCCCCCCCACCCACTCATTTATTGTCATTTTTCGTAATTTTGGCCACACGACCTTTCAGTGGAGGGGAGGTGTGGTCATGGTCAGCAATCCAAGAAGTGTCCGGCATCCGAGACGGATATTAGTGTTGAAGAGAAATCACTCGTATTGTTTGACCTGCCACGGTACTTAACGGAGTAGAATATGAAAGTGTGATAATCGGCGAGATATCTACTATGGGCTCCGTTTGGTATCGCGGCTGATTGTTTCTCGAATGTTGTTTTGTAACTCACGTCATGCTCGTGTCGTCTCTTCCTCGTACCAATGGCTGTTTCCAGATCTCGAGCAACTGCATGACTCCCAACCTGCAAGGCTTCACGGGCTACGAAGTCTACACCGAGAGCCGCAGAGAGGCTGTGAGCCTTTGATTCACGAACTACTGCATTTGCCGTGTTGCGTAATAAAGAAGACACTGTTTTCAGGCAACCCAGCCTATCATGAATCGTGAGGGACGTCATCTCATCAAGAACTTCATGGAGGTTCGTTTTTTTTTTAAAATCCGGATTGTTACTAGCGAATGTCAAGCAGTTATGATTTGCTTTGAAGAACCAGGACGGCCGTCTGCCCACCAGCATCGTCTACTTCAGGGACGGCGTCGACAAGGGACAATATACGAGAGTGAGTAGACAGACTATCGAATTTGGGCAGGGACTGGATATTTGACGTATTTATAATTGCTCAGGTGAAGGACGAGTTTCACTGGATGGTGGAAGGCATGAAGGAGCACCTGGTAAGTGGGATGGGTGCACTGATGGAAGGAAGACGAGTGCAGCCGTGCCCCCGCTCTCTCACTGCAGCATCAGATATTGATCACCATCATCGTTATATGCTCAATTGGCAACGCTTTGCAGACGACTGTGGGCATGGGCGACGGATTAAACCCGAGGGAGGTGATCATCCTGGCGACCAAGCGCCACAACATTAGAGCGTACGAGGTGAGCGAGGGGGTACGGTAACCAGCAAACACTTGTGTTCCCTCTTCAGCCCGCGCCGGGTGGAATGGCCAATGTGAAAGCCGGCACTGTGATTGACTGTGGTGAGTGCGACCGAGTCGGGGTTTTTCGAAAGTTTGTCTTGCGCAGGCATCGTCTCGCCCTTCTATCCCGAGTTCTTCCTCTACGCCTCGCACGCTCTCATCGTAAGTGGTGGCAATTAGGGTTGGCCGGACGAGGACATCGCTTTCTTTATCGACATTGTCCTCATTTGGCCAACCCTAGCAAGTGGCAATCGAAAGAATTGTGAACAGAATGCAAATCGCACGACTGATTGCAGGGAACGGCGAAGGGTCTGCAGTGCACGGTGCTGCGCGACTCGAAGCTGTCGCATGAGGAGTCTCTGACTATGTGAGCGAAGAGGGAGGGGGTAGATGGATGATCATTGCCCTGTTTGAGGTACCAAGACTGGAAGCTGAAGGACATGGAGAAGTTCGTCCACGCACTCGCCTACGGGCATCAGGTAATGCAAAAGTAAACGTGTTATTCTCTACTTTCACTGACATTTTCCTCTCAGATCTGTGATTCGCCCACCTCTCTGCCCGAGCCCCTCTACCACGCGCACGAGACTGCGAAGAGAGGAGCCGCAAATTTCAAGGCGTACAGGTGAGGGGAATGGGTGGGTGGAAGGTACAGAGTGAAGATATGGCTGGAATCGACGATACTCCTGTGTTTTTCCTCGATTAGGTTGGGAGCACTTGCTGAAATGGGAGAGATTTAGAACTTAGTCTAAGTGTACTTTTGAAAATCACATCAGTGTTTTCGACGTAGTGATGATCTGTGCCAATTGCAGGAACACTCTAGAACTCCGTGAGGTGATCTCGCCTGAGGAGCTGACGAAGAAGCTGTCCAACAGGGACACCGAACTGGCCCGCGTCAAGTACAACGCCTAAGTATATAAGTATTGCCCCCCCCCCCCCCCCCCATCCCCTACATCTAAGCTAAGCGAAGCCCATAATGAAGGTTTTTCTCTATAATTAATTGTCCTGAAGTGATTTGATTTGTAGTATATTCGTCCAATAGTACTCGTTAGTGTTAATCGAAGACACGCGTATTCTTTGTGTATTTTACTTCCTCTCTTTGTGACCGATTGTTGTCCGAGAGCATCGCTCTTTGCAACACTTTGAGAAGCCAATTTTGGTTAACATAATAAAGTGCTTGTACAGAAAGGATATTCTGTGAACAGTTGAAAGGCCGTGGAAGATGAGCCGTCTTAGACGACCATCAATCGACAGTTCAGTAAACCATCCTGGCTCAGAATCATTGTTCATGAATGAAGGGGCATTGCGCTAAATAGTTCGTGATCACCGCTAGTTTTGGGTGATAAGACATCTCGAACAAACAAAATCGAATAACGACATTCCGAACTAGGACGTTTCGCACAATTTCCCCTTAGAACTTAAAGTTACCCAACAAGGACGAAACCCTGATCCCACCCTGATCCCGTCGCGTGTACGAGAGAGTATGCAAAAGTGAGAGAGCGCGGGATTACGCTGATCATTTCCGTCTTTCCCTTGAGGCTATTATTGATTTTTAGCATTTTTGTATATTCATTCTATACTAATTCAACCATCGGCTATTCAATGGAGGACAAAAAATAATGGGTCAATTTCGTCCTTGTTGGGTAACTTTAATTCATAGTTATTTTGTTATCATTAATATATTTTTCGGCACTGTCAAAAACGGAATTGATAAATAAATAACATAAAATATCATTTAAATAATGCGAAAATAGCTTCCAAAGTGATGTGAGCGCTCACAAAAATTCAAGAAAAATGTGCGAAACGTCCTAGTTCGAAATGTTTTGTTCGAAATGTCTTACCACCCTAGTTTTGAAGAGGCTGCACCCACATGCGGGCAGAGGTTGCTGCTGACATGTGAGTTTTAATACCCGGAACGACGCACAGTAGTTCAGCTACAAGACTAGCAAGGTTTTTGAGAATTGGTGCCCTAAAAAGACTGACGGGCACTCCAAAAAAACGGGAGATTTGATACTCCCCGCGATGGTGCACACACTTTGTTGTACCACCATCAATGAACATTATACTTTATTGTGCGAGCCGTATCAAATACCAGTAGCATCACTCGAAGACCAACACAACCGAATTAGATTCTTAGCACACAATCAAAGAAACTTCAATCACTTCAATCAACATTATTCAATCAGATGGGAACAAGAGGGGGGTGTTTTTGATAGTAATTGTTTTAGTTGTGGATTAGGAAAGATACAAACTAGAATCACTACGGATGGAACTAATTTCGAAACAATCAAAAATACTTCAAGAAACATTATTCAATCAGAAGGAAACAAGATGATTTAGTTATAGATTAAGAAAGATACAAAGTGGGCAACAAACTAGAATCACTACGGATGGGACTAATTCCGAAACTACTTATCTACGCAAGCATTATTGTTAGTATGTGAGTGGGATGTAAGTGGTCGTGCGATAGGGGAAAAGCTGGGCAATGGAGGTGTGGTCGAAGATGTCACGATGAGTGAGCCCAGCCTGATTCAGTAGTTGAGCAGCCGAGTAGCACTTGTACGGACTGCGAATGATTTCCTGGAATTGGGAACGTGAGCATGGAAGAACAACATTTTTCCTATTGCAGATAGCTCAATGATCTTATGGCCTCAGACTCGTGCAGCATGCCTGGCGCTTGTGCAGTTTAGAGGATCTAACTCCGCCTACTTTCCTTACAATTGGTCTAGACACCAGGGTTGGCAAGTGTTCACTACGCCTCTCCCTATGAGTGTTTCGCAACCAGAGAAGGGGTGGGGGGCAGCAAAGCCTTGCTTGGCTTGAATACCCTTTCTCGAAAGGGGCGGAGCTTGACCCTCTAACCAACGGAAGTCCGCCCGGTTACCTTGCTGTCGTCGATCTCTTGGGTGTGCTTGTCGCAGTACTGCTCGATCTCGTGAATATCCTCAGTCTTGAGCGGATTCCACCTGGAAGGGGTGGAATGAGCAGACGATTCGCCCCTTTATATCCCCCGATAAATATTAATGTTACAATTCAAGTTATCATCATGCTTAAAAAGCAGGCATCAAATTGCCACATTTTCCTATACAATTTCCAGGTAAAGCCAAATTTCCAAGAGGGCCAGCTAGAGCCGAATTTGTATCAGCACGTATTGCAAAGGTTGGTGTGTTCGGTGTGCATTGCGACGTCACCATCGCATTTTCATCGTGTGTTTCGAAATATAGTAGAAGACCTTTCTCACCCTCAATGACTCAGGAGAGTCCCCCCCCCTCCCATCTGCAATCGTTAATTAATGTATTCACGGTATCGTCGCGCCTCGGGCGTAGATAAATTATTATTATTATAAATACGAGGAAGGGGAGGGGGGGGGGGAATGCGGCGTCGCAATGAACACACTGAGTAGTCAATCCTACTACTTACTGCGTACTCTCCGCGGTGAGGTCTGACTCGCTCTTGCTTCTCTTCAGTTTGGCAGCACCGACGCGAACTGCAGCCACTTCCCAGTTTCTGCAATGCTGAATGCTTATTGTATCCACTTTTTGGTCTGTGTTCACATGGAGCCATCGATATAGCTCGATTTCTAAACCTGACAACTCGAAATGAGACGAAGAATGGCGCTTTGTACGTCAAAAAGGACATCAAGAGATACATTCGATGGTCATGGACAGGGGTCGAAAGGGTAGGTCACAAAAATTGTAAAACGTGGTAATGTTCCTAAAATCTTAACATAAAATAGTTGAAAAAAAGGCATCTTTTTGTAGTTTTATCATCAAATTTTTAAAAAAAGGGTACGTTGTCTACTTTTCCACTGGTTTGGAGTCCAAAAACCGGACACGTTATGTCATTTTGGACCTACTTTTCGAGTCGAAAAGTAGGTCTTTTTTTTCGACCACTGGTCATGGAAATAGCAAGATGCATGATAAGCTACACTGTTTATCATACCTCTGCCTCTCGAGGGTGCACACGCTGCCCGTTCTCTTCAATATCTTGTCTGGTGCCATGAATTCGAGCAGCTCGTAGCCAAGAGTGCGCTTCGCTATAAAATACACAAAAATTTAAAAAAATTGGCAAATTTATATTTCCCAGACCCGTGATTGACTAGCGGGAAACAGGCTTTATCATCACAACATCGTTCTTTCCTCTAGATATTGCCACACGAGTTAACCATTTGTGTACAGTGATGCAGACAGTGTGAACTCCACATTCCATTGATGTCGGGGCGCAAAAGAAGCCTCGTCTCTCCCCCTTTCTGCACACACTCTCGCTTTTCTCTAGCCGTCAGAGAAAAAGAGGTAGCGTGCAGAAAGAGAGATGCGAGGAGAAGGCTTTTGCGCCCCCGACATATGACCCCAGCCCGCTCACGAGTCTGCTCGGCGGGCCAGTAGACCAGCTTGTTCCTGTCCGCCATCACCATCTTGTAGTCGACGTTGTCGTCGAGGAAGGACATCAGCCAGAACGTCGCGTGCCTGAAATGGAGAGAAAGAAATTTCCAGGTATCTGTCAGCGAACGATGACAGTGCTCAATGGTCTCTTAGGCTCAATTCCCGCTGGCACACGTGAAACCCCTACCAAAATCGTAATTTGGAAAACATCTTCTGATACATGGATTAGGACATTTCACAGCATCATCCACCTAGTGCGTGGCCGATCCCAGAAAATAGAATGTGACCCTACTTTGGGAAGCAATGTCATCCGGCCGCTCTGCATTTATTAGGGCATTCGAAAGTCTGCTCTCGCTCACCATGAACCGGTGTTGCCCGTCTTCAGAATGTTCTCGTCGTAGTCCGGGCCTGGCTGGATTCTGAAGGGCGTCACTTCGCAATCTGTAAGGAAAACAATGAAGACAATATTTAATAATTTCGAAAACCGATGTTTTAAAACCGGTAAAACCGGTAGGGTTTTGAAGATGGCCTCAATTGTGCCCATCTATGGGGGAGGGGATTCCCTAAACTGTGATTTCCAGCACATGACTTGAACTCACTTCCGTACTGAGCTTCATACTCCGCGTCGAATCGCCTCACGTAGGCACGTCTTCTGCGTCTCTTCGTCCGTCCCTGCTTCTTCTGACGATGTCGCAGGTCGGGATTCTCAGCTGCAAAATCGCGGCTCAAATTATGCAGCACACCAAATGAACCGCAAGATAGGGAGACAGATGAAAAGCTTATACATTTCGGCATAAAGCTGCAATCAGTGGTCGAAATGTAGGTCCAAAATGACATAACGTGCCCGGTTTTTGGACTCCAAACCAGTGCAAAAGTAGAAAACGTACCCATTTAAAAAAATTTGATGATAAAATTAACATACCCATTTTCAACTATTTTATGTTAAAATTTTAGAAACATGACCACTTTTTACAATTTTTGTGACCTACCCTTTCGACCCCTGGCTGCAATTGAGAAACAGAATTCGCACTCAGCAGTATAATCTCGAAAGTTTTAAATTTTGTTCACATTATAAGCTGATAGTATCGTATTCAAAATTTGAATTACAAATAATCACAAGATATTTTAGTCAATGATACAAGTTTGCAATCGTCCGCCTCCCTCATCTTCGCACGCTCTCTCGTGTACCCACACCAACGAGGGAGGGCACTAGGTCGGATGAGAACTATGACGGCATGCCGCCTTTGATATATCAGAGGCGGAATTACGTCTTAGATGTCATTCGGCCTAGTGACCGAGGTAGTGCGCAGCATTAGGAGAATCAGACAATTGGTGCTCACCCCAGTACTCCTTGAGCCAGGCCTTTCGCGCCGGTCTCTCAGCCCTCAGCCTCGCGTGCTCGTCTCGCTCCCACAAGAGCTTAGCGATGTAATCATCGCCTCCGTATCGATAATAGTACTCCTCGTGCTGCAAACAAACAAACAAATTAATTAATAATTAATAATATTTAAACAGGACCTTAAAGTTACCGGACGAGGACGAAATTCACCCCCTATTTTTTGTCCTCCATCGAATAGCCGATGGCTGAATTAGTTGAGAGTGAATATACAAAAAAGCTAAAAATCAATAATTGCTTCAAGCAAAAGCCGGAAATGATCAGCGTAATCCCGCGCTCTCTCACTTTTACATACTCTCTCGTACACGCGACGAGATCATGGTCAGATCAGGGTTTCGTCCTCGTCCGATAACTTTAAGAAGCAGCCTAAGCTCAACCATGCATTCCCAACGAAGGGTGCTAAGTCGAATGTGAAACAATAAAGTACGTGTTAAAGCACCCAGTGCGACAGGTCAGAATGAAAGCAAAACAAAGAAATAAAAACAGGATCTCATACCGAGGGAAATTGTACGTCCTTGAAGACGGGCATGTTGCAGAGAAAGTGGAAATCGCACCAGGGATCTTCGAAGACGTCGAACGGCTCGAAGAAGTGCTGAGGCGGCCTAAGCCCAGCCACGGCGACGTTACCATTCTCGTCCATCCACTCCTCCGACATCACGGGGAAGAGGGAGGTCCACCTCTGTAATCGAGAAATCACTGATGAGGGCATCAGCCTAATTCGGAGTCAAACGCGTTAGCAAACGTCTCCTCAAATATAGGGAGAGGCCTCTAGAGGTGAGGATCGGGAAAAAATACAGATCAGAAACGCGGACGACGCTAGGGGGGGGGACGAGAATGCGAAAGAATGTGAGAAGAGGCATGAGCCGCAATTAAAGGGGAGTAACAAAGTTGCAAAGGGGAGATATCTCTCCGGAGATCGAGCTTTAGTGAATGCGAAGCACGTGCACGCAACATGAAGTATCTCGTGTTTAACAAATCCAGCGTCAGCGATAGTGAATAAAAGGTGAAACGTCGGTTACAGTTAGAAGTAACAAATTAAAGTTACCCAACACGGACGAAAATGACCTATTATGTTTTGTCCTCCATCGTATAGCCGATGGTTGAATTGGTATAGAAAGAATATACAGAAATGCTAAAAAGCAAAAATAACCTCAAGGGAAAGCCGGAAATGATCAGCGTGATCCCGCGCTCTCTCACTTTTGCATACTCTCTCGTACACGCGACGGGATCAGGGTGAGATCAGGGTTTCGTCCTTGTTGGGCCCAATTGGGTAACTTTAATGATTTGGGCAGGAAAACAGCGAAAGAAAGGGCGTTTCCTTGAGAAATAGCGATTGCGAAATTTTAAACAAGACCGTTGCCCTCCTTTTAGATTTATTGGAAGTCAAGAATCGTGAACTACATTTTTATCTTTTTTTCGCGCGATTTATATATTCAATGCGAATTCGAATTTTTTTGAAAATAAAGTCAGTTCGCGATAATTGAGGGTTACGGTAGCCAGATATGGTATCAATCGATAATGTACTATCGATTGGTTATGGTACTTACCTTGACCTAAGTACTTTCTCATCATTTCATCATTTCTAATCATCTTCTCATCATTTGACACTTTATCGATAACATCGCGCAAATATTATCACATTATAAATGTTTGTCTTTTCGCTTGCTTCGCTTTAGTTGATTTGTTCTCGTGAATGTTGGGGGTACGGTAGGAAGGCGGGGGAGTGCGCTGTGTCGTTCGGTCGGTCAGCCATCCGCCTGCGAGCCGACCCGATCCGCGATCCACACCGAGAAGGTGCCATCGAAGAAGGGCGAGCGGGCGCGCTCCGAGTGCGTCAGGGCGGTCATCTGGAAAGGAGTACGGTAGGGATACCGTATCAAGAGGCATTCCTGTACGGTGTAAGTATCTAGTACTTCCAAAGACTGGGTTGTGCCATAGTAGAAGACAGTAGTCGGGATTACGGTAGTCAAAGGTCGAAGATCACCTACCGACTGTCGGGTGTTGAGTGCGGCGTGCTGCATTGCAGCCTCGTCGCTGGTCTCGATCACGTAGTCCACCTTGCCCAGCACCTGCGAGGGTACAGTATAAGGTACGGTATCAGGCTGCCAGGCATATGATATCAGGTGCCGTACCAGGCTACCAAGAATACGGTATCGGGTACGGTACCAGACTGCCCTGGGTAGGGTACCTGGTGTCGGTTCTCACGGAAGGCGTACTCCGAGAGGGCCGTCATCGTAGATCCGTTGTTGGCGACATCCCTGAAGGAGATGACGTGAGAATGAGATAATCGATTGCCTAGTCATCTCCCTCCTGATCACACAGGGTACGGCAGGATACGGTAAGATGGTGACGTAATCCTCACACGCTCGACGGCACAATGCCCACTTCCATCTTCGACTTCGTCACCGGTGTCCTGTTCTTCGCTCCTGGAGCACGGTAGGATCAGGACCGGGTTACGGTAGCCGGGTACCGTACTCGATTGAAGCTCCTTCCAGCTGGGACTGCGCGGGATGTTGTTCTTGCGTGATTTCCTCGATTGTGCCTTCTTCGAGCCTAGTGGAGCCGTGCCCTAAGATGGACATAGGGTTACGGTAGGATTCGGGTTATACGGTAATCATGCGCTAGTTATCGTACCGCGGTGCGTGCCTTTGGCGATATCGAGCCGGGAGAGGGAGAGTACTTCTTTCGTCGTCGATCACTCGGAGACACCCGCCGCCGCTGTTTCTCGTTGTCATCCAATCTGCAATGGATACGATAAGCGGGGTGCGGTAGCGTTTCCAGATACGGTACCAGGAAGGGGTTAGGTACTGTAACTAGGTACGGTATCTGCCGTAACTCCACTTACGATGCTGCTGCTGCTGCTTCTGCTGCAGCTTCCTCCTTCTTGTACTGCTCGATCATTGCAAGCTGCTGCGGTGTGTGCGGTGTACGCTTGCGACGGACGAACGAATTGAACTCCTCGGGTCGAGCAGGCAACGGGAGAGGAATGTGCTTGTCTGAAAGGGAGTACTGTAGGAGAAGGGTACGGTAGATCAACATGACAATGGGGAGTCCGGTGGGTCAGCATCATTACAGCAGGGAGTATGGTAGGTCAGCATCGTGGCATCGGAGTACGGTAAGCGTACGGTAGTTTACCGTACCAGTGCGTGCGCTGGCCGTCTGTTTGTCCGTCGTGTTGTTCTTGGTGGTGGATGTGACGGTGTCGCCTCCCTTGACGCCATCGGAAGGAGGCTGCGGAGGAGGAGGAGGTGGAGGTGGAGTGTGCAGGGGCGCCTTCAGAGCGGTTGAAATAGCTGAACGGTAGTTTAGGGGGATACGGTAGCGGGGAGAGATGTACGGTAGGCACATCTAAATATCAATATCGGAGAGTGAGGGGTACTGTAGCAGGACAACGAAGGTTTTGATATTGGGAGGAGTGCGGTAGTTTCGAGGTACTGGTATGTGAGAATGAAAGGGGTACGGTAAAGGTGTATTGATTACTGTAGGGGAGGGGGTCACACGGAACCTTCTTTCGAAGTGCCGGGCGGCGCAGAGTCCACCACAGAGAAGGGCAGAAGAGAGGGCTCTGGCTTCTCGGCCTGCGAAATGCAATCTTTGATCCCGGAACAGACTCGGATACGAGTATCAACTTCCATTAGTCGATACTCCGGTACAGTATCCGTTTAATTCTAACGAGACCAGAGTACCGTAACCTTCTACCGTAATCCCACTCTCACCCTCTTGATGCAGTCGAGTAACACGAGTGGGAGAATGACGACTGCTGCAGCGAGGAGGTAGATCATCCCAGAGCCACGATTATCGATTGGATATCGATCCGAGGGATCGATCGATCGATCGATTCGTAGGGGCGGAGCCGTCTCTCGTCGGCCGCTCGCGACTTGTGGGAGGGAGGAGAGTGACAGGAGGAGCAGGAGAGGGTGGAGGAGAGAGGGAGGGAGGGAGATATTTGCCTGTTTAACAGACAATCACTCATTCAACCTTTTGTGAGACATCAAAAAAATTATTAATTATTTTTTTAGAAAACAATTAGATGCTTTGGTGGAGGAACCGTAATTTTCTGCATTTTACTGAATAAATTTTGCTCTTTTGCAGATGAGCTCACGGTGTTTGTCTCGAGCTCGAGATCAAAAGCTCATTCGATTGTCTGGGGTGCTCTTCCCTTCCTCTGTCCCGTGGCTGATCTTCCCCCGCTTTCCTACGTGATCACGCTCATTTTGCACCATTCTCGGTCGTTCCCCCCTTCTCCTCGCGCGTGCGGGTGATGACTATTGTGGATGCAATCCACAGTACACTTTGCGCTAACTCTTGCAATTTTTCTTCATGCTTCCCATCCTGGTCTAGATTACGGTCGCTGTTGCAGCGCAATATCTTTGTAGTCGTAGCAGTTGTTGTTTCTCTCGTTTTTTCGCTCTGTTGCTTTGACGATCGCACGTCGTCCATCGCAGGTCTTCCCTGGAAACCACGCGCCTTCCCAACTTTGCTTGTTCGAACAAATCGACTCTGGTAAAAGTTTCCCAGTGGGATCCCAGTGGATTTCCCAGCGGGGAGCCCGCATGTATCTCACTGGGGAAATCCTTTGGATCCCACTGGGAAGGGCAGTATTGTTGATCTGCGTTACGTAGCCGCAAGGAGACAATTGTCTTTCCTGCTGTTGTTTCAGGCGCTCCCTTTATCGACTTTCAGTTTCTTTGATTTCTCTCGCTGGTCGCGCACGCGACTTCTCGCTGCGTATTGACCTGCATCTTCTGCATCTGCGTGTACTTTAAAGCCTATTTAGAGCAAGTAAATCCAATTTTCCCTTGTTTCAATCGATTCTGCTGTGATTCTCTCATTTTCGCATTGAGCAGAGATCTTTCTGTTCTTCTTATATTCTATTTATTTCTTCTATTCAGAACGTCATCGTGACCAATCTCCAGGCGAAGCACACGCACGAGCGAGAACCAGAGGAATCGCCCCCCCCCCCCCCGCCCCCTTCTGTCCACTCAGACTATGTTTTACATTTTTAACGCCTGATGGGGTGTTTTAAATATTTTTTAAAGTGGGAGTTATGCATAGCGCCAACGAGGACGGGTGAGAAGCTAAAAATGATGGCCTTTCGAAATATTTTCACTTATGACAAGTTCTGGCATGCTGCAACCCCTTGGCTCGAAAATACTTCTAATGTGAATTGAGCATGAAACTCCAAATATAATTGCAAAATTTGTCGATCAATTACCCCATCTCAGCCCGTCTGCGCTCGTTCGTTGGGTCCTGCTCCATCGAGGCACTTTCATCCCTTCTGTCCCTCCTTCTCTGGCAGCAGTCCTCTTCCGTCGTCGCTATTGTTGTCGTTTTGCTGTTTTCTGTTTTTTCCCTCACTCGAGCCTAGCAAAAAAACCTCGAGTGAGGGGCACTTGTGGGGACAGTGTATGGAGGGACAGTAGCAGAGCAGCCTAGGGATGGCCGAGGCAAGGGCTGCTGCTTCAGTCAGTTACGGTAAGATCACAATGTGATGCAAGAGAGCAGCCAAGGTAAGGGCTGCTTCCATGGAACTATGGGTAGCCATGTAAGGACCGGGTCTATCAACATCGTGTCATGTGTCTAATCGTGATCAGCGATCCCGTCGCGAAGCATGTCTCGTGTACAAGCACCATGGAGATACCGTACCCTTGATCTCCCTCTCACTCCTTTGTGACGGCGATCTCATGGTACCATGGATGCACTCGCGATTTCGAGTGCAAGACTTCAAGTACCTTCTACAGACTTCAACGACATCCCTGCCTGTGCATGTTCAAGCTTAGCCCTCTCATCCATGGATTATCCTCCTCGTACCCTGCCCATCCCCGACATAGCTCTCTTGGAAATGCCGTACCTTACAATTAGATCTTCATCTCATCCCTTTGTGGCGGCACTCCCATGGTATCATTGATGCCACTCGCGATTTCGAGTGCGACCAGGGGGGGAAGAGATAGGTGCACACTTCTTTATTCCGATTTCATCACCCAACATTGAACAATAACACGTCGTAATCAACAATAGACGAATTGAAAAATGTGGGAAAGAGTGGTGAACTCGGATTAGGGGTGAATCAATTTAACTGGATGAGTATGCAATTACAGAGGTGGATTGTAAGCAACTTCTCAGGAGGGAAATCGAATGCTGGGATGGATCAAATCTTGCCAGGCCAGATCACTCATGTGAAACTTCTCACAGATTGCGATGGGAAGGGGAAAGAAACAGATGGGAAGAGGGGGAATCAGCGCACTTACAAAACATTATGTACAAGAGAGGAGGAGTATAACCTGATTGTAAATTAGCGATTCTACGCATAGTAATAATCTTCGGAAATGTAAATCTAGAGTAAGAAAGGGGAATGGTAATATTAAGCACATTTGGAAAAGGGTGATAACCGAAATGGGAACGAGGATATCGGAGTTATAATAATGAAGTGGTCTCAACTGGAGAACAACTAACAAGGGGAAGACTTCTAATAGGTATTCAAAATAGGGGATCTTCTGAACTTAAATATCATGAAATGAAACGGTGAATATGGAGTTATCGATCGATGAATACAGTAATGAAGTAGGGATGGGAGAAATAAGGACCGATGAAGAACTACTGTAGATCAGGAGGGACAGGGCATCGATTGTTATTCTTCGCCTCCATACTACGAATCGATAGCTCAACAGTCTGAAAATCAACTGTCAAAAAATTTCTAGAATTTCAAAATTCCAGAAATAACCACAAGGTAAAGATCTTGATTAGCCCCACTTACCAGGAGCTAGATCGAATGAGGTCTATGACGTCATGCCGCCTTTTATATATCACTAGTCCGGCTGCCCCCCCCCCCTTCGGCGGGGGCCCCGTCCTAGCGGAGTATCCAGGTTTCGCAATCACTCATTTCGCAACTTGTTGACGCGCGAACTCTCTCCCTCCCCATTGCGTAATCATTTCGAAATCCGGACAGACGGACAGTGCGCTTTATATATAAGTATAGATAGGCGACATGACGTCACAGTTCTCATCCGACCTAGTTCCAACTCACCAATACTGTGAGGGAGAATAGCGACGGTTCCTCTTGCTCACACGCTTCCCTCCTTCCCCCTCCTCCCTCTTCCTCTTCCTCTCTGCTCCCTTCTTTCCGCCTTCGTTCTCCTCTTCCTTCTTCATCGCATCAATCGTTATCTTCTCTCCTCTCTTCTTCGTCTCTCCATTCATCGAATTCGACGATCTGGTCGATGGACCGGGCTGACTGCAAACAAACCACTCTATCTCTCTCATCTCATGGCTGCATTAGTCTACAGTACCCTGGATACCGTATCTCTCGCACTGAATTACAGCTATTGAAAGCGACACAAAATATCATTCTTTCACTTAATTCAATGCTCTCGCTACAGTATCATCTAGTTTATCTCTGGAGTACCGTATGCTTGCTACAGTACTGGTTACTGTAAACTACCGTATGACTCACTCATCCATCTCGTAATCTACATGCACATCATCTCCGATCGGCTCTCTTCCTCTTCTCTCGTCTTTCTCTTCTGATTTATCAGCACTTCTAAACACTTTCCTTTTATAACATAAAAAAAAATAAAAACTTTCAGAACCATTAGTCCGCGTAATTACTCAACCATGCGGTAATATTTGCCAATGACACGAAAATTGTCCTTCGTCGTAGCAGCATAAATAAATGTATACTCAAAGCATAATTACAAATAAGCACGAGTCTGATTATGCATATCATCTCTCACGGCACGAGCTTTCCTACATCATAAGAGCCTTCTAGTTCAATTTCGTTCTTTTCCTGTCCAATCAAAGTCACTAGTTATTGGACATCGAGAAACCATAAATTTTCTCACAGGTAAATCGGTCGAGAAAGTAAGTGGAATTAGGTTAGGTTAGGTGACTACTTCCCGAATGTTGAACTCTACTAGTCAATCGATTCATTGCTGCTACCGTACTCACCCCCTCTTCTCGTCTTCTTCGCCCTCTACTTTCACCTCCATTCTGGCTCTCTTGCGTGATTTCTTTTTCTCTTCCACTGATTCCTTCTTCGATGATCCATCACTAGTGGATGCCCTGAAAACAGATAAAAATATTTTTAAAATATTGACATTTGAGCAATTCTTGCCGACACTCTGGCAATATCAAGAGCTCAATTCGCAATTCATTGCTATGACACCTATCACAGAATCAAAGCTTCTCATTGAAAATAATTATAGAAATTATCGAATGAAAACTCACGAGTGCTTATCGGCGGGGAAGTGACACTCGGGCGAGCGGCAGCTAAGAAATATGTAATTGATAAATATTAAAAATAAGAAATATCATTAAGTACACGGCCTCTTAATCCCTTTCTGTATCTACATCTGCTCAACTAGCACTAAAACTCTGATCATTCAACTGCGCAAAGAGTCATGGCAAATGCGTATTCATCCATCGATGAACGCCCCTCAGAAGCTCTCATTTTCTTACCTGCATGCTCCGAACATCATCTTGATCTTCTTCTTGGCGTCCTCTTCACCGAAATAGGAGAAGGTCAGTTCCTCACCTACAACATATGCACGACTCTCCTCACTCTCTCGCAATTCTAAAACTTATAAGAAATACTGTTGCTACCAAACAAGTTTTGGATTCCAAAACATGATTCGACTTCACTTCAGAGTGTGTTTCGGTAAGGCCTACTGTTAGATGTAAATTATAAGAAATATATTCGGGAGTTTGCTGCATTTATAGTGTATTAAATAAGCCTCACGGTGAGGCCCTCACCAGGAAGGATTCGTCTCAATGCATTGAAGGCCACGTGGTGGAAGAAGAGGCCATGCCTGAGCAAGCAATATCTTGCCCCAATTAATCTCAATTTGTTGAGAGGTGAATATTTATCGATCTACTAGGACATTACTAATACATTTATAGCAATTAAAATAACTTATAAAAGTAAAGTAATGCAAAAAAAGAATATAATAGCCAACCTCTCGACGATCGTCTGGATGGGTTCGGTGTTGGGGGAGCATGAATGGGCGAAGAAGCGGGATTCATTCCCCTGAAGGAATGGAACTAGGTCATATGAGAACTAATCGCTGATATATCAAAGGCGGCATGATGTCATAGTTCTCATACGACCTAGTGCCCTGAAGGAAAACGATGAGTCTAATTATCAATAGTCAGTTGGATTCACTTGTCCCTTGTTCGGATGGGAACTATTGTTTCATGCAGCTTTTGATATATCAGAGGCGGCAATACGAATTAGCTCTCTTCCGACCTCGTGCCGATTCATTTACCTTCTTTTCAGCACCGATTATGAGAGGCGTCTTGTACGTCTTGCCGTTGGCCGTGACTGCCTGAGAGTTAATAATTGTCATCAGCGTTCGATAAGTAAACAAATATATCCTTGTTGGACTTTCCGAACTGTCTTATCATCATCACAAGGCACTAGGTCGGATGAGAACCATCACGTCATGCCGCCTTTGGTATATCAATGGAGGCATGACGTCATAGTTCTCATCCGACCTAGTACCCCTCACAAGGAAGTAGGGTTGCACGAACGTGATCGGCAATTTCGTTCCCTCTGGCACCCTTCCCATCACAATCTCGCATGTGCTCTTTAGCGAGGTCGCGCCCCTCTTCCCCCCCATGAAATTTCGGGAAAAGACGCCAGTGGGTACGAAAATCCCGAATTTTTCGCGCTCATTTTCCCCTTCCCTTCTCATGGCTCGCCCCGCCTTGGAGAGCGCTCTATCACTTCCGATCAGTCCAAGGGAAGGGAGTGAAAGAGACGCGAAAAATTCGTTGAATGTCGGGATTTTCGTGCCCACTGGAAGGTTACGCTCGCGCGCACGAATTTGGGAGGAGGGTGAGAGAGGATGGGAAGAGGGTGCCGAAATCCCGATCCCGATCTCGCTCGTGCAACCCTACAAGGAAGGGAGGGTCGTAGGCAGGGGACAGTGCTTACTTAAAGTTACACAACAAGGACGAAACCTTGATCCCAAGACGCGACGCATAGTGCGCGCGTCGCATGTAAAAGAAAGAGAGAGCGCTGGATCAGGCAACTTCAGCCTGATCCTTTCAGGACTTCCCCTGGTGCTATCTCTTATATTTCGCATTTTTGTATATTTTCTCATTTTTGTATATTCTTACTCAACTAATTCAGCCATCGGCTATTCGATGTTGGACAAAAATAGGGGGTTAATTTCGTCCTCGTTAGGTGACTTTAATTAATGTAGTGCTCCAATCTTAACCTGAAATGACGACATCTGGAACTCGTAGTTGTTGTTGCCTCCATGCTTCGTCACCTGTGATCAATGATTTGAGTACGGTACTGCAGTACTCGCTCTCTTTACTTTGCCTAGTGTATCTATCTGGTTGTATGACCAGAGAGAGAGAAAGAGAAGATGCACTAATATTCTATGCTCCTTTCAAGCTAACAGGATAGTATGCTATTTTTGGTCAATCATACAATGACATTGCCTAATCCTCCCCCCCCCCCTCCCCGCTCACTTCTCCGATGTACTCCGTCACGTAGGCGCCCTTCTGGATCTCGGACACGCATCGCACTCCCCAGCCCTTCGTCGGCTCGCGGAAGACTACGAGAGTCATCTGTCGACCCTTCTGCAATCACTAAATATAATTTCTACTAATAAACACTGTTGTTTATTCATAAAATAGCCACCAGAATGTTGCTACTACTTCAACTATTGCGATTAATCAATGTCACCCTGTCAGGGCGGCACTAGGTTGTATGAGAACTATGACGTCATGCTGCCTTTGATATATCAAATGTGGCATGACTTAATAGTTCTCATCCGACTTACTGCCGTCAGGGCACTATCATGCTTTCCCTATCCAACTTTCCGGTTCGATCTGGGATTCAGTATTGAATATCAATAAGATACTGTTCATTAGCTGGGTTCAAATTATCGTAGTAAAGCAAATTTCGGCACTACTTCGATTTTTGCCACACTCCCCCTTCAATTTCTAGCCATCTCTCCCTCATTTTCGGTCACACAACCCCTCTGCGGTCGTGAAGGAATGAGAAATGGGAGGGCGGGAGGGGGGAGGGGAGCAAATATCTAAGAAGTAACCAAATTTTCCTGCCCACCTGCAGTCTTCTGTTCTCGCAGCTGCTCCCGCACCCGCAGGCATCGCTGCACTCAAAGTCCATCAATGCGTGGAGAGGACCGCCGCTGCCCTCCTGCAAGTAGGGCAGACATAGACGCATACTAAGACTCTGTCCGTTTGCATCATCAAAGATGCTTCGAAATTCACGAGCCTGTAATTCCGACAGTATTAGCGGGAACCTATTTTTACGTGTGTGGATTTCATTGCAAGGATAAAAACGACCGTCTTTTTGACTGTGAATTTTGTATAGCATAAAGCGCAGCTAGAAAGAGTTGTCGACGAGAAAACTACCGTATAAAGGACGGCTTAATCCTCTTTTCACACTGCTAGAAAACAGCCATAAGCACTCACTCCCACATCCACCATTCGCAGACTACCTCGGGCGTCCATGATATCGATCGACTGCTTCTGCAATAACAGCACTCATGAGAATGCATTTTCTGGAACAATTCAGCATACCATTTATTTATAATAATTTCAAAGGATTTCAAATGTCTACGTGAAATAAATTAGCGAATACATATTTTTTAGAACTTCTTGCTAGACGAAGAAATATAGTGAGAAAGAGTTGAACACCCAGACGAAAAAAAGGTAAAGGTAAGGGTGCTATATCACCCAGGCGAACAGTCTACAAGTATTCCTATTATTGAACATTTTTTCAGGAAGGAACGACATTATTATGACTCATTGCATTACTAATAAGCAATTATGCTGAGCAATAATCTGCCTCTCTTCAGTTTGCATGCTCTCTTGCCTCTCTGACCAGCGAGAGAGACTGAAGAGAGTCAGACCATTGCTCAATTATGATTATGCATTAAAATAAATGACTTACGATATTGCAGCAGCGGCTGATCTTTGACGTTCGAGCAGTCTGGGTACACTTTCGGCAGGTTTTCTCGCACCTCAACGGAGGCATTGTCTCAGCCAAAGTCCGACGAACATAGTTTGCCACGCAGCTATGTACTCATGACTGCACTACTATGCCCGGTCTTGCCTTGGTACAATAGCTAATCAAGAAGTGCAGAGTGCATCTCTATTCTCAATCAGAATGGTGTACAAGGGCACTACGTCGGATGAGAACTATGGCGTCACGCCGCCTTTAATATATCAAAGGCGGCATGGCGTCACAATTCTCTTCCGATCTAATGCCGGTTGATGGTCGCCCGCACTCACCTCAAGGCCTTGAGCTGATTGAAGTTGCTCAGCATGGCCCTCACAGAAGGAGACTGGACGAGGTATAGCACGAACTGGAAGATCAAACATTTTCGATCACACAACAGATAATAAATAATCGAGTAGAACAGAGAGAGCCTAAGATGAGGTTAAAACTAGAGTATCAGCACAATCACATAACGAAAGTTCCAAGGACGCATCACTTAGAACATTTTAAACAATAAACCTTACCTCCAAATCCCAGAGAGATTTGTCGTCCTCTAGCTCGTCCGTCCAGTCCACGATGTAGAGGGGAGGCAGGCCAGCCCTCGCGCAGATGTAGTTCCACCTGAGTTTTTTTTACTCCATCGCGCGTACTAGGAACGGTCATTTGATGCGATGTAGCGATTCCGCTACGCCTCTCCCTTCTCGCGTTGCGAAATCAGGTGAGAGAAAGGCAGAGCGGAATAGCTACCTCGCATCGAATGGCCATCTCTAATGTGTACTTTGCAACCATCAGCTATGTTGACTACGAAAACACGAGAGCATGCTGTCCGGATACCAAACCACGCTGTTATGGACTAAATGAAATCATATAGCCGTATTTACTCACCTCCATTCAATGGCACGGAGTCGATTCACGTACAGGCTTCGCTGCAAACAATAATTGCTCAACGTGAATTCTGATCGATTATCTACTTGTTGTTGCTGCTACCAGGAAGAGTACAGCAAGCACTTTTCCGTGAAAGATAGAGTTCGAGAAATGACACCAAGGTCTCTTCATTCTGCACACTCTCTCGCCCTCCGACCGGTCGAGAGAGTGTGTAAAATGAAGAGACGGTGACCCGAATTACGAACTCTAGTGCAAGAAGGCCGTCTCTCTCAGATTCGCGTTCTCTCGGAGGGAAGAGAAAGACTATGTCGTACCTGGCAGACCACGTATCGGCCTTTTCCAACCCCGTCCTCGAACGCCAGGTATCTGTTTGGGAAGCGCCTGCGATAATCGACTTGGCTCACGAAGCAAATGTACACACACATCGACATTGACCAAAGTAGTTAATAAAGTTTGAGGAAATTTAACCAACTTCTTGAACTCGGCCTCTCCCAACTCCATGCACAGACGGGTTTCAATCTGAAATAATCATTTATCAATATTTCATTTAAGCACTGTAATGGATAGAGAATAACTCTTGACCCCGTCAATCCAGATATCAGACTATAGCGATATTTTCTCAAATAATTCAGAACCAAAAGCTAGCAACTTACGAAGTCCAGGTCCAAATTACGATTGTCGAACGAATCGACCTGAAAAGGAATATGGTAAAATCAAAGAAGCGCACGATGATCCGTTTGAATCTCTGCGAATCTAAATGAAAAAATAGTGAATGGTCAATTTCAGAGACTACAAAAATCATAATTTGATATACTCTGCATTGAAGAGCGAAAAATTCACGCGAGTCGTTACAATTTAGAGCAAAAGCCCACGAGTAATTGCACTCTTCATTCCCTATTCTCTCTCGTCCGTCAAAGGTGGACAGAGGGCACTAGGTCGGATGAGAACTATGACGATATATCAAAGGTCATAGTTATCATCCAACACCGGACAGAGATTATGGAATGAAGTGAGAATGGCAAGTGGAGAGAGAGTCGAACTTTGCACGTACCAGCTTCGCCCGACCTCTCTCGATCAAATTTATCGGCTGCCACGACGGGACGGGATATTGTGAATACTTGAACAACAACGACTTTGATCCGTCCTGGAAATCACAATTGTTTTAAAAAAATTTAATTATAAATTCATAATTTTCTAATTAGACAAAGACGTACTTTCATGTTGAGAAGATCGCCGATCTCGCGTGGAGAAGACGCCACGACGAAATCGATCTGCAAATGCCATTCCATTCCATCCAGTGACTCTTGCTTACCAAAGCTAAGCGAGAAAAGAGATAGTTATTTACAAATAGATTCATATTTTAACAAATTAGTCAAACATATACCTCGAAGCCAGTGTCTCCTTTGCCAGATCGCGCCCACTGCACGTCCCAAATCTTGTGTCCCTCACTGCTTCGAATCTTGACCTGCGAGAGCAATTGTTCAGTGAGGAAATTACTTCTCGGGAAACGACAATCTTCATTCTGCGTTAGAGGGACCATATGGGAGAGACTCATTTCTTGCTAGGCTATCCCAAGTTTAGGGAGCAGGTATTCACAACAATTCCATAACTATCATTTGTTGACAGGGGAAATCATCTTGCCAAGCCTCTTCGATTCTAGACGCGTGCACATTCTAGAAGTGTGAACAGGCTTGTTCTAAACTTGTGTGCCCCCTATACTCAAATCAATTTCCAAAAATTTCAAATTTATTTATATGTTAATATATGGTTAAATATATGGTGAATATATGGTTAACACTTGAGGGAAGTCACCTAAGGTTCCGCTGTCTCCCAGAAGATCCGTGTCATATTCTCGAACTCACTTCGCTGTCAATGGCGTAGTCGATGACGTCATCGTTCTGAGCATCTTCTGGTCGCAGCTCATACTTCTTCGTCTGCAAGGAATGTAGTTCATCCATTCATTCATTCAGTTGGGGGTGAGATAGCGAGAAGTTGACATTAGAAGGTATGCTAGAAACGGACGTCCCTCGATTAGATCGCATCGGTAGTGGGTTGTTTGACATCACGAGTAGGGAGGGAGGCACTAGGTCGGATGAGAACTATGTCGTTAGTTCTCAGGAAATGGAATTGGAAATGACTTCAGAGTTGAATTCCCGCAATTTCATATCTCGGTTCTCTGATGAGCTAGAGACTTGACATTTGGAATATAAGGCTTTTCGACCCTCTGAACCTTATATTCCAAATTTCAAATAGCTCCACGGAGAACGGAGAAACACAATTGCGGGAATTCAAATCTAAAGTTATTTCCATTTCCATTTCCTGAGAACTAACAGGGCATCAATCTATCAAAGAAGGCATGATCATAGTTCATCCGACCTAGTGCCGGGTATAGGGGGATCGATGGCCAAGGCAAGGTGGTAATGTTGTTACACGGCAATGTTAAGATGTATACACTCACCCATCGAGGGGAACACCGTTTGTACAGCTTCTTGTATCGATCATCCCTCTGGAAATAGGCGATCATCACTCTCTCTCTCTCATTTATCTTGCTTACAATGGAAAACTTCATGAAAATTCGACAATGTCTGGCGCTAGTAATTCAAAAAAAGTAGAGAAGTTTACAAAAAAGTCTCCGAATCAGCAGAAAAGACGAACCATGAGCAGTCGATTGATCTTGTTGATGTTGTATGCGGCATCGGGCAGCAGGGAGGGCTTTCTCGACTGATCGCGCAATTGAGAGGCTTCTTCCTGTGCATAGAAGTTTCATGTAATTATCAACTCCGTAACTGCAACCAACTCCTACTGAATACTTCACATTCAAATACCGCTTCTTCTTTGGCTGGATCTGATATAAATCGTCCAGCCTTACTAGAATTCAAAATTAAGCGCCCAAGTTTGTACCTTCGGCACTTTCCTATTTACATACTAGGCTCCGCCCCTTCACCACCATAAGAATTCTTAGCATCTAGCTTTTCCCTGTTTGGTTCAGGCTTCCATAGCTTTGTTAGTGATCTGCTTAGACTGCATACCTTCTTTTTTAGACTGCACAGACGACGTTTGGCAGTCGGGTATTGATGAGTCTTCTTGTCGGTCTGGAACATACACAGTTACGATTTTAACATTTCTATGCTCATATTAATCAATATTCGTGAAAAATATTAATATTAAAACAAATAACCTCTTCGGGGACGTCGGCCGAGCTGGCTTCAGATGCTTCGCTGCTTCTGCACTTCGCCTTATCCTTCTTCGGCTGGTCCTGAAACACGATGAATTGACCACTTGGAATTGCTCTCCGGGAATCATTTACTATTAGCCATAGGTGGGCACCATCGAAGCCAGCTGTAAAACACCCCCGGTTTTCGGATTGGATACCCCCGGTTTTTTGGAAAATTTTGTCACAAAAACGATAATTTACGATCACCCCCCCCTTTTGACCCTAAACACCCCCGGTTTTCGATTTCCAGCTTCAACCCCCGCCCACATTTACTATTGGCGCACCGGCACTATGTCGGAGGAGAACTATGACGAAGAATGACTAAGAACTACGACTCCTGTGCTGAAGCCCAGATCGAAACGATTTCTGCTATCATTTTTAGTGTTTCAATCACAATGATTGGCCAATTCATAACGTTCATCTTACAATTGTCGCTGTTATTAAAATTGGCGTTTCCTAACACTAGACAATGCTCTCGGGTTATCATTTACTATTCGGGATGAAACTTATTGAACGTAAGCATAAAGCAGAGAAGATCGTACATGCCAAAATTACTAAGTTTAATGCTTAGTCTGCCCCCAGATACTAGACTGCTCAATTCAGGGATATTCTGGAATAATAATGATAGTTGGGAACGCACTCTCTCCACACTAGGGAGGAGCACACTTCTTCCTTCACTAGAACGATTCTCAATCGTGTTCGGCTCCTAAACGAATAAAAGTTTATTAATAAAATAATATTCCTAAAAATTCACAATAACCTGTTCGGGGACGTCGGCCGAGCTGGCTTCAGACGTCTCGCTGTTTCTGCGCTTCGCCTTCACGCTTAAATCGTCCTGAAACACGACGAATCTGCCACTTGACAGTGCTCTCCTGGACTCATTTACTATTGGCGCACTGGAACTAGGTCGGAGGAGAACTATGACGAAGCATGACTAAGAACTATGACTCTTGTGCTGAAGCCCAGATCGAAACGATTTCTACTATCATTTTTAGTGTCTCAATCACAATGATTGGCCAATTCATAACGTTGATCTTACAACTGTCGCTATTATTAAAATCAGTGTTTCCTACCACTAGGCAGTGCTATCCGGGAATCATTTACTATTCGGAATGAAACTGACATGTCAAGCATGAATTTTTGGAGACACGTAACATGTGAGACATAAAGCAGAGAAGATCGTACAGGCCAAAATTACTGAATTTCATTCTTAGTCTGCCCCCAGATACTAGGCTGTTCAATTCTGGGATATTCTGGACTAGTAATGATAGGAGGAACGCACTCTCTCCACACTAGAGAGGAGCACACTTCTGTCATCACTCGAACGATTCTCAATCATGCTCGGCTCCTTAAAAAAGTTTATTACTAAAATAATATTCCTAAAAAAATCAATAACCTGTTCGGGGACGTCGGCCGAGCTGGCTTCAGATGCGTCGCTGTTTCTGCGATTCGCGTTCACACTTGAATCGTCCTGAAACACGAAGATTTTGCCACTTGACAGTGCTGCCCGGGAATTATTTACTATTGGGGCACTAGGTCGGATGCATAGTTTCGCGGGGGTTGAAGCTGAGAACTGAATACCGGTGGAGTCTCAGGTCACAACTGGGGAGGGTGGGGACAAGCAAGTGCATTTACCGACTGGGTTGGAGCTAAAAACCGGTAGGGTCTTGAAGCTGGCTTCAATGGTGCCTATCTATGGTCGGATGATATCCATCCGGATGAGAACCAACAATTGTCTCATTCTGCAGTATTTTTCTCAGAAAACTTCTTGAACATTACAGGTCATATATACTGTGAAAATCCTAAAGAAGCGTACTTTTGTGGTTATCATCCGACCTAGTACCAATATTGGGATACAACCTCAGCGAACCTCGACTTTCTAAGCACGAATCGTAACAAACATCTAAAGCATTGTGGCATAACGCAGAGAAGACGAAACATGTCTAAATGAATGAATATTGCTAGTCTGCCCTCGTTGACTAGTGGCCCTAGTAGAGAACTCAGACCAGGGAGCTATTGGAGACTTGGCATCTTTCCCTTGTGAGTAATCCCTCCTCCTCCCTCACCTTTGCCTTTTCCTCCGTCTCCTTCATTCCGTTCTTCTCACTCTTGTCCTTCTGCACACTCATCGTCTTCTCCTTGTCATCTGAATCCATTATATCTTCCCCTCCGTCGTCCCTTTCCCTTTTCTCACCCTCAACCTTCCTCCCTCCCTTCTCCTCCATTCCCCTCTTCCCCCTCCTCCCCGCTCTCTCCTCCCGTTCCCTCTCCTCACCCTTCCTCCTCTCACTGCTTCGAAGCGGCTCTTCATCATTGATGACGAGTGACTTGCCTTCTTCAACACTCATCTGATTCGTCGGATCTCCTTCCTCACGCGCATCCTCCAGCATGATCTGCTGATTATCTGAAGAAAGAGATACATCAAAAATTAGTTCACTTCAAATGCAAGAATACTACGGGGTCCATGTGCATTTCAGATGGGGAGACCAGGCAAATGATTGGGCCAGGAATAAAAACGCCAATACTAGTGGGCTAGTTGAAGGAGAGGGGGGGGGGGGTCGGAAACGTAAGAAGTGCCGAGGATATCACGCCTCTCACGAGAAAATCGAGGTTTATGACGAGAAAACCAAAATGAAGTCTGCACAATGAGACGATGGGGGAGTGTCAGAAGTGCCCCAGTATATCGAAATCAAGTTTGAACTAATTTCACGATTTTCCCTCCATTCCTTGGCTCAACTCGATTCTTTCGTGAGCATACATGGGCAGGGATTGCTGCTGATTTTCTAAATCCGGGAGGGTGCCAACTAGTTCTTCAACAAAATCGGCAGTGTATATATAAGCTGGTACCCTACAGTATAATGGGCACTATCCGAAAACCGGGAGGGTCTTGCTGCTAGCATCAAATGCTGCCCACGTTTGTTCGTGAGCGGCGAGATATAATCCCGGTCACCTGCCAGTCCGACCCGCTCTGCATCTTCCATTCTCTCCTCCCTCTCCACATCCGGCTGCAATTCAGAAGTCAACGAACATAACAATATTTTTAAAAAATATATAAATATACACTTATTGTTCGTTCCTCATCTACTCATCTCATTTTGGATGAGCCAAACAAAGAGGTTTCCAAAATTCCTTGGACTTACGATAATGATGGCGTTGCCCTCGTGTTTCTCATTCACGTTCGTCGTTTCGTCGTTCATCGTCATCGTCGAGGCACTTCGCTCTCCCGATTCCTCCTTCGTCTCGTTGAAGCCCTCGTCGAGCATGGGATCAGCCTGAATAGTCAGTCCTCTACTCTCTTTCGCAATTCCGCGGGGAGCTGATTCGGTTTCTATGTATTCACTGATTGCAAGGCCCCAAGAACATCGACATAGACCTTTTGAAAATGTGTCACCCCATCAGGGGAATCAGCCTAAACACGCGCTCGTTCAAATATTATACAGTAAGAAATTGCCTTATTCGTCATGTTACAGTAAGAAATTGCCTGATGCGTCAAGACTGTAAGAACTTGTGCCTGATTGTCAAGTTACATTGACCACTTCCGTTCTGCCACTTTTCGGCTGGTTTAGCACTTCTGCTAGGGGGGATGGCAATAGGAAAGGCGTCCAAAATTATGCCATTGATTGATCACAAACCGGGGTTGTCACGAAGCGAAATAAATCTTCACATAAACTCACGCCATCCATCTCTCCCTTCTCCGCTTCTCTCTTCTCCTCATCCATGTGCTCTTCAATGACTTCTGCCTTCTCTCCATCCTCCAGAATATTCCCGTTCTCTTCAATTCCCTCCTCAGTCTTGATTTTTTTCGCATCCATTATCTCCACTATCTGCAAGAGGCAATCAACTATCTCAAAGAAAGATCGACCGTTGATTAAAGGGAAAGATCTGATAAATCGATATAAAGATAGAAATAAATCGATCGAGAGAGAGCCTATTTCTCAATCTCGCTGGTTCAATTCGCGCCACTTCTTGGGGGGTGATAAATGATAGGAGAGGAAGGGGGAGAGCTATTCAAGAAGTGCCCAATTCGCTATGGACAGACAATCTCTGATCGACGAACGAGGACTGAATTATATTTATAGCAAATCAGGGAGGATACATTGGGAGGCAGTAAATTTATAAGCAGTCCTTGCTATCTCCCAGTGCAGTGAAAGGTGAGAGATTGCAAGAAACTTGAGGAACGAAAGGAAGGTGGTTGTCTCAACACACTACCGTAGTCCTAGAGTTTACTTGTTCGTAAATACGAGATATCCGGAACCAGATAAGTGAAAGGGGACTAAGTCGGATGACTACCGTCGTTTGACAACATTACAGATCATTGCCAACAATGGTATTCATCTGAGACTTTCCTAATTTAGCATACACTCGGAGGTCATAAAGAGAATACGTGAAAGGGAATACGAGAAAGCTATGCAACTAGGAAAGAGTTAGACGGTTCCTCTTTTTGGCTATCATTCGACTTACAGTTTGTTACTTGTTAGTGTTAGTAGAGGGTTAGTGATGTGAGAAGAATGGAGTGAGGGAAACAAGCATCCCATGGTTCAGTTACATTTACATTTATAGTGATATTGTTTCAATAAAAGATTTGCCAAAATAGTGCTTTATCAAAGCGTGTGTTTGAATCATTAATAGGCACTCAACAGAGACAGTGAAAGGCAAAATAGGGGAGATCAGATTAACACTTGAAAGTGTGTAACTATACATTCCGCATTGTACAAACGATGGCGTTGCGCCTTGGATGAGAGCTTTCTGATGAGAAAAAGAGAAGAGGAAAACGTGCACATCACACTGATTCTCTATTTCTAGTTAGGAGTAAAGCAAAATGGAAAATTATGAAAGTTGAGAATGAGTTGACTATACATACAAAGAGATCACATAGCCATGCTAAATATATTCAGAGCCTAGATAAGTACCGAAGGAAAGAGGGGGGGGGGGTGGAAGGGATACCGAAATCCTGGGGCAGGGAAGGAAGGGATACCATAGTTAAGGGGACGGGGGAACGGATACTATAGCCCTGGGACAGAGAGAGGAAGAGATACCGTAGAGGAGAGGGAGAGAGGAATACCGTAGTCAACAAGGGGAGAAGGGGATACTGTAGTCTTAGGAGCAGCCTCTCATTCGGGGCACACGATCGGAGACTTGAGTGCGAACTTGTCCGCGATCAGCGGCACTTTGGTAGATTCGAAGAAGATCCTGAATCAGGAATAATTGATTTCTACCGTAATCTACAGAATCACTCCACTCCCTCTACACCACAACCTACAGTACCCCCTCCCGCCGTGAGTTACAGTACGCCCCTCTGCCTCTCCTACCATAACCTACAGTACCCCTTCCATTATCTCCCATGGTAACCTACAGAGCCCCCCTCCTCCCTCCCACTCACTCGTGGCTGTACTTGTCCGAGACGGTGTGCTGCTGTGCATAGGCGCCTCTGCCCGATGCTCGAATGTGCATCATATGATTGAGTGCCCACACCCAGGGCTCCACCTCCTCCGCAGAGTAGCCCGAGTACTTGTGCATCACGGGAGTCCTGCAAGGAACATGGGTAACAAACATAATACAAGTTTTAAAATAGAGGGCTGTAGTATGAGAAAACAGACAGAGCAAATCGTTTTGGAAGATCAGCTAAGTCAACCAAGCCGGGTAGACTGATGAAAATTCCTGGTTAAAAAACTTAATGCCGACTTGAAACACGTTTTACCATTACTAGTGGTTGCCTAGGTATTGTCTAAAAACATCTAGACTAGGGTGGTAGCGTTGTTGGATATCGCCTAGACTGTCACCCTCTGTTTTATGGCTATGCTACAACAGCATGCTCACCACTCCGCCTTCTCGTCGATCATTCTGAGTGCCAGAAGGAAGGCTCCAGCTGCCATCTTCGACTCCGACGCCGACACGAACTGAACATGTTTAATGTATAATTACTCTAGTTACACACTTTAGATTTTTAATCAAATACAGAACATTCTATTCCATACATCAACGAAGAACGGAAGCAAATAAAGACGCTTCCATTCATCGTATTTCCACAGGGTAGAATCAAAGGTGGGCGGGGGTTTGATCGTAAATGATCGTTTTTGGGACAAAATTTTCCAAAAACCGAGGGTGTTTCACAGCTGACTTCGATGGCGCCCACCTATGGGTAGAATAAAATGTTCCAATGCTCACCTCGTAGATCATGAGTGACGTCTCGAGAATGTATCTGGCGAGCGTGAGTGCACGCATGTCCGACTTGCTCGCCTGCAAAGAGTACGCCTCAATTGCATCGCAATGACACTACGTCGTATGAGAACTCTGACGCCATGCCGCCTTTGATCTATCAAAGGCGGCATGACGAAATAGTTCTCATCAAACCCAATGCCATCCTAATACACACAACTCTCTTCTTCCATCCACACCGTACCTTAGCGTATCTCCTGAGCTGCGAGTAGCTGAGGGGCGCTCCGAGGTCGAAGGCCACCGTGCGGAAGAGATCACGCTCCGCCTCCTCCAGATCCGTGCGCTTGTACGAGTCCTCCGAGAGGTAGATGAAGTCATCGATCAGTGGGGGAGAACGCTCCTGAATCAGGGGCAAGATTACGGTAGTCCATCGGCCAATCGATATGCTCACCTCGTACTTGGAAACGACGAAAATTGCCGCACTCGCTAGCATCTGCAGCTCCTCCTGTCTCACCTGCAATGCGTCAAGAGTTGGGATGATACAACGACTGGAAGCAGGCACGTCATGAACTACTGGAGACACCAATCCTCCCCCCCCCCATCTATACCACTTGACGTTCGGCCGCCAAACCGATCGGTGGACGGGGGAGATGGGAAATTATGAGGAGGGAGGTATGGTGGCCAGTAACCCATGAAGCGCCGCATTGTAGCTAGAATCCGCTATGGCATCCCTCATAGATGCGTGATGATGGGATAGGGAGATGCGACTCCTCTTCAATCTCACCTTCTTCTTCGTGTTCTGGAAGTAAGTGTCCAGCACCTTGACTGAGAGATAGAGCGTCTCGTGATTGAGCTCGAACGTCTCTTGCACCTGCAATTGTACAAATTATATTTGACTTATAAAATACATTCACGGTGTTGTGCACAAATGATTAAATTGTTCCGCTCGTTCGTCCGCGATTTCCCATGCACCCCACACACAACACCAATTGCTGCTCTTGTCTTCGTCCTCACCTCAATCATCCAATCGACGAGCACTGCTCGTGCCTCCTTGCTCAGCTTCGGCTGGCTCTTCATGTAGTCACCCACTGCGTAGTCTTTCTGCAAACCAATCAATCAATTATTGATCTGGCAGGCTTTGATAGATATTAAACAACAAAGCCGGTGATTTATGCCAAATCTGTCCAACGACTCGGCTTGTGACAAGAAAATTCAGCACTTGTGCAGTTGAGGGGACCAGGACTCTTAGGGTGAACTTAACCCTCTTGTACCGGCTTTAGATTGATTATACTCTGCTTAGGCCACTTAGGATCAGTTTTGGATTACACATCCAAAGGGGTGGAGCCAGTGTCGCCTCCATTGCACAAGTACTAAAAACCAGATATCTTCCCAGACCCACGAAGACGTCACCAAAGCATAAGATAAATAAGAGAGGTCAGGGAACTTTCCAGACGTCTTTGCGAGTCTGGGAGTGGAATAAGTTTCGTTTATCGCGAGCCACGCCATTGGCCGGTTTGATAGAGGCGAAATGTGAGGCAAAGATGCTTGTGCTGCCGCCCCAACCCCCATCCTTCCATGCTCACCTCTCTTCCTCTGAGGTATTGGTGGATCTCGAAGGCGTAGTCGGGCACGCTGAACTCGTCGTTCTTGTTCTCGGCGTCGTAGTCGTAGCCGGGGCAGGGATCGAACGTCTTCGCCTCTTCGACGATGACGTCTTCTGCTTCGGCGAGGGGCGCACGTCTGCAATGAAATAGTATATCTACCGTATGGGAGGGAGAAAGATAGCAGGACAAGTTCTCACTTTTCGTATCCCTTGGTTGCCTGACGGGGCAGCTGCCCATTACCCGACTTCCGAACGCCGAGTCCCTTGCGAACCGAATTCAGGACGAGGCCATTCGAGAGCTTCTGAAAATGAAGAATATAAAATTTAACTTGAATTCGCTTCGCACCAATGCTCAGAAAGACCCGAAGCAGTGTAAACACGAATTTGGACAACCTAAACACTATGGTCAGACTATACCCAACAAAGCCTAAGCCATAGGTGGCGGGGGTTGAAGCTGGAAATCGAAAACCGGGAGTGGTTTAGGGTCAAAAGGGGGGGGGGGGGTGATCGTAAATGATCGTTTTTGTGACAAAATTTCCCGGGGGCATCCAATCCGAAAACCGGGGGTGTTTCACAGCTGGCTTCGATGGTGCCCACCTATGGCCTAAGCACACCTGGTCAAGTTAAAAAGAAGCCGAGTGTTCGTTAGTGTAGTGCTTCGTCAATACAATCTTTTGAATAATCCGCGCTCGCGCTTTAGAGCACAAAATATAAACAGCTGACGCAAAAATTTTGCACCCTTCGCGGGCCAGGTTGTCAATGCGCGCGAGGGAGGAGAATTCAAAGTAGCGTTGTGGATGGGGGCATTTTTGAGGGCAAGGGATTGCCAATGACAGGTTGGACCGATGAGATGGAAGAATATTCTGAGAAATGGACACTTTTCTAAGATTTGAACAAGGATTGACGAGTACTTTCGCAATTTTGGAAATGTCCATTTCCCCAAAAAATCTGCCTTCTCATCAGTCCAAATCACTGACGGTGGTGAGTTCGGCGAGGACGGCGCGCTTGGGCTTGGGCTCTCCGATGCCCTGGAAGTCCTCCTCGTTCTTGGACGGAGCCTGCTTCGAGGCCGCTCGCTTAATTAGTATTAATTAGTATACTTAATTAATTAGTTGGACAAGCTCGCAGTCCCAGCACCTCTGCCGATGCTCAGAATGGCGTACCGATGGGCAAAATATAATTAGTCTCAAGGGAGTGCTTAGCTTTCAAACATACGTGGGCAGGGATTTTCTGCTGAGTGTCAAAATCCGTAAGTGTGCCCACTAGTTAAGACAAAAAATTGGTTGGGTTTACGGGTACAGGTACCCTAAACTTGGGAGGAGTATGATGGGTACTATTCGACAACAGGGAGGGCATTGCTGCTAAAAGCAGTGTAATGCCCACGTTTCCTTTAAAGAGAATACTCTCGGTATCAACATCGGTACGCCGTAATGGGACACTGCAGAAGCATCCATTCTCTGTAAGCGTACCTTGGCGGGCGGGTCCACGTTGGCCTTGGCGGCTCCATGAGCCTTCTGGGCCTCGGGCAGGTTTGTGTTGCGCTTACGGAGCATCATGGCTCTTCGAGTTGTCGGATCTACAAGGGAGTCATTGAAACAGTAAGCACGGAATAATTAGTAAACAGGAGCAATTAAACGAGTGAAAAACAAACAACAATAGGAATCACAAAATACTGCTCCAAATTTAGGACAACTAACAACGTTCGACAAAATACGCCCGGGACTCACTACCCTCTTCCCATCCCTCACTAGGCGCGCGAGAGAGAGGAGGGAGGAAGAGAGAGACGCGCCCGTTCGACCGTTTTGGGGAAGGAGAGAGCGCGAGTTCTATGATCTCAGCTGTTTGAATGCGAGAATGGCGGGAAACCCGACTCCAAGCATTATCAAGCTGTTGTCACTAATGTATTTGTGGACTGAACTAACGTATGGTTCAAATTGTGCACAATAACAGACAAAAATGTGGGGAGAATCAGTCGGGGAAAACAAACAACAACAACTTTTGAATTCTACCGTATACACGGGTACTGTAGTAGCTCACAGAATGTTGTCGTTAGTACATGTTTCAAATTTCACTTTTAAATTGTTTTTGTTTATTCAATAAACTATATTTCAATTTATGTATTTTATTGCTTTAATAATAATATTTAAAGGTAATGGGCATATGTACGAGATCATAATCTTCTAATTATATGGAGGAAGCAAGACATTAGGATAGGCTATCTAC
Source organism: Pristionchus mayeri (assembly GCA_036245805.1). Lineage (NCBI taxonomy): Eukaryota > Metazoa > Nematoda > Chromadorea > Rhabditida > Neodiplogasteridae > Pristionchus > Pristionchus mayeri. The sequence goes on from BTRK01000006.1 coordinate 47,973,541, forward strand.
AACCCCTACATCTCACTATAATTGAGAATCGAGGGGATGCTGCACAATTAGTATTGTGCTTTATTGGAATAATTCCAGTAGTATTCGACGAGATAGTTTTCTCTAATTCTCTGTCTCTCCTGTAGAATGTTGAGAAGACGCCATACCATCCGCAAGAGTGAGAGGGGGATACTATGATACAACAGTTGGTTATTCCAGGTCACGTTGCAACCCCACTTCGAATAGCCAAATCCTACTAATCAGATATCTCCCTAATCATCATTGGTAATTTCTCAATCAATGTTCTAGGGATAGTCTACACTCTCATCTAATGCTTCCTCCCGTGATAGTGCTGCTCCTTCTTCCCACTTTCCACCCCTGGCCTTTCCACACAATCGATTTGAAGAGACCTTTTGAGAGGTCCGACAGTGCATTCGTCTGACTCTCTTCATTTTGCATGCTCTCTCATCGGTCAGACACTGCGAGAGAGCACGTGATATCGAGAGAGCCAGACGATTGATCAGACCAAGTGCCATCTCTGATCAGACGTGCGAAAGTTGCGCAATTGCGTGATTTGTATACGCAATCTATGCGCAATGGACCCGTTGCGCAATGTATTAAAATGGCTTGCAATGACTGGATAACGTCTACTGACACGCATTGAATACATCTTAATCCGCAGTCATTACCTCCTAGACCAGTTCCCTTGCTCTCTCCAAATGGAACAATGGATCGATACGCAACCGAAAGGAAATATCCCATACTGTGCCACTCATTGATCGCCTCCCTTTGAGCAATGAGGGCTCTTTCTCCAGTCTGATTGCCCACATCAATCGAACGTAAATTACTTTCAAATCGACAGATCCACTGCTTACCTTGAGGGTGCTCAAGGTAAAGGGAAAGACAAAAGTATAGCCCGTCTTCGAAACTGGGCTCGCGGTAGAACACTGCTAGGCAAGTGTCAAATGCTAAAGGGAGTGCTAAAGTGAGGATAAACAATTTTTGTATACCATTTGTGAGCCTTCATGATTAAGCAGGACGAAAATGAGGGAGTAACCGTCTGACTCTCATCCATTTCCCTGCTCTCTCGCTTTCTCTAACCTGGGAAATGTGGAAAATGAGGAGGCTTAGATAATTTAAATTTGCAAATCATTTTGATCAATAATCTATGTTCTTTGCGTGCATCTCTCAATTCAATTACCGTTCCTTCTCTTTCCTCTTCTCTCCTCTTCTCCAATCTTTTCCACTTCTTGCCCTCACCAAGAATGGCCTTTTATTAGCGAAGATCGAATCGAGATGAACAGTGAGTTGTGGATGGGCAGTATCACCCGGAGGAGGTTTACGGTACCATCCTCAGACGAGGGATAAAGTATCGAAGATCACTTAAGGCCGAGGAACTGGAGCAATATCCGATCCAGTGATTCGAGTTCCAGGGCGAGCCGTACGAAGCTGTGATGCAGACGGACGCGGACGTGAAGATGGTGAGGGAGTACAGTAGGATTTATTTTGTACAGATTACGGTACTCGGCTACGGTATCCTTGCAGTTCCCATCGATCGCCTCCCTCGTGAAGCACTACCGCACTTTCTCGCACATGGACCCTGGTCGTCTCGAGACTTTCTGATGCGGTAGCCCCGCCCCTCATATTGATTGGCTCTCGATCGATACCGTATCCACTCGTCGAGCAGATAAACGCTTCGAGACCATCGTAATTATCACAATCCATGGTATCTCATGCAAGTGGCTATATTGGCATCTCGTGTATTGTCGCCACTGCACGAACATAGTAATGAATGTATTTCCTTTATTCGGGGAAATTTGAACAGAAAGATCAACAGCTAAAGCAGGCAAACCATTATCAGAAGCGAATTTTATACAGTCTACGATCCATCAATAGCAACTGATGTATTGATTACAAGGCTCACATATAAAGGAAGCAACGAATGAGTACAACAAAGGTAATTGATATGGAATAGCTAGCCTATTTCAGAATAGCGAAGGTTTCGCAAGAGATGATTCTGCATTCTGTATCCTCTCTCACTGATACTGTGAGAATAGAATGCCTAGCAACGTGGTGTACAAGAACTTCTTAAGGTACTACAATATTCGCGGAATTTGAACATGTTTAGCCGTGAATATTTTCCCGTTCCGCGAATATTATAGTACTTTAAGAAGTTTGTCATGTACACCACGTTGCTACGCATTCTATTCTCACTGATAAGATGCGCGAGAGAGATAACGCAGAATGAAGAGAGTCGATTCTTGCCCATCCTTCTCTATTTCTCTAGTCTCTCTTTCATCTATTCTCCATCCGGTGCTTCCAGCTCCTTTTCCATCTCATCATGGACTTCCTCCCCGTTGTCTTCCCCTTGTCCCTCTTCCACCTCTCCTTCCAGCATTTCCATCTGCAATTCAGCACAATCAGATCCAATTTGGAATGTGTTTTCCTCTTGCGGGTCGGATGAAAACCTTCCAGATAAGAACAAAAATGTACCCTTCTCCAGGATTTTCACAGAAAATGTTTTGACAGTGTGTGAAGTTCACACTGCGAACCCAATGTGAAAATACTGGAGAAGGGCAATATTTTTGGCTCTCATCCGGAAACTTTCATCCAACGCCTTATCATAATGTATTCGTTAAGGGAACTAGCAGTGCCCCTTCTTCCTACCCGATGTCCTTGTATCCGTTGTGATTCTGCATTCTCTGAGTTAAATCTGCGGACGCTCATGCTGTTGCTTCTCACGACGATTTCGTCGTCCATCTGAAAATCGTCAGAATTTTCCCGAATTCGAAATCCGGGTCTTCTGCAGACTCTCTCGGCCAATGAAATGCTAGATAGTGCAAAGATTAAAGCTCTCAAGCGACTCCGCCTGATCGGCGAGAGGCGGAGAGAGCGAGAGCGTACGCAGAGTCATTTCGGAACGTCAGATGAGAACCTTTTCCAGCATTTTCAGAATACGTTCGCACAAATCATTCTCCGAAAATACTGAGGTATTTTTCAATATCATCCGACTACCTTCGCTTCTTCCCCGCCCTCCTCACCTACTCCCTATCGAAGAACCCCTGCTCGTCGTGCGATAACCGCATGACGTGATAAATATTGATTGATTGATTGACTCCCCCACCTGATACTCCTCCTCCTCCACAATGACTCCTTCCTCTTCCACTTCCTCTGCCCCTCCTCCATCCATCGGCTGCTTCGACATCGACGCCTGGATGCTTTCCGCCACCTGAAACCGAGAATGCTTCTTTTATTACTGAGCAACGCCTCGTTCTTCTTCCCACTCATAGATAGGCACCCCTCTCTGATTTTCGGCAACAGACCCTTTCAGTGAAGGGGGGGGGGGGAGAGGGGAATGATTTGGGAAGGGGTGAAGGCTAGAAGGGACGAAAAGTCTCTGACTGACCTGTTCATCGACTTCTTGTCCGTCGGCGAGGACGACGTAGATTCGCTCGCCCTCAGCGGTGTACATCATTTGGACCTGACGAGGGAAATTATCGATCGATTCATCCAATCTGGCTACCGTACTCATTCTCAGATTGAGATATCCTTATTATATTCGTGATTCAACAACAACGATTGTGGACTGACTTTATCAAAGTCGACGTCGTACTCCTTCTTGAGCTTGTTGATGACCTCGGGATCATCGACGTACTCTCCCATCTGCAATCAATATCGCATTGGACGGCATTTCTTGGCTAGAGAGAGCATACAAATTCGAGATAGTTTTCTCTCTTCACCTACGCTCTAGATACCTCTTATCCTCCCCAGAATTTAGGCATCGTTCAATCAATATAACGAAGAGTAAGACCCACCTCCACTTTCGGTCGTTGAACGAACCTTCTCTCTTTCTGGAAGAATATTCATTAGGAAGACTAATTTACCATTTCTCTGCTTTATCGCAACTCTGATCCTCCCCCCCCCCAGAGTAATCGCAAGCTTGTCTGCAGTTGAATAGGAAGTAAAAATATCACCTTGTTTATCTCCACGGTACTCGCTGTATGTTCTTTGAACTCTGGCATCATTTCGGGATGCTTCGTCTTCAAGTGACGAATTCCTCTGGAATGAGCAATGGGTAGTTTAGAGAAGGCTAGAGGAAACTAAAGAGAGGAGAGAGGACGAATGCATTCTGAAGGCAACTGCTGCTGCACCATCTCTATTCACCAAAAAGAGAGTACTCTAAATTGGTGGAAAAAATTGTCAAAATTGTCATCAAGGATATGTATTCGAAAGTGCCGTTTTTTTCCAAAAAACATAAAACCGAATTGTGGCACTCACCAGAGAGTCCCCCCCCCCCCACCTCACCCCGCAAGTTCTCTCCCAGTTATTGTATAATCTCACCCACCTGCACATATTGTAGGGCTTGTGAAGAGTGTAGGAGAGATTGCAAATCAAGCACTCGACCAGTTCTGGATGTACAAACTCCATGCAGCCGTCTGAGACACGCTCCAGTCGAGCCTGATATTATCAGTAACATTATTATTTATGAGTAGAATCGCTCATTTTCATGGTTCACATTCGATAAACGCTGAGATTTCATCCTCTTCTCACTCTCCTCTCTCTTGTTATTCGTACTCTATTACCTAGCCATCAGCCGAAAGAGTAAAAGAGCTTTTGTTGTCGATGCGACCAGCCTAACCTACCTTGCAGAGTTCGTATTGCATGTCCTCCAGTTGGTCGGGGTGTGCTTGTCTGTAGTGCTTGATCGCTCCCGCAGAGATTACTGCTGCCAGAATACGCTCCCCGCACAGCTTGCATCTGCATTGATGAGGATTAGAGTATATTTCAAACATCCAATTTCGCAGTGGGTAATCAAGTTTCGAGAAATACCACTCTCTGTTCATTCTATGCACTATCTCGCACCTCAATAGATCTAAATATTTTAGAATGAGAACGCGAGGACTCGAATTTCGAAATCTAGCTGGAAATCAATGAAGATGAAATAAATGTTATCTTACCTCCACGCTCCCTCGCTCAGTGCTTGCACGTATTGGGAGTCTTGAGGAATGGCCTGACGAAGGCACGGCATGATGAAGTTTCGCTTCGGCTTGTTTCGCCGGCCAAAGTTCATGCGTGAGTTCGAGTACTGGGCGTCTCTGAAGTCGTAGTTTGAATCAGTTATCATATTCCCCGATGAAGTTTTCATCTTTGTCGTACACTGCCCTAAAGAATGACGTCAGGAATCTGAATCTGCAAATACCTCGGCAGGGGCGCATCGTCCCCGTCTCCATCCTCATCCTCGTCATCCATATCAATCTCGCCGCCATTCGCAGCAGCTTGCATCTTGTGCCATCGCCTCTCGATGGCCTGAGAAAATACAATATCAATAGTTCAAGATTTTCCTTGGTCTCCTAATTTATATTCACGCGTTCGCACTTCGAGGATGTTTTGAAATGAAGAATAGGAGAACTCGAACTTCGAATTTCAAACTCAGAAACGAACCCGATCGAGAGCAGCCTCCGTAGAAAATGTCGCGTTTCCCAGCTTCTCGCATCTAAAAGAGCACAAATAGAATACATATCACTCAAAAGATCCTAGTAAATAGATGTGAGCAGATCAAATGATGGAAGAACTAGTGAAATCAATGGTTATTACTCGTCGTTACGACTCACTTGATATGATGCTCGTCGGGCAGGATGACTCCGAAATCGTACTTGTGCTTCTCCAGCAACCGCGCGTTGATCACGACTTCCTGTCAAATACAGATATTTGTAAATACAGATATCAGATATTTGACACTGCCAGCAACAGAGCTATTATCCTAACCCTGCACTCTCTCGACTTTCACCCTCCCCTCTGGAAAGTCGTGAGATTCAGATATGGAAATATTCAATGGCACTACTCCTACCATTCACCCTCCCTAATAAGACGAATCAACATATGAAGTATTACCTGCAGACAAAGATGGCACTTGGGCACCTCCACATCATCGGGGTGCACCTCGTGGAAATGCATCGCAAGCATCGTACGATCCATAAACATGCCACACCTGAGAGGGATGAGCAAGTGAATCTCAGGTACTGTAAGAATAGAAAGTGCAGTAAACCACTCAATGCATTTGGGAAAAAAATTAGAAAACTATCACTCTGCGATTTTTTAAGTGGTGCATTCCTTCGCTTTTGAATCTTACAGTAATAAATCCTCACCAAATGCACTGCAAACTCTCCGGAGCATCCAGAGCGTCGATGATTGAAAAATCCTAAAAATGCAAACATCTGATCATATTTCCATTGTAGGCCGGCCACGTGATGCATGAATGGGCTGCTAGTTGCTTCTTATCTCTTCATTCTCCCCGTACCTGACTGGAGAGCGGCTTGCCGGGTCCAGTCATCGCGGCGATATTCGGCCACGTGCCCGCACATCGATGAGCTGCCGGATGCCAAGCGTTGAAGTGACGGACGAGATGGATTATCTGAAATGGTAGAGCTGCCTCCGCGTCTTACGAGTTGTGTCGCCGAAATATAACATATTTATTTTGGGCAAGGTGCTAAGACCAGCTGCTGGATAGAAGAACTAATCTCTGCTTGTCCCGAGAGCTTCTAGGAGTAAGAAATGATGAACATTCAACATAATTCAGCACAAAAAGAAGAAGGGAATGCACGTCTTTGATCTTGGGCCCGAGGGAGAAAATTGCTAGACCAATCATAAGCCCCAATAATCACCTCGAATTTCTTGTTGAGCGAGACGATTGCGTTGCAGATTCCGCACCGCGCGTGTCGCTTGTCCACCAGTGAGACCTGAATAAGGAGTTTTATTGGCTCAATGCCAGCAACGTTCGCTCCTCTCATCTTTCACTCTCCCTAATTTAAAGCACACAAATCTGTTGGTATCTTTTTCACTAGGAAGTCTAAACAAGAATTTGCTCTTTTCATTTTGTGTTTTCTCGCCAGTTATTGTGGAATTTTTTCAGAAAAAATGTGAAAAAACGAGCCAGTTAGGAGGCTGAAAGATCAAGCAGAAAGATGAGAATCATTTGATCATTCCTTCTCACCTTCACTTTCCTGCCCATCTTCTCGACCATCTTCTTCCTGAGTGCCACTTCCAACTCGGGCAGCGACATGTGACCAGGGTTCACGCGAATCTGAAAGATTCCATTGTAATGAGATGAAATGACGATCTGTGCACATTTCGCAGAAATTGTTCAATTTTCAACGCACACTTCAGGGTGCACTAACAGTCGAATGTAAGTCGAATGAGATCCCATCGGATGAGACCCAAAAGGTATCCTTCTCCAGTATTTTGACAGTAGATTTCCACTCTGTCAAAACGTCTTCTGCTACAATACTAGGAAAGGCACTATTTTTGGTTCTCATCCAACCTAGCGGAGGCTGGGTTTTTGAATGGGACTATGATACTCTTTTTGTCTCAGGTCTGGTGACTAGTTGACCGGTGATCGGTCTCTTTCATAAAGAGATCTATTGCAGAACGCCGCAGCTACTAATTGCAATTTTCTACTTAAAAATTTGATTCTCAAATTTCGCCGACTGACCTGACTGACTCTCCTGGTTGGTCGACTCACCCGACTCAACATAGTCGCAGTTTGCTGCAAATGTTGAATTTGCCTTCACATCGTTTCTGGCGATTGCAAAAAGGTTTGAAGAAGGCTCCAGATCGATATTTTCAACAGCAGAGTCCATTTTTAGTCCATAATCGATCCATTCCAATAACCAACCTGTTCACTGTAAGTTCTGAATCCGGTTTCCATACTCTTCTTATCGAGGTAGAACTTCTCCTTCATCCAGTCCTCGTATCCGATCTCCTCTAGACCGTACTCGTCGCCGTAAACCTGGGAATAAAGGACAGATTTTAACCAGTGAGAGCCACGAAAGTTCTCGCCCTTCTTACATCTTCCGGTCTGTGGTTCTCACTGATCGAAACTCTAGTCAATGCTTTTATAATAGCTTATATCTGACCAGTGACAGAGCACGCAGAATGAAACAAGAGTAATTTTTAGCATTTCTTGCTGGCTTTGCTCTCACCTCTGGATGGTTCAGCGGAAGATGCTCTCGCATCAGACTCTCGTACGGCACGATGTCACCGCACAATCCGCAGCAGACGTTCTGGAAAGTGTGACTCATAAAGCAAAATATTTCCTTAATCTCATTAATCTACAATTTTTTCTACACAGAAATCCCAACGCAATGAATTATGCTCAAATATTCAATTTTTGATGAATCAAGCCATCAAATAGTTCGTACCTTATTATCGAGGAAGTTGAACTCGACAGGCTTCATCTCCATTCCGGTTGCAGGATCCTCCACGATCATCATGCTGGGATCCATGCCATCCTCGTACATCTCATCTAAAAATAGAGTGTCAGCTATGAAACTGGCCCATTCCATAGTTGAGTGTATATATTATACAGGGTGTCCAAAAAGTATTGTTACACTTTTGAAACGCGAATTTTTTTAACATGTAGGTCGAGTTGTCAAAACCTGTAATAACACGTTTGAGCCCACCCTTCGGTGCGTTGAGGGAACCTACTAATTAGTTTCCCATAGCCATGGTTCGTCCAAATCGCTATCGTCAAACTATTATCAACCTTTGGACCCTCGGCGACCCCCCAGATTCCATCAGGAGGAAGCTTCGTATTTCCCGAATGACAGTCTATCGCACCATCTCCCGTTTCAAGCAGTTGGGCACTGCGAAGGACCGTCCAAGATCAGGAAGACCCAAGACCGCTCTCACTCAGAAGAACAGGAGAATCGTGGAGAAGAGAGTGAATCGCAATGCCAAACGATCCATCAGGAAGATGGCTAAGGATCTCAAGATCTCCAAAGGATCCGTGTGTGCCATCGTTCATTCTCTTCTCAAGTCCTACCCCTACAAGATGAGAAAGGGCCATGGCCTCACTGATGTCCACAAGCAGAAGCGCCTGGAGAGATGCAAGCTGCTCCTTCAGCGGGCCGATCGTGGGGAACACTTGACTACCGTTTACTCTGACGAGAAGCTGTTCTCAGTCGAGGAGGTCTACAACAGTCAGAACACCAGGATCATCGCCAAGTCTCCTCAGCAAGCTGACGCCAGAGGTAGAACCATCTCTCGCATTGCCCACCCCCAGGCACTGATGGTTTGGGCTGGTGTGTGCTCGACGGGCAAGACTCCTCTCGTGTTCGTGAATCCCGGGGTCAAGATCAACAAGGAGTACTACACCAGGGCAATTCTCCAGAAGGCCCTTCTCCCCTGGTCCTGCTCCCACTTCAAAGGGGCTCGCTGGACCTTCCAACAGGATTCAGCGCCTGCTCACTCGGCAAAAGTGACGCAGGCATGGTGTCGCGCCCATCTGCCCGACTTCATCTCGAGTGAGGAATGGCCCTCGAACTCCCCCGATCTCAACCCTCTGGACTTCAGCATTTGGTCAGTGTTGGAGAAGGAGGCCTGCTCTACTCGCCACAAGAACCGCGATTCCCTCAAGGCAGCCCTTCTCAAGGCATGGGAGAAGATCGACGTCCCTTACCTGCGGGCCGTCATCGACTCGGTCCCTCGTCGTCTCAGAGAGGTCATCGCGGCCAATGGAGGCCAGATCGAGTGATCGTGCATTGTTATGTTCATATGGTCACTGATAAATACTGTGCCCCGTTTGAGTTGTCTATGTTGCTTTTAAAGAAAGATACATGGTTTTATCCGTGTAACAATACTTTTTGGACACCCTGTAGACTAAAGATGTCCATTCGATGCGAGGTTGCGATTCCGCAACGCCTTCCCCTCGCCTGATTTCGCAATTCGAGGAGGATAGGCGCTGCGGAATCGCTACATCGCATCGAATGGACATCCCTAATGCACTATAAGGACACCTGGTGACGAACAGTCAGCATTCTTACCCTCTTGAGCTGGGAGACCATGGAGATAGGTAGTGCCTCCAGGAGACTGAACGTGCATGTCGTAGTCATCCTCGTCGTACGCCTCCATCGGCTGTAATCACTTGGATAAATGTATTAACTCAAGGAAGGCGGCATACTTTATTACTTTTCCTGCGCGTCTGCGGACCACAGTTCGAAGGATTTTTCAAGTAATTTTCCGAGAATTATTTGGTTGAGTGGAGTGCACATCCCACTTGATTTGAAAGAACTACATACGAGCCACGCTACTTCCACCCGATTCACCCTTGCGTATCTAACTTCATCCCTACTCACCATCTCTCCCCTCTCCATATTCTCGTGCATGAGGATCTCCTCGGGTCCCGGTCCCTCTTCTGGTTCCAACTGCGGAGGCTCGTCGTCGTCCTCATCCCCGTGATGAGCCTCCTGAATACAAACCGATTACTGGTGTTTTTCACGGATTACTATGAATTACTGACACTTTGGAATACATTGAATGGAAAATTCATGCTAAACGTTGCCAATTCGACAACTTACCTCCTTGATCTCATGAGGCTGCATGAGATGTTGTCCGCTCTGGTCATGATGACCCATCATTTCATCCTCCATTCCCTCGATTATCTGTAATGCAATGCATCAGTCAATCGTTCGGATCGTCGAATCTTTGCAACTCCACCTGACACATCGAAACACTAAATTGTTCTTACCAGTTCCAAACTACTGATTTTATGCATTTACCCATTTCTTTTTGCGATAAAGATATGTATCATCATGTCACTCGCTTAATCTATTGCCATCTACAAGTGAAGAGACAATAGTTCTCTTCATTCCATACACTCTTTGGCAGCTCAATTGGTCGGCGTTATGAGCGTTATTGAAGGGAATAATCAGCTAGCCCTCTAACTCTCAGAGAGAGCCGCAACGATCAATTGAGAATTTATTTTATTAAAACGATACGATAAACTGAATTTCGAACACTACCTCTTCATGCGCCAATTCGTCGCCCTCGTAGCCCATGATCAGGTTGCCCTCCTCGTCGAACATCTCCATTCTGAAAACACACAAGTAAGAATAATTGCGCGAAAGATGACGCTCGAAGCATAGAAAGCCTCGTGAGTACCGTCAATATTTCTGCATCATAACAAATTGCGTCAATGGACGTAGAAAAGAAAGTTTTTCTCACTCATCAATGTCGTGTTCCTCCACTAATTCCTGATCCAGGAGATCATCATGGTCAGATACGATGTGCATTCCCCTGGTGACACGCTGGCCTCCCATGGAGTGGATGGATCGAAGATGAGACTGAATTCAACTCAATTCAATCACGCTAGGATCATTGATGGGTTTCACAATTGAATAAGAACTCAATTTGATTTAGAGTGAACACATTTAAATCTGTATTGGCTATACAATATAGCCTGGTAATATTTTACTCTTTTAAAGCTAAAAATATTTTAAACAAAGTTTTAAACTGAAAGAATCAGACCTGCATGTACATTCCCTGTGGAGAATCGGCGTGAACCATCTCTTCGTGGGCCACTTCAGTCAGAACTGGAAGATGGATATTTTAATCACTTCGAAAAGGCGAAAGCAAGTGATCCTCAGAGGTCTATCTACCTACTCCTCAGTCGAAAGCTTCAATTTTTCTTTTTATTTTTGGTTACGATTCAAATAAATTTTAGTATTAAAGAGATCGATTGAAATCGCTATGAATTTGTATGATATATTATTCATTCAACTGAATCATTACTAGTGAAAATTGTTGGATGGAAGATCTCACTCTCTTCCCCGTCGACCTCCTCTTCTATAGGTTCCGTCAACTCCTCATGCATATACTCCAATGCACTCAAATGCTGATCTTTTCTTTCCGAAATTCGTCTAGAAGACAAACGAGGACGAGCTTGGGCTTGCGCGGCTTCGGCTGCCTCTGAAACGAATTTTCAAGGTGATCATTCAAGTTTATTAAAAATTCAGGTTCTGGATATATAGAATGACGTCACTATTCCGAAGATCGGAATCATCTGCACCAGCCCAGATATCTCCAAGGGAAAAGGAATGGTACACACAAACCTGTGAGTCTTCGCTTTCTCTTGCCTCGTCCGACTGAGTCATCGTAATGTGCTTCTTCCAATGGATGTTCAGCCGATTCCTATTTAATAAAATTATATCTCATTGCCAAATCTTTGATAGAATGAATACTCTTCCGATTCGATCCAATTGACGAACATAATTGAACATGCGAATGTATTGTCTCTAGATATTTTCTATAAAACTATCTGACCATCTCCTTCAGTTCCGCCTTTTTAGTCATAGACGGGCTCTTTGTCGTCGCGGCGTGAGCATCCGCCAGCCTCCTCGATGAGGACGGTACGTCCTTCAGAATTAATCAGTTTGGGCCGATATACTTCGTAGAATTTACCCCACCAAAGTGACAGTACTTCAGAGTAGAAAAATTAATAATTGCTAGAATGCTCCTCCCCCATTTCACTGCCCTATCACGTTTCCTCAGAGTGTCAAACTTATTTCTGTACCAAAACGCGCTTTTTAAAGTTCGTATCTCGTTACGACCAATTAACTATAGAAGCCTACCTCATCTCCCGCTTGCTCTGTGATTCTTCTGGAGCGGCGAACGGAAGACGCATCATAATCGGAGATGTCCCTGGAAAATTGAAAGATGATTTAAAGATTAGACACTTCGACAGACTTTTTCGTTATTTTGAATGAAGTCAATCCAAAATTTATAATGAAAGAAAGTAACAGAACGCTCACTTGCTAGCAACGGGAGTTGGCCTATTCAAGGGAGGGCGTCCGCGTCCACGAGGCACAATCTTGAACAATATTTTTAGATTTTAAATTTAATTTAAAAAATATTGATTCATTGATTCAGTTGAGGTGAGATCGCAATAACATAGTGAAGGCCGTGCACTTTCACCCAACAATGGAGTATATACAGATTGAATTGCTGTTTTCAAACAAAAAGCTCACCGGGCTGGCTTCAGCACGGACATCTTCGGTTGTGCGCGTCTTGCGGACGCCACCTACTTGCGACTTGGTCACAGAATCAGTCCGAAATCTGCCACCTTAAATCATAAGATTTCTTCACTGAGAACTCTCAACTTTTGTGAAAATTGAACGGTTTTCCATTGATCATTCACTTTTGCGACGAAAGATCAATCAGCGAAACTGGAAACTGATTAGGATTATCGATACCTCGACGCTTCGAACTTGCTGGTGAGAACTCTTCTTCATCAGCTACGGTTATGTTCTTGGCAGGAACACCTGAAAATGCTTCTTTGAAATAAAGTTTTAACGTTTTGCACTGAGCAAATCGGTGGTCCGTGTCAGATGATAACCTCGCTTGGCTGGAGGCATTATTCACGCGCGTGAGCAATCACTGCTCTGCCAGCCGAGTTCACGTCGAAACTTTTCTGAAAATTAAATGTTCGCGGGCATAAGGTTCTCAAGCGGAATGGGTCGATGTGGGAGGCCGATACGAGAAGAAAGCCGATCCGAAAGTGGAATGTGCACGCAGGCACGCGAGCAATGTTCACCCGTGCACCGCCGGCTGTACACCACGCACCACGGCTCAAGATCGGAATAGAATATAACAATTGCATTTTACATTTTAAAAAGCTGTTTTCCGATTATAATTTTTAAGGTTGTAAGTGGTATGATCCATATTAGTTAATATCAATCGATCGATCAAAGTGTAAAATCAGTCAATGTCAATGCGTATTGATAGTGAAGGGGTAAGATTGCGGAAGATAAAGAAAATCTGGAATTGGAATGATGGGTGTATTTTTGAAGTGCATTGCCGGGTCCTGTAATTGGAAATATAGCAGATCTGAAGGACCCCAACGATAGGGTGGTTCCGACGACAAATTGAGGCCAGCCAGAGGGATAGTAGCATGCCGATTAATTTATTGCCAATCCCAAGTTAACAATTAAGAGAGTAAATCAGTGAAGATATCATGTGCTTACAAAACGTAATTTTACGCTTTCAGCTGTTGGTTACCTTTCTGCCTGGTGTGCCGATATGCCTTGCATTTGCTTGAAGCATTCAGGAATATCAACGGTCAAGGTCCGCAGCCAAGGCGATGCGTTTTAAAGGAGGAGTAAAAACAAACCCGCGCTCGGTTGGAATATGTTTCAACAAGAGACGCGCTCTCTTCAAGTCGCGTGCTGTCTCGCCCCTTCCCTGAGCTTTCCCTGATTTGGCTCCCAGCCAACTAACTATAACTCTCTACGGAATGGATATATCAATGTGAAAATGTCGGAGCTTCTTTTCGTTGTGGAGATCTAGGCAGTGCATATGATAGCTTCAAAAAATGAATTTAACGAAAACGATAATTAACGAAAACTAGGGATCATACAGGGAAATTAATCATCTAGTCTCTATGCCTGGAAGGCGTGAAATTCTCATTTGAAAGCGTCACCGACGGACAGACAAACTGACTCACAGACAGACGCTGCAATATTTTTCCCTATAGGAAAAAATATCATAAGATCATGTGAACATGAACAAGATATAAGAGTGAATAGAAACATTTTTCAAATTTAATGCCACGTCACCAATTCAAATTCGTTAAAAATAAGATGTGATGCAATGGAAAAGAATGTTGTCAACAGGGACAAGCCAGATACAGTCACTCGAAAATAGAATTAGTAAAAAGTATCCAACAATCGACTAATCTTTGATCTTTTGTTTCCGAAAGAAGACTGTCAAAGATATTGAGAATGATGAAGCAAGGAGCAATGCGAACTTTTATGCACATGCAAATCAATGTCTACTATGGTTGTCAGTGAGTACTACTATACTATGCTCATCTTCAGTTGCCATTCCTCATCCTCTTGGAAGGGCCCTGTCCCTGTCCCTCCTGGTCCTCTTCTCTCGCTCTTCTTACTCCTCTTCTTCCATCCTGTCTGCCGCCATAGTTGCCGTCATTGTTGCCGTCATTGTTGCCGTCATTGTTGCCGGCATTGTTGCCAGCATTGTTGCCAGCATTGTTGCCAGCATTGTTGCCAGCATTGTTGCCAGCATTGTTGCCGGCATTGTTGCCGGCATTGTTGCCGGCATTGTTGCCGGCATTGGTGTCGTCATCACTATCTTCCAGGCCCGCATTATCATTCTCGGGCGGAAACACGACAGCCTCCGCAGGCAGAACCGCGAGCGGAGCCGTGCGAGGCACGTAGTCGATCCAGACCTCCTCGTCGTATCTGTGCACGTACGCTTTGTGCGTCGCGTGGGGCTTTTCCCATATCGCCAGGTCACATCTCTGCATGCACACCTTAATTATGTTAATTAATTAGCACTAATTAAGCTAATTAGCAAACCTCGCTCGTCGAGGCATTGCTGACGATGGCGGCTCGGCTCACCATCAGAAGCCTGAGGCCCGTCTGGAACACTAACGACGACCGGGTGTAGTGCGCCTGCAGTGCGACGATCACACTGCGACTACAGTAACCCCCCAGCTACAGTATACCTTGATGTTCATGCCTCGATGATGTCTCTTGAAGTGCGGGTGCATTCCGTGCACCACGCCATGTTGATCAATTCCGAATTCCCCTATGTATTCCATACCGATGCTCTCCACGAGTCGCCTGGCAAGACCACCCGGGACCTTCAATCTTTGATCTTTGATCTCTATCTTTAGCTCATTAATACCTCGTGGAAGTAGACGCTCTTCAGGCTGACCACTCCTCCGGGTTGTCCGACTTGGCCCATTCCGACTCGCTGAGAAGGGAGTACTGTAGCTGACGCTTTAGAATCAATGATGCAGCATTTCAAGGGGTACTGTAGGGAAACGGTAGGAAGAATTTACATTGTGCCTGCTAGTGAAACCTATCTACAATGTTTGGTCGAAAAGATCTCTGGAGGAGCTCCCTCCGGAAACGATTTATCTACAGTTTCCCACTCATTTGTCACTCATCCACTCATTGAGGAAATTTAATCAAGGAAGAGACGCTGTACACACATTCCACAGTTTGCTGAGAGTATCGTAGTCGACTCCCGGCGTCGCATTGCAGAAGTGGACGCGAGATCGACCATTTCCGGCAAATTGTAGAATTTGTTTCGGACTGAGACCGTGTCTGATATTCTAAATTATATTAATTATTCCTTAATTGGCAATAATTATATTAATTAATTACCGGGATATCGACGATCATTCTGCAAGAGGACACGCGTTTGATGCGGTCGGTCACCTCGTGGTACTGGTCCGATTTCAGCTGCAATTATCGATCGGTATCGTTACAGTAAACCTACAGTACTCTACAGTATCCCTACCGTACCTTGTAATAGATCGTGGTGATGTTATAGTCGCGGGCAAGCTTGCCCAGATCGTCGATGTAGACTTGAGAGTCAGGCGAGCCATGCACAGCGTCCACCTTGTTGAGCAACATCGTCGTCCTGCATCGAATAGGCATACTGTAGGTGTACTGTAGAGATACTGTAGAGATACTGTATCAGGGGAGGGGCGCGACAGGGATGCTGTAGCTGGGGTACTGTAGGAGTGCGGTAGTTCTCACTGGGTGGTGGTATCCACGATCTGCACCTCCTCGTTCATGGGCTCGATGACGTCCAGTCTATCCATATCGTACCGCAGTCCGTTTAGTGCCTGAAATAAAATTCAATTGTCGATAGGTCGTGATCGCGTGGTACGGTAGACGATTCTCACCTTGCGCATGCAACCACAAAGGGCGCGAGCACGAAGCCGCTGTTGAATGGTGAGCTCCCGATACATGTGGGCCCGTTCATCATTGTTTAGGTTGTGAAACTGGCACTGCAAGGGTACTGTAAGTTGAGGGGTACGGTAGCATCCATGCGAAGGATACTGTAGATACGACAGACGGTAGGAAACGTGACGTGTGAGGGTAATGTAAGGATACGGTACATAAAGCCTGTGGAGTGATACTGTATGTGAAAGAGTACTGTAGGCGAGGGGTACTGTAACTTACTTGGACGGGCTGCGCTGGCAAGGCCATCGGAGAGAGTTGGCCACTCGCGACGGAGGAGAGGGAGGTGAATGAATGGAGAAGCGGAGAGGAGGAGGAGGAGGTGGAGGAGGAGGAGAGGGATTAGCGGCCAGTCAAATTGGTCATTCAAATCGTCCCGCATTTGCACTTTTCTCCCCCCTCCTCATTCTCTCTCTTCCCACTCGCTCTTCCATTCTCCCTTGTTTTTCACTCATTCGCAGTCCTATCTCTCGTCCCGAGTGGTTATCTCCCCTCATTCCTCCTCCTCATTGCGTCCCCCCACCACTCGTCCCGTTTCGTAATATCGTGTCGTTCAAGAATCCATGGCGTTCAAGAATGAAAATTTAGTTGCTGCCAGTTTCCGGTCTTTTAGGTCCATCACAAGCTAGCTTCGAATTTTGTCTCAACTTTATATTGTTAACAGCATGGTAGGTGATCAAAAAATTGTACGAAGCCCAAAACGGCCAACTTTGAGACCACATAGCTGCTTTCAAAAACAATTTGTTTCCCATTAGGAATAGGAGTTGCAGGACCACCAGATTTTTAGAATATTGTTTTATATTTCTACGCAGCCACCGCAATCAATTATCCACTACTCCTACGCGCTGAGAGCAATGATAAGAGAGCAAATAGGACCAAGAAAGAGCCAATGAAAAGCGAGAAAGCAACTCTTAGCAGCACATTAAGCAATGACATGAACCGAAGAGAGTCTATTTACTCGAGTGACCACGCAATGTGCCGAAGTCTTTCCATATCATCTCACAGGGTAAGCAAAGAGCTGAGGTTACAAATAGACAATTTTTGTTATCAGACCCAATCCAAGAGATATTTTTCTTTTAGAATCTCATTTATACGAAAATTAATTAATTAAAAAATAATTTATTAAAACGACATACTTATCAGTGCAATTGAGATTAACACGTGTATCACGAGTCAGTGGAGGTGTGCGGGAACATTTTCAAAAAAGTTGTGCCAGATTCGACTCGTATTACAATGTTAGAATACACTAGACGTAAGATTTCAAAAAATATGGGTCATTGGTCCCAGAGCCGGCTTTTAGGAATTTTTCGCTTGTTCATCCGGCTATGATGTAGACGATCAGAAAAACAATGGAAATGAGCTGGATGAAAAACCTGTTTTGCCTTTAAAAAATAAATATTCTCTCTATCAAGCGGTAGCGTGCTACAGAATTTTAATGCAAATTATGAAAGAATAAGTGTATATCTATTATATAAAAATATAAAAACTGAATTCGAGGTGTCTTCAACTTGGCAATTTTTACTCAAACATGCCACTACGATGAAAAAGTCGAAAAAATGACTTTTTTGAACCTTTGATTTTTCTTCTTGTAATGGTCGAATATTGTTGTTGGTGAAAAGTATGAGTAGAAAATCGTCTTTTGGAGCATAGTTCTTCGAGTATGAGCGCGACGTACAAAGATATTTCGAAATTTTGCAAAATTTTAAATATAAATTTTTAATTAAAAAACATGAGTAGAACCATGCTCCAAAAGACGATATTATACTCGTACTTTTCACCAACAACAATATTTGAACGTTTCAAGAAGAAAATCGGAATTCAGAAAAATTCATTTTTCGATTTTTTCTTTATAGTGGCATGTTTGAGTAAAAATTGCCAAGTTGAAGACACTTCGAATTCAGTATTTATATTTTTATATCATACACATAAACTTATTCTTTCATAGTTTGCATTAAAATTCTGTAGCACGCTACCGCTTGGCAAAGAGAATATTTATTTTTACAAGGCAAAACAGGTTTTTCATCCAGCTCATTTTTATTGTTCTTCGAATCGTCTTACACTTAACGTAAAAGTTTCTGGAAATAATTTTCCGCGAATTTTGAGCCCTATGCCATCTTTCTAGCTCATCTGGGAGCTAAGATAAATCATACCCGGATGCAAAACCGGAAAATTCCTAAAAGCCGGCTCTGGGACCAATGACATATATGTTTCGAAATCTTACGTCTAGTGTATTCTAATACTGTAATACGAGTCGAATCTGGCACAACTTTTTTGAAAATGTTCCCGAGAGGGTAATTTTTCGTCCACTGACTCGTGATACACGTTTTAAAATAAGGCTAAATTTCGCTAATCTCTTCGCAATATTCAATATTTATTCACTTCTTTGCTCATATCTTTATCTCGACATCTTGCAGTTCCACTTCCTCCTCTTGGCACTTCACTTCTCTCTTTGTCGTATTGTCGAACCACTCGCAATATTTCCTCACGTCGGTGCACGCACCTGAAAGATGCTTCAACTGCACTCGGCTAACCGCATTCTTATGGTACCCGAATTCTTATGGTACCCGAATTCTTATGGTACCCGATAGAGTTCTCTGGTTTCTCCCAACCAGTTGCTGGGGAACCCGCCAGCTGGTCAGAGCACCGGTTACCAACTGGTCAAGGCACTGGTTAGCAACTGGTTGGTCTAAGCTCCGCCCATTCTAACTGGTTAACAAGTTGTTAAAACCAGTCGTTCACCAGTTGGAGTGGGCGGAACGTAGGCTAACAAGTTGCTAACCAGTGCTATGACCAGTTGCTGGCGGGTTCCCCAGCAACTGGGTGGGAGAAACCAGAGTTCGTGAAACGAAACCACGCTCTCTTCATTCTACACACTCTCTCGCCAATCGACCGGTCTAGAGAGTATTTAGAATAAAGAGAGCGTGGTATCGTTTCTCGAACTCGTTGTAAGTCTAGGATGAGGTTGAAGCGAGGTATGAGGAAAAAAACGAGAGGGTGACTGGCATACATATAATGAATAAATAAATAGACAGACAGACAGACCTGACGTTTTTTCTGCATAGCAATTGTCATTGAACTATCGGCAAAACTGGAGCAGTATATTGGCTCGAAGTAAGGTGCGCCATTCCGCCCATGTCATTGAACTATCGGCAAAACTGGAGCAGTATATTGGCTCGAAGTAAGGTGCGCCATTCCGCCCATTTTGGCCGATGAAGGAATTGTCGATTGATCTCGGAAGATGCTGAATGTGCACGTAAATATCTGATCAAAGAAGGTGTAACACACTATGAGAAAGTAATACATTCTGATGAGCGTGTTAGGTAGATATAATGGTTCCTCTCAGCCCGAACCAATCGTGATTATAGCCCAGTGGGTAACTCCTGCGCGCAAGCAACGTAGGTTCGAATCCAGCTAGGTGCGAATTGTTGTTGCTGTTTTTCTCATTCATTTCAAATACGCGCGCTTTCGCCTGCGCTAAGGCCCGATATTCTCATTCTCATATCTCATGATAGAGTCATCTGTGTCACTTCGGCACGGCCCCCGGAGCAAATACATAGAGAAAAATAAAACGTTCGCAGGCATCAAGGAAAAGGAGTGAGCGTTCAAATAATGTACAGTCAGTATTGCCTGATTTATCACGAATGTTGCCTGATCGTCATTAATGTTGAATGTTTCTCGTAGCGATGTCCCTGAAATTTTCCCAACCAAACTGCAAACTCAGTTTGCGATCAACTAAAACCCTGAATTTCAGGCATTTTTTCTATATTTAGAGGTAATTCTGCAGCATATTTTTATACAGCTCAAGCAATTTCCTGGATAGCCCCCGGACGTTTTCCCTTTCCTTGTGTCGATGCTCCGGGGGCCGTGCTTCGGATAAAGTGATTTCTCATCATCGGAATTCTGCCCTCTAGGACAACCACTATTCCACATGTACAACCTAATTTTCCTGTTACTCCTTCTTTAATGCCTTGTGGTTATTGCTCAATATCTGCATTCTTGCTCATTGTAGACTGTACTAATGCAAATTAGGGTTGCCATTTCGAGACAATGTAGCAAGATCAGTACACCTCCCCCTCGGAGGCGAGGGGGAGACGTAGCGGTCGAATTGCCAGCCCTACTTCTTTCTCATAGATCCATTCGTAATCAGCAGCATCCACGGATTGACGAATGCCATCGCGAAGATGTGCACGACGTTGAAATCGCGAATCGACGAAAGCAGGATTGCCTGCAAGAAGTAAAAGGTAAAGTAAAAGGCAACGAGACTGGGCTCGTGCGAGAACGCTTTTGCCAGTGTCAATTTGGGCGAATTTCGTCTCGAGTGACCACGTTTCATAATTGATCAAAAACCACACGAAAAGGATGAAGATTTATTTCTCTTGTTTGAAGCAGTTGCAAAGAAACTCATGTTATCGAGGGCGTGATAGGAGACGGAGAAGTAGCAGGTGGCCAGACAGAGGGCGAGTACTGTGAAGAAGCCGACGATGGAGAGGGAGATTTCCCGCCGCCACTTGCGAGAGCCAGAGATGCCACTCAAAGGTAGCGATCAAGAGACTAGTTCGTAGTACGTAGTTCGGTAGTTCGTTTCGGTATAGTTCGGTGTAGGTGTAGTTCGGTCAGGCCGAGTACTGCTAGGCCTGCTGTACAAAGTGCTTCTAGGGAACGCTAGAACTACTTTATTTCACTCAATTCTATTCAGGTTGTCAAGACAGGCGCCTTACACCAGATGATAGATCTATCTATATACTTCGGTCGTTGTTTACTGATGAGATTTCACATCTCAACGATTAGGTTTTCCTATCGACAATACAGTTTGTATCTAGGGAGTTGTGTATGCACGAAGAATACGTGGAAGCTCAAATGATAAAAATGCTGCAGTTTCTGACTTGGAATTTGGAAGATGATAAATGCGAATTTTAGTGAGAAAACTACTCGAAACTCACGTGTGTTCTTTGTTCAGTTGTAGAAGTTTTCTGATGATAAAGAAATAGCAGATAGCCGAGAAGAGATTGAATGCGGACACAGTGAACGTAGCGTGAATGGTGTTTGCCTCAATGGAGATGTGTGGTTTACGATGACCAAAGATGAGCGCACTAGGTCGGATGATCACCGTCGGAATATCACGCCTTTCACGAGAGAATCGGTACAAAATGGCCATATCGTGGTACATTCATAAAAATCGATTTTGCGTTTTTGGCAGTTCTAGGGGGAATCTATGGTTCTGAATCCGATTCCGGGTCAAGCAGCTGCCTGTCTCGATCTGCGACATTCGGCTTGTTTAATCTGTCAGAAATGTGCGAGAAAAGTTGCGTAAAAAGTTGCGCAAAAAGTTCGCGAACTTCTGATTCTCTCCTATTCGTGTACTCTCTCTCTTTCTCTAACCAGGTCGTTGAAAAGTTCACGAACTTTTCGACGAACTATGTTCGAAAATCATACTTTTCTTTTGTTTTACTTATTTTCATAAACTATTTTTGCTTTTAACTTATGACTTCTTATAATGACAACCTTCCCTTAGCTGGAATAGCTTCAGAATACAGCGTAGTGAAAGTAAACAGGGTTGGAGTATTTTTTTCGAAAATGGGTCACCACTTTCCCCACCCTGTAATGTCAAGCTATTCCATCAGAGGGAAGGTTGTTCTTATAAGCAGTCATAAGTTGAAAGCAAAAATAATTGATAAAAATAAGTAAAACAAAAGAAAAGTACGAATTTCGAACATAGTTCGTCGAAAAGTTCGTGAACTTTTCAAGGAGCTGCGTGAAAAGTTAAAGAAAGGCGAGAGAGCACGCGTTCTTGAGAGAGGGAAAAGGAAGCAGTGATTGTTTACTTCCTTTTCCCTCTCTCAAGAATGCGTGCTCTCTCGCCTTTCTCTAACTTTTCACGCAGCTCCTTGAAAAGTTCGTTAAAAACCGGCATTAATTCGTTCGAAATTCGTACTTTTCTTTTGTTTTACTTATTTTTATCAATTATTTTTGCTCTTAACTTATGACTGCGTATAAGAACAACCTTCCCTCTGATGGAATAGCTTGACATTACAGGGTGGTGAAAGTGGTGACCCATTTTCGAAAAAAATACTCCAACCGTGTTTACTTTCACTACGCTGTATTCTGAAGCTATTCCAGCTAAGGGAAGGTGGTCATTATAAGAAATCATAAGTTAAAAGCAAAAATAGTTTATAAAAGTAAGTAAAACAAAAGAAAAGTATGATTTTCGAACACAGTTCGTCGAAAAGTTCGTGAACTTTTCATCGACCTGGTTAGAGAAAGAGAGAGAGCATGCGAAATGGAGAGAATCAGAAGTTCGCGAACTTTTTACGCAACTTTTTCACGCACATTTCTGACAGATTAAACAGGCCGATTATCTATAATCTTCCGGATGATAACCAAAAAATGGTTCCTTCTGCAGAACTTTCACGGAAGCATTTCTGACACTTAGGGAACCTACTGGGGAAGGATATCATCATTTCTTATCGTCCGGAAGGTTATCACCCGATAGTGATCATCCGACCTTTAGGATAAGCGTATACCCGAGTAGATTCGCGGCAGACCCATCTCTTCACCATTCCATTTGAGCCTTGTCTGAAATACCGAAGATCATAGGAGCTTTAGAATGAAAGTAGGGCATTTCTTTGATTTATGCCGGGACCGTCGACTACCAATTTCCCACTCTTATTCTCCACTCACATGACATTTATCGGTTTAACACATGTAATTGTTTCGGTCATACAACTCCTAAGTGTAGGGGAGGTATCGGAAATGATAGGGGGGATATCTGGCCCACCAACCAAAGAAGTGCCAAAAAGTAATATCGTCTGACTCTCTCCAAATTGCATGTTTCTCGCTGTCTATAACCGGCCAGAGAGTGTGTGATATGAGGAGATTACTTGCCGGAATTCGATGTTTGGTTGGAAGAAGAAGTGAATTGTGATGATGATGGGAAAGATCATCGTAGCAATGAGCAAGATTGCAGTGGGAAAGTGATCGCATCTCTGAAATGTCTAGCTTAGGGTGGCTGAAATGGATCAACGGGTCGCTATTTAGAGGGCCTCGGCAGATCAGAGACGGATGAGACGGTTAACCGTCCCCTCTGGCAGTCCTACTCCTTCTATTCACTGTGGAGAGAGAGACTCTCTCGTCTCTCTCTCCCTCCACTCAAGGATGACCCGTATGACAGAGTAAACAAGACGGTTAACCGTGATCCATTTCAGCCACCCTAGTCTCGATGTGATTTCCGAGGAATGATTTCAACAGTTTCTTTCCATTCCTCTTCGTCTGAAATGAATGTGAAACCTCACCGCAACAAGTTTAGAAGTGGGGAAGTAAATGGCACAAGCTCGATTTGCGCTTACCAAAGCGATTGTGAAAATCTTAAATAGGAAAATGTCATCTGCTTTCACTAAACTCCAACCTGTGCGTAGAGAAAGTAGAAAACATAGTAGTAAAAGAGGTTGGGAATATTGTTATGGCTAATATCGAGAAGAAATTGGGCTCCTGCGAACAATGATGACGTGAAGTAATGGTGGTTTTAAACCAAACCGAAGATTTGGTCAACAT
Source organism: Pristionchus mayeri (assembly GCA_036245805.1). NCBI lineage: Eukaryota > Metazoa > Nematoda > Chromadorea > Rhabditida > Neodiplogasteridae > Pristionchus > Pristionchus mayeri. The sequence continues at coordinate 47,997,621 of BTRK01000006.1, forward strand.
AGATCCATTGCGCTGTGACATACCAGAGTATGGAAAGGAGATCGAATAAGCCCTAAAACATAAGAGTTTCATGCGTGTACACTGGCGCTTACCGCAATGAAAAACATTTTGTAGAAGAATGACGAATATTGCTGAGTATTCCGCTTGTTGAAGATGAGAATAAGAATTCTGAGAAGAAAGGAAATATTTTGACTCTCATTTTTGCTCTTTCCAGTCTCTTTCGAAATCGTATTGCGGATAATCGACTCTTCATTCCGCATAATCTCTCGACGAGTCGAGCGAGAATAATTATTGAAGTGGCAATTACCCGAATACTACTCACCTTACGTACAGTACCGATGAGATGAGGATAAAAATGCCGAGTGGAATCCAGAGCGAGGTGCGGAAAGGCATAGCTGAGATGAAAATATGATCCCGAGATGAAAGGAAGTGTGATCTTAAAAGACCAGTAACAATGAGAAAACGTGGGAGAATGCACGTAGACATGGCAAGAGCAAAGTCACCGAAACACGAATTTGATCAAGATCACATCAAGCAATATATTACGCCTTCCCAAGAGATCATGAAGACGCGTAGAATAGCATCCCTCTTCTCCCTTTATTCTTCTTCCTACACTCGACATTGTGTTCACGACATCATCTAACTCGGCGATCTTTGATGTCCTGTCCTATCGTACTACCTTCCCTCTTTCTGTCGTCTGCTCTCGGAATGTTCTTATCAATAAATACTCTTTCGAGTACTATTTTGAAGTTCATTTCACAAGGAAAACTGGCAGCACTTTGCCTCACATGTCATCCAAAAACTGCAAACGACACCCGCAGTTACGGTGCAGTTTCTGTTTTTTAGATGAGAACGAATTCTCGGCAATAGGCGTATCCGCTGATTTTAGAGAGCACACAACCTTTATCCAGCGAAACGAATGCATGGATTCTCCCCCGGATGTATAAGAGTGTCTTGAGGAACTCAAGGAAAAGCGGAACATATTATTCATATTCAAGCTTATTCAAGATACTCATCCATTATGACACGAAAAATGCCTAAAACTGATTTTTGAAAACAGATGGATTCGCAGGGGCTTGCTCCTCGTCCACCACGGACCGGCCTGGTATCGCACTGCTTCCAGGATCGACCCATCCCTCCGGGGAAAACATATTTATTTAAAAAAATAGTCTCAGACAATCCGACAATGAGGCGAAGTGAGAGATCATTCGGCTGCGGATCACCCTAGAAGGGAGTGATAAGGATATTCCTTCTCTCCATGCCAGCGCATCAGCTATCTTCTTCTTTCATCCTTCTTCATTATCAGCGTGATGCCAAATTTCGCACCTTGTAAATTTGGCGCGATCTTGTCTCGAGATCGATTATGAGGATGAAGGAAATGCATTTTCGTGGAGTTATGCAATTCGAGAGGGGGAAGTGAAGGAGAGCGCTGCTAATCGCTTTGCGAATTCAGTAAGGGCCTTTTTCTGCGAGTAAAAATAGTAAAAACGCTGTTTATAAAGTTAAACATTCAGTATGAATGTATCAACATTATTATGGACACATGAAAGAAATATTTTCATGAGAACTTAATTAATCATATTATCTAGGTAAATTTAAAAATCACAATTATCGTAATGAATGCGGATGATCGTGACGTAGGCCTCCTCTAGAGCTCTCGCACTTTCCTCGATACTGACAGTTGGCATTGCTTCCGCGATGGCAAGAATTTCGCGTAACTGAAAAAAAGAACTAATTACAACTAATTACAATTGTAAATTGAATTAAGTAGTAATAACTTTCGGCCCCTCGAACGAATGAAATAGTTTCAAATAGGAGGCCGTCCGCGATAGATTCAACAACGCGTTCCGAGATCTCGGAACAGCTCAAAAAGTGGAACCCAAGAAAACATGTTTTCTGGGGTAGTTTTCGATGCTGAATATCGTGGTCAAATCCGATTTGCATGAATTGCTCATTGGAGATCTGTGTTGTGCGATACCACTTCCGGCTAAATCTCGTTTTCTCTGTTTATGAGCCCGTTTGCGTAAGAGTCGGACAATGCCGAGTAGATTTGGCACAGGTTCAAAAAGGTCGAATCGCTGAAACTTTATAATTTGGGGTTATCTGGCCTGCTGATCACGATAGGCATGTTCATTTTGGTCAAAAATCTGTCGTGGACTCCAGACGCCGTGACGTCTAAATGTACCAATTTTGCGTATCTGAGTTCCAGATGTCGCTAAAATTAAGCCAGGATATATTCCGGTGCAGAATTAGAAGGCAATCAGGCCTGTCCAATTAATTTTCCATGAAAAATTAATAGTAATTAGCAAAATTCAACTTTTTTGTACGTGCAAAGTATTCGGGGAGACCAGAACCATTCTGACCGGCTTGACGAGAGGAATCCAAATCTGTTTTCAAATGTGGGAAATAACATCGCGGTAAGGTTTAAGGTGCAAAATAGTGAACTGTTTTGTTTTCAAAGTCAGTGAACCCATCAATTCGCCCCTTAATCTACCCGCGTCTCTCTGTCTCGTGACCTCTTCCCTTCCTCTTGCTGTCTGCACTCTCTCATCTTCCCATTGTCTCTCGCACACTACCTGAAGGGATCACTGACTTTGCACACAAAACAGCTCGCTATTTTGCACCTTAAACCTTACCGCGATGTTTTCGCCCACATTTGAAAACAGATTTGGATTCCTCTCGTCAAGCCGGTCAGAATGGTTCTGGTCTCCCCGAATACTTTGCACGTACAAAAAAAGTTGCATTTTGCTAATTACTATTAATTTTTCATGGAAAATTAATTGGACAGTCTTAATTGCCTTCTAATTCTGCACCGGAATATATCTTGGCTTAATTTTAGCGACATCCGGAACTCAGTTACTCAAAATTGGTACATTTCGACGTCGCGGAGTCTGAGGTCAACGACATATTTTTGACAAACATGAATATGCCTATCGTGCTCAGCGGGTCAGAATACCCCAAATCACTGCGTTATAGCGAATTGACTTTTTAAGACCGTGCCAACAATTGTCCGATTCTTGCGCAAACGGGCTCTTATCTCCGTCAGATTACACGCTGGAAGCACGAACTTTTGCGCATTGGTCAGGCATGAAGTTTTCTTGTTTAGGAGAGGGGGAGATAATGCCCATTTTCGACTCCAGAATTTGAGCGAGTGGAGACCCAAACAGATCGATGCGCCGTTTCATGCTGATTAGATTGGTATAAGCATGTGCGGGGATCAGAAGTATCCCACGGTCGCTACTTCCATTTTTCCTCTTTTTGAGTGTTTTTCACAGTGTAATCGAGGGATGATCGAGGAATGAGAGGGAAAAAAATCACTCGTCCTCTCATTGTCGCTCCTCACATTCCTCATTTGTGCATTGAAATACTCAATAAAAGCGGGAAAATGGAGGTAGATCCCCACACATGCTTACCAATCGAATACCAATCGAATCAGCATGAAAAGGCGCATTGATCTGTTTGGGTCTCCTCTCGCTCAAATTGTTCAGTTAAAAAGTGATATTATACCTAAACAAGAAAACGTGCCTAAACAATCACAAGATTCGAATCGCCTAAAAAATACGCGACTTTTCGAGCTTCAAGCGTATAATCTGGCAGAGATAAACAGAGAAAAAAAAGAGATAAACAGAGGTTTTGTCGCTCAAATGAAGAATGTGACGAGCGATGAGAGGGCGATATATGTCCCTACCTCTCATTCCTCGATCTGCCCTTGCTTATACTGTGAAAAGCACTCAAAAAGCGGAAAAATGGAAGTGGCGACCGTGGGGTACCTCTGATCCCCACACATGCTTATACCCCCAGCAAAATATTACTATATATCACGCGTCTTCTGAGAGAGTGCATGAAAACGGACAGCCCGTGGAACCAGGAGCCCAAACTTTCAGCAGTATCCACGAGATAATTATGCCAGAGTATATTGGTTATTAGAAAACTTTCTACGTTGGCAGTTTTTTTCAGAACCGGCTTTTAGGTATTTTCCGGTTCCGCACCCGGCTCTATCGTATTTCAGCTCCCAGATGAGCTATAATGCTGGCACTGGGATCAAAATGTCCGGAAAATTTTATCCAACAACTTTTATGTTGACAAAAAATTTCGATGTTGACATAAAAGTTCGAATATATTACCTCGGTGATCTTTTTCTTGATCTCCTTAGAATTTGGGAAAGGAGGGGCGCCGAGAAAACGTTGGAGATTCACGTATTTGTACTCGGCCAACAATAGCTCAGTCTTCTTAATGAGCGACTCGGCCTGTTCACGATTCTGAAAAGGCGGATAATATTTTTTTACATTTTAATGCCTATTTTTATACCATGTTGACAATAAAATTGTATGCTTCTCATAGATATGCATTCTGCCGAAATCGTATTACTAGGTAGTTTGTTTGCCCAATGCAACCACAACAATGTGAATACTGTCGGAGCGCTTGCGTGTTTTGTGTGAATTCGGTATACCCGAAAGTGGGCGTGGTCTCTACTCATAGATCAAGTAATTCGTAGTTCGATTCATCAGACAGTGGAGCTCGAGAAACGATGCCACACTCTCTTCATTCTGCCCACTCTCTAGACCGGTCGATCGGCGAGAGAGTGCGTAGAATGGAAAGACCGTGGTTTCATTTCTCGAACTCACCAGACAGTGCGCTACCTTCGAAGCATCCTCTTGTGCCTTCTGCGCAGCTTCTCGACGCATACACTCAATCTGAGCATCAGTTAGTGAGTCGGCAGATTGCATTATCACTGCAAAATTTTAGATTTTAGGTAATTTTCTAACTTGCATATTCGGAAGAAATGCAAAGCTGATCATTAAGAGCGATCAGGGATGCGCGCTCTACTTGGAAACAAGGAGAATCGGTTGTCCACAAGTGCCGTTCAGGCTCCAATTCAGGAGAGTAACCGCTGAGTAACTTTGTAGCCGAAGTACTCTCTCCCCACTCCACTAACTCTCTAGTTGTCTAGTTATGTATTCCATACTTGACCTCTCCAACTGTTTCTCTAAGTAAGAGAATCAGGTTGATCCCAACTCGGAGATCCCGTAATGAGAGCGAGAGTCAAATAAGAATGGCGGCTAAAGAGATGACCTTCCAAGTTGGAATCAAATTTGGGTGCCACGTGAATATGCTCGATTCTTTTCTATTTAAAATTGTTTGGCTCAAAAGCATATTAGGTTGGTGCAGAAGTCTTGCGGTTTTTTGATATTTTGGCTTCCGTCTTCCTTTCAGTTTGATCGATGACCTTACGTATATTAATTACTAATGAGGCCTTGCATACTCTTTCATATGCGCACCCTATCAGCATTGCCCAATCGGAGAGGCGAGAGCAGGACAAAGTTAAAATTGCGAAAATTTATCCATCGAAAACGACACATTTACCAATATTATGTTTCCTCTGAAGCATGAATGCTCAATTCCTGGTGGTTATATGAAGCTCCCATTTTTACCCTATACATACTTTTTCTCATGGATGATGGAAGTTACATCCTTTTGAGAAATGCCTTGATCTGTAAATGACTACATATTGCATTTTTTTATGTTGATTTCGCATATTTTTGAAAAATGAGAAATTCAAATTTTCTGAAACGAGAAAGGTGCAGGCGCCAATATTTTTTTCTGAGAATAAAGCCTCTTGGTGGTTGAATATAGCGCACTCATAGTGAAGCCTCTATGCTTGGTCTTCGATGCAAAAAATCCGAAAAAGTTTCATGTAGCCATCGTCGACAGTATATTTTCAATAGCATGTAATTCGGTCCAAACTTAATCGAGACTCAGTTGAAACACATTTTCTGAAAGGGTGTACGTGATACTTCGCAGATATCAGTATGGGCAGTTTTCTTGAATTTTGCCAACAAATATCCAGTAAAATACATTTGATGCAAGATTTTGAGCATCAATTGCAATTGGGTTTATCATATTTTATTGCGTTGATTGCGATATCGGATTGATTGAAATGTATGTATGTAAAGTACAAGCATACCTCTAAACAGTGCTATGTTTGTTAATCATTGTGATTTGGGACAAGATAATTATGATAGTTCAAAGTACGGACACAAAAAACCGCAAGACTTGCACCAGCCTGATATTTTATGTTCGAGAAGTTTAAATTCACCTTGATATTCCTGGTCCGTTATGAGATCACGAGCAGATACTTTAAGGATTCCGTTAACGTCCATGTCCAATTCAATGTTGATACAGATCCCTTCGGGAGCTGAGCGTATGCCAACCTTTCACGGAAATGCGTTGAACGTTACGATCTTCTTTTCATACAAACAATGTCACAGAATGTTTTATGTATAATTATAATAAGAATGTGAACTTACGACATATATCTGCTCGAGGGCCTGCTTGTCCTGCTCGTCCAGTTCCCAAATGCTAACAGACGTGTTTCGTGTTCTGTCGTAAACCGTGAATGCCATTTCAGTCTGTCCATCACTGGAGGTCGTGTAAACCTAGAGACATGCATTGTTCGAAATACGAGACAATTGTCTCGTAAGAGTGTGCCCAACATGCCTCAGGACAACCAAAACCGTTTAGAACTTATTTCACGATATCTCCTCCATTCCCCAGATTAGCTCGATTCTCTCATGAGAGGCGCGATATTATCATTGATGAAAAACGTCTAACCCAGTTATACTTGAAGGGGACGTTGGTGCATTTTGAGATCATCGTGTGCGTCACTCCGAAGGGATTCTTGTCACGCAGAGAAGAGATGTATTTGCGAGGAGGAGGAATGTAACGAAGGAGCACATCGGTCACGTATTCCTCACCAAAGGCTCCCTGAAGTAGACTAAATATAGCCAATTAACCATTTTTTCCTTGACCAATGAACCGCCTTTACCTTTGCTTTGGGCATCTTTCCCTCCTTCAATGCATCATACGGGTTAGCCGTGCCCCTATCGATCACTGATGCTTGTTGTGCGTTTGAACTCCTGCATCAGCATTATTAAAAGGGCAATGGTGTTTCCGTCTTCAGCATGTTTTTTCAATGCGCGTAGCATGCGCACGTGCCCTCTCTCGGTGTTTACGCCCCCATTGCATTTAGCGGTATAGCTAATATGCATTACCGCTAACGAGAAGCATAAATTAGCCAGTATTGAAACATAAATTAAACCCACTGAAATCGCTGACGAGTGATAAGTGACTGGAATCTGGATGCAGTTTTGAAAGCCTGGCGAATCATTATTCCGTCTGCAAATTGAAGGAAAGTTAAACCAAAATATTCATTAACACTATAAAATAAAAAGAAACTTTCAAACAATAATAACAAATAACAAACAAATGAAAATGAAAGAAAAGTGAATGGCTGATTATGTAGCTGTTCTCTACTACTCCGCTGTCCCGCTTGTTCAGAGCGTCCTACAGTAGAATTTGCTCATGGGCCCAGTTGATTGAACGGACGCATTCACACTCTTTCAAATTTTCAATTACTGCTGTGAAACAGCGCCCACTGGCTGCGATCGTTTCCCGGCCCATTTGTTTTGGCTGGTGGATATTTGAGTATTCATTGCAAAAGTATTAGGGTGTCCGGAAAGTTCGTTCATTTTTTGTTTTTATTTTTTATTCAATACTTTACAATTCTCAGTGATCAATGTATGCTCCCATGTTTCCCCTCACTTCCTTCCAGCGATCAGACAGAGTAGCGATTCCTCTCTCCCAGAAATCGGGAGTCCTCGAGATCATCCATTCCACGAAAGCCCTCACAACTTGATCTCGATTTTTGAACTTCTTCCCCTTGCAGAAGTCAGAGAGAGAGCGGAAACAGTGGAAGTCACAAGGAGAGAGGTCCGGAGAATACGGTGGGTGGGGAACCCTCTCGTTATCCAGCTCGTCCATTTTCTTCTGAGTCAATTTCGCGCGATGAGGGCGAGCATTGTCCATCAAAAGAAGGATTTTGCCCTCGCTCACGAGACTGGGAGGGGTTCTATGGGCGACTTCTTCCTGTTGGTTGGAGAATAGGTCGGCAGTGATGTTGGTGCCAGGGGACAGGATCTCCCAGTAGATCGGACCGAGCACGGAGAAGTAAAAGCAGAGGAGTTCCTTCTTTCCATGCTCTTCTTTCTTCGGGACTGGCTTGGGCTTCTTATCCGCATCGACCCACTGTAGTTTCCTCTCAGGGTTATCGTAGGCGATCCACTTCTCATCTGCAGCGACAATTGAATTAACCCATCCAAGATTTGATCAGCGATGGAGCAATTCATGACAGATCTCAACACGGTTTTTCAGTTGTGCCGGAGAGAGATCATGTGGAACCACTTGTGGGAGCTTGGGCTTCTTTCCCACTCGATGAAGGATATCGGACACCGTCGATTTAGGAGTGCCAGTCTCTCTCTTCAAATCGCGCACGCTGGCTTTGGGCTTCCTCTTCAGAGTGCTGAGGACAAGAGACTGATCGAGGGTCGGAGGGCGTCCAGAACGGGGATGATCTTCGAGACTATAGTCTCCGTTCTTGAAGCGAGAGAACCACTTCTGGCAGAAACGAAGGGAGGGGGCATCGTCACCTTCAGATTGGGCAAGGGCTGAATGGGCCTGTCTCACCGACTGGCCAAGGCGGTGATAATGTAGCAAGACTGCGCGGAGGTAAATGTGAGTCTCCATCACGAAAATCGATGTAGAAACTAAGCGATTGATTCAATCCTCTCACCACTTAGCGTCAGGATGATGCAATACTTTGTTGACAAATACAATAACATTGCGTGATTGCGAAATTCGATCACAAACTGAGTTTTTACAAATGCATGAACTAACTTTCCGGACACCCTAATAGGAAGGTGGATGCATTGTCATTCGTGCACATTTGCGATACAGACCATATTTACCGTTCAGGAGAAAGCAAAATCAGCCAACACAGCCCGTCCCCCTTGGGAATCCTGGGTGTTGTAAGCATTTTGCTCCTTTGCAGATCTCGTACAAGAATTCTTGTCCTCTCCAGACTGATGTTGATGATATTTTGATCATGTTTCAGTCCTAGCTGTGGATACTATTGATCGATATTGAAGAACACTTTTGTTTTTGACGGCATTTCATATTCCTCTTTATTCATTTATACTACAAGCAGAATTCGCGAATCTTTCAACATTGCTTTATTGCCAACCGTACAATACACACGAATCTATCCATCCTGATGAATAGTTACAATAAAAACCGGACAACCGTTTTCTAGCCGAATCGAGACAATACTTATTTGCTTACATAAATTTACTTCGAGAAACGATCCTTCGATCACTTCATTCCGTCCACTCTCTAGCAATCGAGAGAGTGGGTGGAATGAAGAGACGATGACCCGCACTGCGAATTATATTGTGATACATTGACAAAATTTCGGATTATAACCAAATTTACTGCTCTATTGAAGTATTTTCTATAAGTGGGGAAAGATTGTGAAATCATTTGAATGGGTATCACTTTTCATCCGACATAGTGCCTGTACATTCCTCATAGTCTGGGCAGGAAATGGCTGGAGAAGACTGCTCGCACGACCTTGGCCACTGACTGCGGCCTGGCTGCGCGCGTGCCGCATCTCGCAGCATCTACAGGCACTCCACTGAAGGAGGCAGAGTGCGCCAGCCCACCCGGGACTCCGTGCCTGAAGGTGGTCACTGTCTTAATCCCTCTCATTCTCTCTTACTCACTCAGTTCCGCTTCATCAGATGTGTAAATTTGCACTGAATTTGCACGCTCTTCATTGTAATTCACTATTCGTATCCTACTATGTTTCGATTTCTTGGTAACGATTTGTGAATGCAAAAGCCGGCTTCCGAGTCAGTTTCTCATCCCTACTATCGATTCGGCTAGCCTAGAGATAACGAGGGCTTCGCGAGATAGCGAGGCTTCCTCTCTTCATATTGTCGGCTCACACGCCAGTCAGGTCTGTGATAAAGTACAAAAGGGATCGCATTTTGCGTAGCCATCCCTATTACAGAGGAGTAGAGTGTGATAATCGATATAACGTTCCGAATTTTTCTTCCGATTGGAATGAGTTGATTCACCTGCAGAATCCCCTCCGACAGCCGTCATCTTCCTGTTCGTCCTCGTGCATCGGCAGATGCAGCTGGTGCGGCTCGTGCAGCAGCATGTCGCGATGGTCGCGCAGAGGCCGGTCGTCGACGACGACGTCATCATCGTCATCGCCGCTCACGGTGAACACGATTCGACCTCGCTCCTGATGAGATTTATGACCAATCGATCACTTTCTTATTTTTACAATAGTTTCAAGAGGTGTGAAGCCAAACTCTCAGATCTCAGGTTAGCTCCTCCTCCCTCTCTCAGTGAATTGGCCACCTTCTCATTCACGTGCTCATTCAGCAAGAAATCACGAGATTCGAGAGAAGTGAATCGCTAGACCATGGGATAGAGAGAATGAGGAGGGAGAATCCAGTATATTTGATTCTGTTCCAACGGACCCTATCCATACTGTTTGCTAATAAGGAGAAATAATCACCTGGCTATCGACTAGGTCGAGCACACTCGCAGAGACGAATCGCTCGGAGAGACACTGCAAGGGGGAGATTGAACCAACGTCCCGTACACCACATGCTTTTATAGCACATTTAGTGAGTTTCTTGACTCCTCTCCTAGCGTCTTCTTCTGTAGGTAGGCAGAAGGAGAGATGGCGGCAGTTGAGGGGGCGAGAAGATCTGCCGCTGAGAAATATCGATTCAATGACAACAATAATATCAGAAGATGTTCAATATTTCCAAAATACAATATTAGGTCAAATTTGTGATTATGTGCTTACCAGATTTGTACGGCGTTCTCGCCCCCGATCGAGCCTTTCTCCGGCGTTCTAAAACGACATTGCCGTTTTAGATGTTTGATCGCTCTCTAACCTCATGCAGTGATTCAGACACCATTTACCTTCCTCCATAAACACTATTCTATCATTCCTTTGAAGCTCTTGCATGAGATCTCAGATGATAATATTCAAATCGATGATGAACACACTCGGTCGTAGGGTCTCCTGGTAGATGGGAGGCGGCTGCAGTCGCCGGTCGTAGTAGATGACGTAAGCGACGAAGGCAGCACCTGCGATCGATTCAATGATGTCATTGATAGGAACATAGTAGTTATGGCTTCGCATGATATGGCTCTCTTCTTGTGATAGAGCACGCGAATCTCTCTCAATAGCAATGCCACAGGGCACATTTTGAAATATTCTGGACGCGCGTGGCTAAAATTTAAGAACTGTCCGCTCACCAGCAACACCTGCAATCACTCCGAAGTGATCCCTGATCCAGTCGGCAAATCCAGCGCTCGAAGCTTCTCCTTTTATCCTTCGGACCATCTTTGACCCGTTCTAAAAGGATATTGAGCTGTGAATTTCGAAAACTGAAGTCATATGAGAGAATTTGAGGTAAATCTGACAGAATACTCCCGGAAATATTGAGGAAGTGATATCATGAGGGCAAAAATCGAAGTGTTGTGCGGGAAACTGTGAAGAGGAAGAAGATTAACACTTCTCCCATGACTTGCACGCACTCGACGATACAGTACCCCAGCCTCACCAGTCAGGGAAATCGTGGCGGGACCATGCGAGATAAAGCGAGAGGGAGGAGGAGAGAGAGGGGGATGAGAGGAGTCTAACAGACTAAGCCGACGAGAATGTTGTTTTTCTGGACTCCGTGGTTCTTGTGCACCTAACAATTCTTGTTATCTTCCCTCTCTACTCCATTTGATCTCACTCGGGTTCAGTGAGACGGGAAGTAAACACGTCAGAGAGCAACGAATGAGAGTGAGAGAACGTGGGATTAGGGGGGGAGATTATGTCTCCCAACGAGAACGCCAGATTACAATGTGGCCATATTTCAATTTCCCACCTCTTCTGAGCCCATTCTTCTATAGATGTTGTATAGGTTTTTAGCCTAGCCATTTATTAATACTCGGACTCGGTACAGATAATGCAAGGCAACATATGTGATTAGAAGGTAGAGGAAAGTCTGGTGGACAATTCTGAGGCGACAAAAACTGATTGATTGATTTTCTGTACAAAGTATATGAACACAATGAGTGAATGCTCGACTTAGAGGGTCTCTAAGAGGGTTCGATGCCCACTTAATTGGATGACTGAGGATGGGGGTGATTCGTAAGTTTCGGCACTGGGACGAGTGAGTGGATGCATGTCTGGAAACTAAAGGGCTTGCGAATGACGGCGTAAGGACACTCCGTGGGGGGCGGATACACAGCTGATATCACGAGGAATCGAGGAGAAGGACGGTTGATGTGAGCAATGAACGCGATAGAAGCACTAAGCGACACTATGTCGGATGAGAACTATGACGTCATGCCGCCTCTGATATATCGGCATGGCGTCATAGTTCTCATCCGCGTAGTGCCATGTGATCGAGGCACAAGCTGCGGCCAGTAAGATGCCTATGCAATGCTAGAGGATAAGTACAAAACCAGTGTAGCGTCGAGACGATTCGTCATTCTACGCAGAGTAGTGATTGAAGAGTAGATGCCGATTTGCAACGACAAGAAAACCGGTGAACGATGAATATACAATGTACATGGAGGTAAACAAACGACTAATATTTGGATCTAGATATACAAGTAGGGGAAAGACGACAAGAGTATTCATCATAGGGAGGAGGAAGGCGCCGGGTAGGTCGGTATTGGAAGTGGGCGGAGCCTAGTTTCCGCCGGTGCCAGCGCGGTCTCTCTCGTTCCTCCACTTGTGCTGCTCGTCGTGGAACTGGTCGGGTCGCAGCTGGTTTTTGAGACCGCCGAGGAGGTGGTACCTGCAAGAAGCAACTGAGTATAGAACAGTGAATGATTGCATCTAATCATGCTGCACTACCAAAATACACATAAATTGCACATTTTAGCTGCATATTTATCGACTTGAATTGAGTTACGGAAGAAGAAGACATCGCTAACCCGATCTGGGAGGTGATCACGAATGGTCGTAGGATGGCGGGGGTGGCGTATCGGAGGACGGATCTCATCGACGAGCGGCCCGATGCCCGATCCTCCTGTGTCGCCAGCTCGAGATCCTCGCGAGTCTGCTGCACGCCCTGCAACCAGCTACCCTTGTTATTTTATTCCATTCTTATCATATTCTACCCAGAACAAAAATCATTTAAAGCTTTACTGTACTAAGGCTATTCAGTGTATATAGCGAGTTAACAATCGCTCGGGAAATTGATGGAAAGTCTTTCCTGGAAAAAGAGCCGATTGCTATGGCAACCGGATATCCAACTCTGCACTAAACTACACATATTATCGGTTTTTCATATTTTTAAACATTTTATAAATAAATCAGGCGCAGACTGACGTTGGCGATGAGATCATATGCCAGCTGCATGCCGTGTCGCACGTCCTGCGGTGTGTGCACGCGCTGGTTGACCGGTCGACGATTGCGATTGTTGAGGGAGGGATGGTCGGGCGTCATCTCGAAGAGAACGGACTCGGCAGTCACCTGAGATTCGTTCGATCGTGCTATATATCACTGAAAATTTCGCTTGTTTTCCATGAGAAGTTTTTGATCCCGAGTTGGCAACCCACACCATCACTACACCAGATGATAATGTTGTCAACAATTTCAACTTCCTCACCTGCACGACTCCGACCAGTCTCTGCGCGAGATCCACGACAGCCGCAGCAGTGGAGAATCCGAAAGAGCTCGTGCCCCTCTGGAGTCCCTTGACGACGTGGCCGTCCTCCTTCCGCATCTCGCTCACCGGCATCCAGAAGAGGTCGCAGATGCCCTGCAGAGATCAAGTTACCATCAGTAACAGTAACGGCTTTGCAGGAAATACGCCCTTCATTATACGTGATCTTTCGCCGGGCAGAAAACATAATAACGAGTAATATCTTGCGTTTCCATCCCTAATCAGAAGACTGTGTGCCATTCCGAGTTCGTTTCATCTACACCGATCATAAGAAGGCACATTTCAGTAACTTCTAATATTTCATTTCTCACCTTTCCGATCTGGACGAGGGGCGAGATGGGGCCGACGGAGGAGAGCACGCCGGGCAGATTCGCCATGATGTTCTCCTGCCACTCCGTGATCGCATGCTGCAAGATGGACTTGGAATACTGACTTGATGAGAACACCAAGATGGGAGGGGCGGGATCAAAAGGGCGGGGATTTGAAAAAAAGTAAATGTGCTCACCGTCGCGCATCTGCCCATGCCGAGCAGCCCGTTGCGATGCTCGAACGCCTTCAGATTGATCTCGGTGCGATTGAGTTGACCGATGCCCCTGAAGACGATGAGAAGTTGATTTCAATTCATATCAGTAATCACAAAAAAAATTTCAAAGTGGTGTACTGAGAGTTAGTAGGAGAAGAGTAGTCTTGCATTACATTAAATAGTGTCCTTCTTTAGTATTTTCGCGGATGATCAGGGGGGCTCATTTACATTCATACACATATCCGAACAATCCTCGTTGGATATCTTCAGTGCACTCACCTCAGCACACCCAGCACTGCTCCCGATCGCTCGGTGTTGAACTTGTTCTTGCCCTGGTAGTCGATGTAGATGGTGCAGTCGGGCGAGAAGATGAACTCCCTGGAAGAAGGAAGCGTGAGGAAAGGGAAAGGTATTTCGAAACTAATGGACCCAAATACCAACAACGCTATGATTTTGGCTCACTTGAAGCAAGCAATTTCGAAACTGATGGACCAATCATTAATGGAAACCACGATGATTTTGGCTTACTTCTCGTAAACAGAAAGGATTGGATCTGAATACCAAAAGATACTACGATATCTCACTTGAAGAAGGTCTGTCCCCTGATTCTCTCTTCGCTCACGCTAGTCGACATTCGACCAGCCTCACTACAGATCGTGTCACGATCATCCTGAACGAAACAAATTTTTATGTAACAATATAACACATTCGATGGGCTTCCTAAGGTGACTAGACAAACGGATAATATTAAAATGTTTCCAATCATCTTATTTAGAGGAGTCAATAATAGAGGATTATGCTGCTCTATGAGCCGTTTGCAGGCTCTGTTTAACTGATTTGGGTACCTCATCATCTCCTTCCTCTCCGTCGTCCTCCTCTTCACTCGTCTCATTCGGCACACTCGTCTCCACCATGAATCGATCGTCGTTGGAGAGGAAGGGCTCGTCGGTGATCGGCTCCTGAAGCGAATAATATGTTATGTTGTAGATACTAATATCGATTCGAGCTTCATACAGTGGCGTAATCCTCAATCGATATGATCAAAACAACTGACGTCATCATCCTCCTCATCGTTGTCGATCCTCTGTCCGAGTGCTCCGCCGTACATGCTGCTCTCCATCGTCGAGCGAGAAAGCAGATCGTCCACTCGATGGGAGGCCACGGATGATGGAGGGAAATGGATGGAGGAGGACGAGGCCCAGTCGCCTAAACGTGCAATTTCGAAAATGTTTTGCCCTTTCTGCTGATGAGGTCGGGTGAGAACCAAAAAACGCTTCTCCAATATTTTCAGAATACGTTCGCACGCTGGCAATAATCATTCTGCAAAATAGTAAAGAAGGATATTTGTTTTTTGTTTCCATCCGTGGGTCTCATCCGAATTAGTACTATTGACCATTTGCTAGGGATTTTTTGCAGCTGATATAACGGGTTAATCATTGATTACCCGAAGGCTGATCGATTTCGTCGAACGCCCTCTGCGTCTGGAGAGCGTCCATGTCGAAGAGACCGGTTCTGGAATACATGTTAGAAGTTAGAATTACTGTACGCGATCAAGTAATCCGCTATGTCAGACTTAAGACAAAGTAGTTCGATTGGTCAGATTTATTACCTCACGGGCGACGATAGCGCGAACTCGTCCTCATCTGCTGAGGGAGGCGTCGCGCCCCGCTGTCCCGCATCCAGCACGCGAGAGCCGAAGGGAGACACGCGCTGCAAGATTCATTGTCAGGTAATAGAAAATCAGCTGTGAAGTGAATTTGAGTGGATCTGTTCGGAAACGCTTTGTGCATTCAAGTCTTGTATTCCGTTCAGTAATTCAAATATCAGAATGTCTCACCTCTGGCATGAAGTCCGAGATGAGGTCGTCGTCGAAGGGATTCGAAGACGTCTTCCTCGTCTCCTCCTCGTCTCTCGATTCCTTGCGCGAGGCTCTAGGAGGCGGCACGGGATAGGAGGGAGGAGGAGGAGGGAGATCGGCCAGGGGAGAGATAGCAGGCGGCATCGAGGAGCCGAGACCGTACAGGTCGTCTGCAATAAAATTCATTGGAATAGTAGCATTTTTAGTGGCAGAGAAAAAGCACACTACAATGCACTTATGCTCGTTAGCTCATAATGAAAACAGAGAAGGATAAAACATAAACGAGGGAATTTCAGATAGATGCTTACCCAGATCTTCGAGATCGCTCAGCTTGCTCATCTGGGGCGTGAAGATGTCCTCGTCGAGAGGAGGAGGAGGAGCAGGTCGGGGCAGGGGCGACGAGCGGGTGGGCTTGAGGGGGAGGGGCGAGAGCAGGACGGGGAGGGGAGCGGGGCGGGCGTTGGGCGAGGGCTCGCACGACTCGATGCCCTCCGGCACCTCGATCACCGGGTGATTCGTCAGCTGGAGCTTGGCTGTTTCTGCAAGGCATGACGTCATTATTTTCTCCGATCAAGGAATCGATGTTCGAAACTCAGTAAACTTCTCTTCACTTTACACTGTCAACCTACAGAATGATGAGACCGTAGTTTCGTTTATCTAACTCTAGAATCTATCCCATCTTTCAAAAGATGTTTTTCCTTAAATGTTGACTTAAATGTTGTTCCTACAGTATACTACTGTATGCTTGGTTAACCGGGTCACACTCATGATTCGCTCCTCACTCACCAGGCAGAGCTAGCCCGGTGTTGACGGCCTGGACGAAGTCCTCGAGGAACTCGAGTGTGTCCTGGTCGATGTTCAGTCGGATGGGCAGCATCGAAACCTAAACATTTGCTTCTTCGCAAGCACATAATGTAATGACAAGATGCAAACAACATCGTAGATTGTATCTAATTGTTCATTACTTCGCCTTTTCCTAAGATTCGTTTTCCTACGGCAAGGGGTAATGTTCTAATCCCGGCTCACCCTCAGTTTGCCCTCCTGCTGGTGGTTCTCTACCATCCGGACGGCGATCATCGGCGCGCACGTCCGACGAGGATGTTCAACAGTCGCGTACTGCAACACGTCAAGCATCTCGAATTGACAATGTATTCTAGGCCGATTTTCCTGTTCACGAATTACCGTTACAGATGCGACGAAAACAATATGATAATTTCAAATAGAATCTACATTCGACACCTGAAAAACTCATTGGAGTACCTGGTAGAGCATCTCCTTGATGTTGGAGAGCGTGAGTCTGTCGCGCACGGTCACGTCCTGCACCGAGATGAAATTCATCGCGCGCACCGACGCGTCCTGCAAGAGGAACTTTATTGAAGTCTCCGAAATCAGTCAGTCTTTCATTTTTCCTGGGTGGTACGTCCGTAACTAGCAACTTGTACCCACTCTATCCATTTTTTACTGTTCTGATCTTTGAGGAATAAGAGGATCTGAAACTGCAATTCACCTTGTCGAAGTACTGGTGCAGGTATGAGATCTTGGCCAGTTCGAGCACGACCGAAACCGAGTGATCTCGGAAGGGACCGCCTCTCGCCTCCTGTGCCACGCTCTGCCCCCGTCCGTAGCCCTCCCGGTACTCCTCTGCAGAATACGACTTGGCAGCGTCCGGGCACGAACCTGAATTATGCAAATATATTTCGAAAATAGCAAAGGGGAATTCTTATCGAGTAATTGCGTGCCATGTTTTTTTCAGTATGTGAATCTGCTGTGCAATGTAGATGATATCACCAGGAATTTCGAAAACTGTTTAGCTCAATTGTGAAACACAACTCACCCAGGTCGTTGCCGCCGAAGATGTGCAGGGCGATGGAGATGTCCTTGAGCTTGTAGCGGATCAACGGGACAGGGTAGTCAGCCGGCAGAGGGATGCAATCCGATCGGAAGAAGTCGCCCGACGTCGGAATGTGCTCGGGGATGTAACTGGAAAGGGGAGAGTATTCGAAGGACGAACTGATTACCAAACACTACAGCCTCCTCGCATAGAATTAAATGATGAATATTGGAATGAGTAGTCAACGATGGGCAATACTTTTTGGTAAGAAATAAACAAGTGGACAAAGTAGATCTCACTTGTAGAAGTAGTCGCCACTCTCCGCCGTGTCGTCCGGGTCGATCAGTCGGATGCGCGGCTCGCCACTCGACGACTGAAATACATTCAATATTAATTACCCTAATTATCCAATTGCTAATTAGGGTAATTAGCCAAAACTCACGGTGATTCCACATCCCGGGATGTCCTCAACCATGAAGAACTCCTCGTCGGTGGAGAAGGAGGTGCGCTGATTGACGCCTGCTCCCGACCCGATCGACATGTCGCGCAACGCGTCCTCGAGCAGGTTCTGCAATGCCAATTTCGAAAATCGATGTTTCATCATTCTGGGCTTTCCCCTAGCATTTGGATTACAACTTAGGAATTGTTCCCATTGAATGAATCGATCAGGCATCCTTCGAGGCTTCTTGATTCGTTAGCCTTGTTGCAAGAGAAGTCATTACTACTTAGTCTATATCATAAAAAGTGCAGCCGAAAGCTTATGGTAATAGATGGTCTCACATTGTCGAAGGAGACGTCCTCGTGTGGTGCCCACTCCTCGACTGCCTCTCTCGCGTACGCCACCTCGTTCCGCTGCTCATCATAGGGCGAGAGGGGCGGGGCGACGATCGGCGCCTCCTCGCAAGCGTTTTCCACCAGCCGCTTCAGACGACGCTCCGCGCCTGCAACGACGTCATCTTCTATTTCGTCGCTTTTTAAAGTCCTAGAGCATACTTGGACACCAAAATTGAAAGTGAAATTCGGGAAAGATACAACAACAATAAGAACCTAAAAACAACAACAAAAACAACAACAACAAGAGGTACTGGCAGGATCACTGACCAGGCGGGAGCGAGTCGCCCTTCTTCACCGTCGTCACAGTGCTCTTCGTGAGTGCACTCGACACGCTGCGCGTCTCCTCATCCGGCGACAGTACGCTCTCCGGCTCTGCAAGGTCGTTGGTTCAATTCCCCCCTGCCTGCATCCGACTTTTGCTGGCTTTTTCGATCTTTAGGTGCCGTATACAACACGAACACAATCTCATTGGTCAATATAGTTTTGCTCAGCACCGGCTTCTATCGATGATACAGTATTTCGATTTTCCTAACGAGAACTGATCACTCACCAGCTGGCTTGTCCTCCTTCCACAGCTCGCTCTGCGCCACCTCGACCATCGTGTTGATGAGCGTGACAAGCGAGTCATGACACACCCATGCCTGAAATAAGCACCGTAATCCCGACCCCATCTTTGGGTAACCCACTATTGCTTCCTTCTATAGGAGTTTGATGGAGAAAACGAAGTAGTATTAGGAAATAGGAATAGGATTGGTCATCGTGGAGTGATCTGTGTTTCGAAACTCGTTCTCACCTTGATCTGGTCGTTCTGGCATCGCAGCTCGAATAGCGGACAACTGCGCTTCTCGCCCTCCTTCGCCATTAGTTGATTGAAGATGAGCAACTCGAGTTGGAACAGCCCGATCTCCAGGATGTGCACCATGTTCGAGCCCTGCTGCAAGAGCGTTTTTAGAACCCTTCTTTGTCAATCGATAATATTCATTCAAGCAATGCTTCGATGAGAAAGCGTTACTACATGGGGCAAAATGCCACTAAACAACGGAGGAGGAAATCGATAAACTACCGTACCTTGACCCTCGGTTCGTCCTCGTAGGTCACCGTCCTCGTCTCCTCCTCGTTGTCCTCGTTCGTCATGTGGAGATGGACGCGCTCGAAGAGGAAGAGGAACTTGTTCACCTTCATCGAGGGAACCAGCGTCGAGTTGATGTCGACGTTGCCCAGCACGAACCTGCAAGTGATTACTCTAACTTTTAGTTGCGAAAATATTCGATTTAAAAGTCAACAAAGGCTTCTTTTGCCCCCCCCCCCCCCGAAAAGTGACAAGTTACAATGCCAATCATACAAAAATATGCCAGGTCTATACACTACAACTTCAATGCAGACTCCAAATCAGATGGACGTACTTGTACTTGAGCGGGCTGCCTTTGACGATTCTGCAGTGGTCGTGGGCGAGGACGGCGTGGTCCAGATGGATGTGCAGGTACGTGTTGCAGATCGGCATCTGAAATTAGTAACATTGTGCTAATACGGAAGTGATTTCTTTCCGAGCATGTCATACAATTCCGAAGTGGGAAGAATCCATTGGTAACTTCTACACAATACTTCTACTTCTCACTCACTAACACAATTAGCACTTCAATTAGCACTTCGGCTACTCTACTCATTAGGAATGAATGCATGAGAATGAACAAGTGGAATAAATTTATTTAGTTCACCTCATATCCGGGAATCTCGAAGTCCGTGAGGTAGAAGAGGTCCTTCAGCTGCATGATCCACCACTCCTCCATCCGCTTCACGGGGATCAGATTGAGTTCGAGCAGACGGAGAGCGATCGCAGCTGTGGTTTCCTGAATAGACTATCGTCATTAACCAATCACCACCTTCTTTCTGTACTTCTCACCACCCCTAATTTCGAATTCAGAGGCGAATTTGAACAAGATTATTTTGCAGATACTGCAGAATAAGAAACCTCCATTCCTTCTACGCTATGTAAGCAAAATCGTCGATCTTACCTTGACCCTTCCATCATGGCTGGTCACCAGATGGAGTGCAACTCCGAACGAGTCGTCCTTCCTCTCCTCCCTCAGATGCGACCCGGTGTGCAGTGAGCGAAGGTGCACCTCCGACTTCTCGTACGCGCCGAACTCCCGGCTCATCACATTTTTAGGGATCGTCGGCTCATCTGAAATCGTGCATGTGAAAATATAAATTATTCCAACAATTCAAATCTACTAGAAACATTGTCTTATTGCAATATGCATCACATTACCGTTGCGCATCGAGCGGGGATAAAATGCGCAATGTGTGAAATTTTAGATATTCAAAACTACCACGGCGAGAGGGAATGTAAATGTGAAAGAGATGTCTTTCTTTCTCTAAAGTCTGCCATCTATCACCATCCCTCCTGTAAAATCTCTCCTCCTAGACGTACTTCTCTGGGCGATGGTCACATTAGTCGTCGTCAAGTGGAAGAATGTCTGGTTGAGGTCGCCGTGGAAGCCGTAGCAGACGAACATCTGCGTCCCGCCCAGCTCGGCTACCACTTGCGCAGGCTGAGGGGCGTCCATTTCGGTGGCCTGCGAAAGGCTCAAATATTGAACCAAGAAAATACCTTGAATGTGACCAGATTAGATACTTTTTCAGAGTTCAATCAGATCTTCATGAGCCAATTATAAGAAGGAATGATTGTGTTTCGAAGGACAAATAAGCATACCGGCGCGACCTCCGTGCCCATCACCATCGATCCGTTCGTCACTTCGAGTTGCAGCGCGAAGAAGTGACTTTGCGACTGGGAATTTGATTCTTATTTTCGATTTTTTTGGAAATGGCTGTGACTTTTGCATATAATTCGCTTATTACTGCTCTTCAGAGTGACTGTTTGGTGGGGAGGGAATGATTATGTGCGCCGGATCTGTGCCCAACCTTCATGGTGGTCCTCTCCCTCTCCGTGCGCGAGTAATCGTTCGCGTCGTCCTCATCGTCGCTGTCCATCTGTAGACCTCGACCAGGCACGCTGTTCATAGCAGATTTCACCTGCAATGACAACGTCAACTCGATGTCTTCAAGGTGTCAGACGTCGTCAAGAGCGGCTTGCTCAGTAGCAGATCTATATTTGCAGATCCGAAAACTCGAATGTCCATGTGAATAATGCGGTCTCTCTAGATTCAATCAGAATATGAATCCCACATTTTCTATGCCGATTTCCAAAGAGAGTGTAAAATGTTCTATAGTGATCTCTTTTTGAGTAATAGTGCAATGTAAAACAAGATAACGTGGGATTAGGGAGGGAGTCGTCTGACCTCCTTGAAGCAGTCGTCGAGGTTGATGTTGTTGAGCGAGGTGTTCTTGGCTTTGAAGGCGGGCGCCGACGGCTGCCATAGCGCGAAGTCGTTCACCTGAAATTAATAAATTTCACATGCGTCGCGGTCGCGTTGCGGTTTCTGAATCTGAACCACACCAATCACTACTGAAACTTCTTCACCATTTACTGAAACGGTATACCACGTTTGTGCACTATGTTTCAAAAATTTCAGCCTCCTACCTGCCCTAGGGGTGACAAACTATTGGATGGTAAGTGGATATCATGCTACAGAAATCGAAACGCACCAATCGATTGTAGAGCAGTTCGAGGAACTGGTGGTTGGGAATGAGCAGGCGGAGGATGGGGAAGTCGATCCTCAACGTGACGTCGGACTGCTCCAGACACTCCCTCGCGAACGACGCCATCTCCTCGCGCGATCCCGCACGAACGATCTACAATTATCGATTGTATTTTTAACAAATAGTTTGTGGTGATCAGTACTTCCCACTCCATCTGAGAGTCTACACTTACTCGGGAAGCTATGTTAAAAACTTCTCAATTGTGTGAGATTGAGATTATGAAATCGGGAAAACAGACAAAGGAAAACTGACATTCTCATCGTCGCTCGTCGCGTTGCTCTTCGTGAAGGACTGGTGCGTCTGCGCGAAAGGACCCTCCTGAACCAGAGTGATGGAACCAATAGTACCCATGGAACCAGATTTATGGAACCAATGGTACCAGATCTACGATACCAATGGTACCAACTAAACCAAATGTTGTCATTCGAACCTTCTTGGGCCGGTTCTTGATGAGGTCGGCGGAGATGGACTTGGTCATGTCGTCGACGTTGGGTGGGAGGAGACCAGAAGTGGACGCCTTCAGCGATTTGTTGCTCCCGTCGAACTCGAGCGCGATCCTGGAAAAAATTTCATTGTGAAATAATGACCGTCAAAGCCACTAATGTTTTTGAAGTATACACAGATCAGCATCTCAATACTATCAAGACACGATCATAGCATACTTATTTCTTGGGAGTTTTCATTCTAACGTGAAAGTGCTAATGTGAAAGTGATGAGACTCGTTCAGATGGTGAATGCTTGATGATTTATAATACATCTTCCAACTTCTTTCTCACCTCACTGGTTTTCCCTTGCTGCCGGCGTAGAGGAACGCCGTATCTTCCTCCGCGCATCCCAGCGTCTCCAGATCGCCGATGAAGTGGCCTGTGATCTTCGATGCCGTGATCTCGACGATCTTCGGCCCGTTGCTCTTCTTCGACGGAATCACCACCTGCAAGATTAGAAGGGTCAGATGTTTCGAAACACTAATTTTGAAAATATCTTGCAAGGTTTTGGTAGAGATAGGCTAATTATGACAGGAAAACTTTCCCAAATTTCCTTGGATTCATGGCAGTGTTGCCATGTTACCATAGTTTCGAAAGATTAATACAGAATAGTGTAACAAGAATGCACCTTGCACGAGGTTAGCTTGAGGCGGAGGAATTCGTCATGCACATTCTGGATGGTGTGCGAGATGCGATCCTCACCGCCCTCTCTCAGATCCACCTTCGGGATTCTGAAATGGGCAACTGCTGGTGAGTTTTATTGCAAACGCAATGATATTGTCTTTTTAAAGATTCTATGAAGCATATATTAACGAAATGAATGTATCTAGCTGAAAGTGTTGTGAATCGCAACTAGCGATTCATAATCGACAAAAGCTGAAGGATCACTGTCTTCATTTTTCTACTGCCCAACTGTGGGAGAGCTCGGAAACTATAGAGAACGACCCCTCAGATTTTATCGACAATCAAACCGTCATTAGAGAAGCGGTACTCACTTGAGATCGATGCTCCAGTTGGCGCAGTTGATCTCCACCGTGCTGGACGCTGCCTCCTTCGTGATCACCTCCGAGAAGAGATCCTCGCTCAGGCCAGAGGGGTAGTGCGACGGCTAAAACGGCCAATTCACTTACCATCGTACAGTCACAGAATTTCTCAATTTAGCACCACTTCCAACCGTCAAACAACCGTAAGGGAGTATCATTCTTAGTTACTCCGTCAGTTTCCCATATTAGATCCGTTTTGCTAAAATATACCTCAAAGTTCAGTGTCGGCTGAGTGAAGAAGGGTCGGGGGCAGAGGAGGTGCGCTATTCGGTCAGTGACGGACATGTCCAGCTCGGAGGCGCACTTCCCGAGATGGATGGTCGTCGTGGTCTTCGACTCCTCTCGTCGTTGCACGACAGTGAACTGCGCGCCCTGGTCGCCCTCCTCGCGCTCGAAGGTGAAGAGCGGGTTGTGACGAGCCTCTCCTGACTGCAAGAGCTCCATGATCTTTGTGTTTTCAGACAGAGAGGAGTTCCAAGGACGTTTGAGCACAAATGAATATTCAGAGCTGATTTAGATCCCCTATCACTGTAGGAAGCATCACGGTAATTTTAGGATTTCCATCTGGGTATATGGAAGGAGTGCTTCTCAACGCACAATGGGCTCTTGAGCATGCTCGGTAATAGCCAGCGATACTGTCAACGCACCATAGTTGACTCCACGGTGAGGTACTCGGAGATGTCGCAGTTGGCGACGGAGAGCTTCGTGGAGACGCGCGAGCCACTGCCCGAGGCGGACTCGACCGAGTACGTCGCGGAGACGGTAGAACCGATCAACCTGAACAATATTTGCCTTGTGCTACTCCTTAGAACCGAATAAAATATCTAGTTTCCAACCAACTTCTCTAGATAAACTACAAACTCTCTACTAAAAGAGCGGCGTGCAAATGTTAGACGGGATGCAAAAGTTCAAAAGAGATTTCACACTCACCTGATATGGTCCTTCAGGTACAGATCATCAGCAGCCTTCTGCATGCTCGCGATGGGCATCGCGTGGAAGATCTTCAGCTCGGCCGCCTTATCGAAGAACCTGCATTGAATCACGTTAGCGAATTCTTAATTTCATTCATGTGCTATCGCAAACTTTCTTAGGTAAAGTTGTTAAAAAAGACAGCACATATTAGGAAGACAATGGAGTCTCATGGGCTCTCAAATCACTTATGATGACCTCAAATTTCCGGGATATCATTAACTTGATCTGTATACACAAAATTACATGGAGGAGGGTAGTAGGAATACGAAATTTGCTTGAAAGAATATGTATTGGTGTCTCATTACCTCTTCGCATTGTGGTGCAGTAGATCAACCGCCTCTCTCGGTCCCCTCTCCATGGCTGCGACTGACTCGGCTGCCAGGGGGTCGTCGTGCGTGAGGAAGGCGAGGATCGTCCCAATCTTCAGACTCATCATCGCCGTCTCGCGCTTGTCTGAATATCACTTTGTTTGTCTCAAAAACAACAACATTGTTTTCTCTGCTTAGAACTCGTCTCAATTCGTGCCTATTTAACTCAATTCGTGCCTATTTCAGTTCCACTCAATTCGACTCAATTCGTGCCTATTTCAGTTCCACTCAATTCGACTCAATTCGTGCCTATTTCAGTAGCAAAATGACAAGAAAATCATCGCATTCGTCGGATTTCGTTTCTTTGCACTAATCAAGTGATCCATTGTCTGATGTTGAGAAAGTGGTATGAATGGCGAGAGTGAAGGTGATAGTATCTCATCACTCACTTGCATCCGCACTGCTCTTCTCCTGCTCCCTCCGGATGGATGCAGTACGATCCTTCGAGTCGTCCTTGAGCGAGATGGACTGGAAAGAGTGGTAGTCCTGCACGCCCTGCCAGTTGCCTGAAACGTAACTTGATCAAGCGTTTTTTTCGTGCAAGAGTTTTTTCTTATGCTAAAATAGATTTTTTTTAGCTGGAAACGAGTTGTCATCTCGCATATTCCTGCATGCTGTTCATTTTTCCCAATTCGCGAAAGGTAAATAATCATTCAATTATCGTAGGAATCAACTCACCATTCCTGCCCAGCACATTGCCTCCAGGCAGGTAGTCCGTCGTGATGTCATCCAGCTGCCGGTTGACGATGTCGTAGTCGCGACTGGCCATCGGCTGGAATGAGGATGGCTAGGATGGTTATCGAAGGAGCTTTTATGATCGATATATGTTCTGTATATTCTGTCCGGTGGTATTTCCTATTCCCATATAAAAGATGAGAGAAATTTTCATTTAACGTTATAAACCAGTTGCTTTTTAAAACAGTGAGATCTCGTATAATGGAGGGAGGAGTCATTTCTTTGAAATAAATCTCTAGCCCTTGCCCCAACTAACCTCTCCTCCTCCCTTCTTGGTCGCCCGCTCGTCGATGGGCACGAGCAGGCCGGTGAGGTTCTTGATCAGCTCCACCTGCGAGGGAGTCACGAGGATGTTAATGCCCTTCGAGTAGATGTCGAACTCGAACTGAAATGGGGTTCGAGATGTAGATAAATGGGATCGATTAGGTTTCAATTTTAGACGAATTCTTGCGGATTTGCAATAGGAACAGTTTAGAAAATGTCATGAAACAAGAGGATGTGCTTCTGTTCAAGAACGACAACGATTGTTGCCCATCTCTCTTGTTAATCTTTCATCTTTATTCTTTGAGATTAAAGATTAAAGATCTATCTTGTTAGTAGATGAAGAAACTGTAATTTCTGCATGAGGCCAACCTTGCTGTCTAGCTTCTCCTTCGCGTTCACATCCGAGTTCTTGATGCGAATGACGATCGTCGTCTCGCCGGCGATCTCAGCAAACTTCACGGGGTTCGAGATTAGCCTGGAATTTCGAAAATATTTTAAAAATATAACTTTACAAAAACAAAATGAAAACTCACGTGGACTCGGGCCGGACTGACTTGAACTCGTCAATACTCGAGGAGTCGATACTCTGGTGAGGTTGAATAGAATAGCATGACTGAAATCGGGAGACTCTTTATTCGTTTCCACTCCCATGCCAGTTGACAAATTCGCAATAAACGAAAGCTCTCTCTCTCTCTCTCT
The DNA here is from genome assembly GCA_036245805.1 of Pristionchus mayeri. Lineage (NCBI taxonomy): Eukaryota > Metazoa > Nematoda > Chromadorea > Rhabditida > Neodiplogasteridae > Pristionchus > Pristionchus mayeri. Next base: position 48,024,488 of record BTRK01000006.1, read on the forward strand.
CTCTCTCTCAGTCTGTCCAGTGACAAAGCACTCACAAGAATGAGAGTCATTTCTTGCGACCCGTTTATATTATTCTGCGCTCTCACTGCAAAACCGATCGGTGAAGGACTCAGAATGAAGATAGTCACAGTCATCCTTACAAGCTTACCTGATAAATACCCGACATCATCATGGAATCGGCTAGGTTCGTTGACATGTACATTGAGGCGTGAGGTGAACCCGCTTTCTGGAGACTCTGAAACGCACCCAGATCAGACCATTCATTTTCTCTCTCCAATCAGAATTCAGTAATATCCTTCCCCAACTCAAGCTGGACCATAGTAAGATGGCTTTAGCTGATATCACAAAGTGTACTAATCCCGCCCAACCGCAACATACTTCTTCCCATCTTTGCCTCACCTTTTTGTGTTCCCTTCTAAGATACATGCTCGTGACGGGGGACCCGTAGTTGCTCGCCACTGCCGGAAGATCCGCTTTCGAGAACGTGTCCGTGTACAGCGAGACGCCGTCCATGTTGATGTACTGAAAGGGGTATCGCCTATTTACGTGCATAGAGTATAGAAACGCTCACGTATCAACAATTTGGCGGTTTTTCTCAAAGAAAGAAAGAATGAATGAATGAAAAAGGTTCCATATTTCAGTTTTGTTCGTTATTGCGGTCATATCGAGCAACCCATTTGCGATGCTTATTGTTCAATCGCGAATCCCGAAGCACTATTGGGAGATGTCCTCACCTTATTCAGATTGGTGACGCTACTCAGTCCGTGAGGCTGGCTGGTGATCGTCTCCGCGCTCTTGCCCTCCTGCTTGCACATCTTCATCTGCTCGTCCATGAAGCGCAGTCTGGAATCCATTAGTTTGCGCTGTGAAACTCGAAGGTGCCCTTCTTAGAATATACGAGAAAAACATGAAAAACGGTCTAGAAGAGAAAAACGGAGAAGATTACGCACCCTAGGTATTTTTTGGGGATTCGTCATAAATTGTGCATAGAGAGGAAGAATTAAATTGAGCAGACTCACTTTGTGATTTTGAATTCTACAGCAGTGGCCATGTCGCAGTTGGCGGGCGTGTCCGCCTCCACTCGCAGGATGAGGTCGTCGATGTTGCAGCAGAAGCGGGAGACGACCGCGTCGACCACCTGAGATGAGGGAGTGGATGGCCTAGTACGCTGCCTTTGAAATTTGCTTTTCTTGATGACTTTTCATTTGCTTATTTGTTCACCGTTCACTGCAGGGGTGCTACAGCATGTTCGTGTTGTCCGGATTAGAAAATGCTTTTCGGATTATTCCGGACCGACAATCAGTGTGTGTGGCTACCGTACCTTGCTGAGTGCATGTACGGAATCCTCGTCATTGCCATCCCACTGGCCCTCGTCCTTCTCCTCCTTGCAGAAGGACTGTGCGAGGTCGATCGAGGAAACCAGCGACTCGACGACCGAACCGAGCATCGACGAGACTGAATTCGTCTTTTAGATTCCTTCTATTTTTTTCGTAAATATATTTAATCGCAATAATTTCATGTGACAGTAGTAAAGGCGAGAAGACATTTACTACACTCAGTATCTCCTTTTACACATTTCTTTTCCTATATCACTCTTCAACGCGTTCATGTAACAGAAATTGGAGCAAGAAGAGATCGTTTTCCATTCATGATAGATATGGATATTGAATAGAGAAGGAGCGGAGCTTGACTAGCTATTACTACTGCTAGCTATTAGTGCTTCAACTCACCAAGATCCTTATCGTCCAGCTTGAACGACTCCATGCCTCGGAATGTGAGCTGCACGTCGGACAGGTCCACCTGAATATCGATTGATCACGTTGATTCAACTTGTTAAATCTAAAATATTGCATCAGCAGTGCCTAATCATTATGAACTATTCCTTGCAATGGAATAGAACTAGCACTTGATAAGCACATTTTTTTCTCGTTTGGGTTGATACTGCTAGTTCGTAATGATGATCAGCTGATCTCTCGATGTTGATCTTTGATCTCTGACCTCGCTGGCGTCCGCCATCAGACTCGCCCAGGGCACTTTGATGCGGATGCTGCCGATGAATCCGTCGACGAGTCGGAGAGGAAGATTCAGTGTGGCCATGGTCTCGTTGATGTACTGAAGCAAACCATGTGGACCTCTAGGTAAAGGTTCATCCCCACTTTGAGGGGGAACACTGCTAGTGTCATTGTGATCTCTAACTCCCCGTAGTTTTTTTGAGTTTTTGAAATGCGAGAGATCGGGCAAGATTGAATCCTTCATTATGGATTGTGTTCTTCAAAATTTCGCCCATTCGATCATTACAAACAATCAACTCAGGGATAGATAAACTACTGTACCTGTACATTGAGCATCACTTGGTCTATCTGGACGCATCCCTTGCTCAGATCGATCGACAGCTGCTCCAGACTCAGATTCTTCTCGAGCAGATGACCCAAGTAGCGGTGGATGATGAATCGGCACCATCTCAAGCATTTCGAAATTATCCAATTTCCATATTTGACAGCACCTATCATAGAACAGATCAATCAGTTTGCCTACGGCAAATCTATCTCCAAGAGTCGACACCATCTCAAGGAGCACCATTTCGAAATTAGCATTTAAATGAGGTGGTCCTAACGGAAATGTTCTGTCATTCTGATTTTGCTATAACTTCAACTATAGGATTGTAAGATGCAAATGGAAGCTAGCAGATATATTGTTTTGAAAATTCAGTTTTTGGCCAAATATTTTTGTATTATTAAGGCAAATTCTGCATTTGGAAAAATATTAGGTAGGCATGTAATGTTGGCAATGTAATTTTATTGAAATATGCACCTCCCGTGGAGATGATCCGATATGTTGAAGTCGAAGAAGTGCATCGAGGCACCTGCAACGTCATATTTAGCGTGTACTCCGAAATGTGCGGGTGCACAGTAAAACGAACTGTCTAGGTGTAGAGATAGAATATGGTCGCAATACTATGTTAACAGGTTGCACAGTTCGCTAGTATAGGATTTTCCATCGAGAAGGGGCGCCACGCGAGCGTGATTGATCGTTTCGAAAGACGCGGTGGTCATAATCGACTGGCCGCGCGTGCCAATCAGCAAAAACAACAACGATGAAGGAAAACAGGCGCGCGCAAACCGGTGATCAGTGATAAAAACAGGCGCAATTTCAGCTGAAAAGGGTCCTAATTGGGCACAAATCAATCGATATGTCGATCGATTACATCGGCTACTTCGAACACAGGGGGGCGAGGGTGACTATTATTCGCGAGCGTGAGCGAGGCGAGTATCACGTGTGTGCGCACATAATGATGTCAGTTCCCGATCGGTCCGGTTACTCGACCTACCGTAATCTGCTTACTGTAGTTGGGAACTCGCGAAATCCCGTGTAGGAACTGATCTAGACAGTGAAAAGTCAAGTTATGAGACTTTGGGCTGTTTAGCAAGCGAGAAAGAGCAAGTCGAGAGACACACGTGATGAGAACTCCCCGCTTGAAAGAGCAAACAGCTGATTTCTGACGCTTCCTGCGATCATTGGACATGAGCGTGAGCCGTTTTCATCACTTTCATTTGCTCTCGAGGGTAAAACGCGCGAGATTTGCCATTCGAAGCGACCTTGAGAGGAGGAAGAGAGTAAGCGTGCGGAACAATGAGCACCGATAGTCATCTATCGACTCAAGGACGACAAAAGTAAGGGGATGGGCCGGGAATGACGAGAGAACCACCTCGCTCCCTACGGATTCGAACCGTCGATCTCACATTCAGCTGAAAAATTTGGCTGCGTGGAGTCGGAGAAGAGAGTGACCGCAACGCGCGCCGATACGCAGGCAACCAGCCCTTACTCTTCCACTCTCTGTCTCTCTACTACCCTTCTGGCTCACCTCATTCTGTCTGCTCTCCCTCTGGCTCCCCCGATCAGCCCATGGTTGAGGACAGCTGCTGGTCACTAGGTCTGGCTCTCTTCAGTTTACACACTCTCTCGTAGGTTAGAGAAGGAGAGAGAGTGTGCAAAATGAAGATAGTCAGATGGATTCTCACTATGGGCACTCTATCAGTTCAAAAGAATAAATGGAGAGACTAATTTCGCTGTAGTATTGCAGTGAGGGTATATTCGTGGGAATTTTCACATTTCCTTTTTTTCTCCATTTTTGCTATTTGATCACTCATGTACCTTACTGTTTCGTCGCGCCTCGAGCGTAGATAAATTATTATTATTATTGTAAATAGTCTCTTCATTCTACGCAATCAGGTCAGATTGGACAGAGTGTGAGGAATAAGGAGATCACGTCACATGATGACAACCCCAAGGGCATAGATGGAGAGAAAGAAATCTATGAAATAATAACATGCGAAATTAATTCAAGATGAAATAGAGTGAATAGATACGATGAGAACAGATGAGAGTTAGTAGTGAATGAGAAATGGATCAGGGAAATAAATCGGCAAACTTGAACAAGATGAGTGCACTAGATATAAGGTAGCGAGATGCGAGAGAGCGATGAGTCATGGAATGAGTTCGAAGATTGGATGGCATCTTCCGGACTCGAGATCGGAAGCCACCAATAGTAAAGTCTTCTACGATGATAGAATGGTACGAGCCGCAACATCGCCAGAGGGAAGCAACCGATCGATTGGATGGACAGAAACTCTCTCTATCTTGGACTCCAAGTGTGATCTTTGATCTCGGTAGAAGGGATTCGGCTTGTAAAATAAAATATGATAAGTGTGTATTTGGCATCGAGATACTTCTTGAAAACGCACATACATTATTGAAAGAAAAAAAGATTGCAGAAAAATCGTTCTCTCTGTGGTCCATTGTGTACATTTTGAGGGAAAGCTTAGCGTCATATAAGTTATATTTGGAGTTTCCAATGCTAGCAGTGAGAATGTTGAAACGAAATGGAATCGATCCGTAAAAAATGTGATCTCCTTAATGTCGAAATCCACTCGATTAAGCTCCATCGAAGAGTCGAAGGAGGAACTGAAGTAGGGAGTGAATGGTTCATCCTCTCTCTCCACACTTCACTCTCTGTTCACAGTCTCCCATACCAGAAGAGCCCTCATAAATGTCTCATCTCTTCTCGATTAGCTATCTCACCCAACAGCTATCTCCTATTCACGGCATTCAATGGCAAATTTTCAGAAAAATGGCAATGAGAGTCTTGGTATTCGACTACATGGTCCCCTAAATCTACTCCAGTGAGGTCACCCATGTTGCAAAGAAGCTTGTTCTAAACTTGTGTGCATCACCCTGCGCTCAAATCAATTTCCAACTTGTAAACAAGCCAATCGGATTTGTTTACGAGTTGGAAGTTAATTTGAGCGTATGGTTTCACACAAGTTTCAAGCAATCTTGATTACAATGCGACTACGCACGAGTACTCTTTCAAGACACAACGCTTTGCTGTTGCATGAACAGTAGACGGATGGGGTGTGAACTGAATTTTAAACTGCATCTTTGATTCCAGTTGTGATCTTTGATCTCAGAGAAAGAGGATACGACTGGGGAACTAACGAAATACAGTGATAGCGGCCAATCAACTATTCAAAAGAATTATTTGTTCATACCGTAGTTTTAAAGGTATGTACTAAGCAACACATGGAAATTCTTCGGAAGAAAACTTTCTTCAAGTAGCTTCATTAATTTGAACAAATCTTATCATTAATGAACAGCGATGAACGAACAAAACAAACAAGAAAACAATAAACTAAGAAGAATGGATTAAGCTCGCTTCACCATGATGATCGAATGCCTTCTTTCACTCTTCCAGCAGCAAACTCTTCTATGGTTTGTATTCGCGTACCTCGATCCATCTGCAAATACGAATGTCAATGCAAAAAATCCATCGATTCGTCATTACTGTGAGAACAGAAAGCGTAGTCCGTGGTGTGGTGGCGAGATTTAGTACATTTGATTCTAATTATGAGCGGAACGCGGAGGAAAAAACGTTTTTAGAATCAAATGTACTAAATCTCGCCACCACACCACGGACTACTCTTTCTGTTCTCACAGTAACTGATTGCACGGTAATTTCGTTTAATCATCCTAACCACGCGCTCATACTTGCACTACCTCTTCCCCCCACTCGAACAACATATAAATACAGAAGTATGAGCATTTCAGAATTCCCAGTGGTTGAAAGGGTAAGTTACAACAAAAAAATTTAAAAAGTGGGCACTGTTCAAAAATGTTAATATGAAATCGTTGAAAATGATACGCTTTTACAATTGTAACAAAAATTACGAAAAAAGATACGTTTCCTACTTTCGCACTGGTCTGAACTCCAAACACCGGGCACGGTATGCCATTTTGGACCTACTTTCGACCACTGAGCACTTCGAAACTAATATGAAGTGATCACGCATCAATTGTATCGGCACTAGGTCGGATGAGAACTATGACGTCATAGTTCTCATCTGACCTAGTATCTTCGTATCGTATGCAGTTTTTTTTCGTTTCAAGAACTAAAATTAATAAAAAAAATACTCACCTTTTCCCCAGATTCCGTCTGTTCTTAGAGAGAGCAGCCTTGAAGCTTTCCTCGTCTTCGCATTCGATGATGGCTTCCGCAGTTGAACGCTTTTTAAATACAACTCTTTTTATTCCTTGTCCTCCGAGAAAATCGAAAACTTCGTTCTCCTCGGCGCTGAACGGTAGTCCACGGCATTCAACGAAAAATCCCCTTGCATCTGTAAGACCATAGGTCAAATACTTCGTGATTTTACACATTATAATATCGGCAAAAGTTGAAAGACCACGTCGGCAAAAATGTATGAGTTTCTCGAAAATACGCCAAAATGTATGAGTTTCTCGAAAATACGCCAAAAAGCATGTCGGGAAACGGGAATTTGCATATCTACAAAAATGGTCGGGCGAAACCTATTTGACCTATGAGTAAGACCAGCATGTCCATTAGTGTTGCGAAATCGACATGTGCCCTCCTCATTTCATGCATTCTCTCGACGGTCAAACAGGGGCGAGAGCGCAGTTCTTGGATATATGGCCCACCTTCTCAAACGTTCCTGGTTTCTACTTTACTCTCCCTATTTTTGGTGTCACATCGTCCCTTTCCAGTTATCATCCGACATAGTACGAGAGTATAGTCATCATCCGACATAGTACCGTCTAACCTCCATCATTCGGTCCGAGAGAAGGCTCGCCTCCGTTAAACTTTTCAGCGTGAGCCATACGCTTGAAAGAGGTCTTGACTACCTCGATGTATCTGCAAATGCACACGTAAATTTTTTTAACGATATCCAGTTGAGAAATTCCAGATAAAACCGATAACTGCCCAACATCGAATGTCATCAACGAGTACCCTACGAGCAAAATGAATGCACTCATCGCTTTCAGCACCCTTCAAAGCTCCAGTACACATCATTTCACGGAATCAACATTTTTTTCGCATTGCATACCAGCATCCGGCTCTTAGGCAGACGGGATCCTATTTCCAACCGCTTTTCCAAGGATTAACGCCACATTAGATGTGTTAATAAAACTAATAAAAAATACACACCTTTCTCCCATATGCTCTTTGTGCTTAGAAAGAGCAGCCTTGAGGCTTTCCTCGTCTTCGCATTCGATGACGGCCTCGCCAATTGAAAGTTGTTTCAAATCAACGCGCTTTATCCCTTTTCCTCCGAGAAATGCGGAAACTTCGTTCTCCTTTACACTTAACGGTATTCCACGGCACCGAACGAAGAATTGGTTCGTATCTGCAGCACCAGTATGCCAATTTAAAGTTACCCAACAAGAACGAAACCCTGATCCCGTAGCGTGTGCTAGAGAGTATGCAAAAGTGAGAGAACGCGGGATTACGCTGATCATTTCCGGCTTTCCCTTGAGGCTATTATTGATTTTTTTTGCACTTTTATATATTCATTCTATACTAATTCAACCATCGGCTATTCGATGGAGGACAAAAAATAATGGCTCAATTTCGTCCTTGTTGGGAAACTTTAATAACAACAAAGCGTACACCCATCGGTACCCGAATCTGGGCTTCTGCAGGAGTGCCGTTATTACAATGCAAGCAACGTACCTCCTTTCGTTGAGACTGCAGAGGACGCCGTGAGAAAACGATGCGATTGCTGCAATGATGGACAACATTAAAACAAAACTGATTGAAGCCAACCTGATTAGCGATATTCTGGCTTAGTTGGATATTTAGCTGGTTGATGAACAAGCGAGGGACGAGTCGCCGACCAATCAGAGCCATTGCTAAATCATACATTAAGGAAAACAAAGCAAATTAACAGAGATAAGTGAAACAGCCAAATTTTTGCGAAGCGGTGCGGCCATGAACCCTCGTTTGCACACTCTTTCTCTCGGAGTATAAACGACGAGAGATTAGGTAAAACGAGGAGTGCGTGGTCGTGCCGATTCACAAAACAGGTGCATCTGACTCGACTTCAAATACCGAGAAAAAACCGAAAACACGGGAAAAAAGTACAAAGAGCCATCTATCGGCATCACCTAATTTCCGGTTTAGAGCTTATCGTTTAAATTAATTTTCAAAGCTTTTGGTTACTATTTTGCGTTAATCTCCTTTGTATTGCCCATAATAATTCCACATCGTTATGAAAACAAGTTGTGAGTGAGAAGAAATTAAATTAAATATATAAAAATTTTAAACAATAAAGTCAGTTCGGTGCTTCCAACAATTGTATACCGTAAACCTGTATTTATCGTCCAACATTTCCACACCCGCGTTGTTTTGAAATTCGAAATCATTTTCGGTTGTTTTTGCTTTGCTCTCGTTTTATAATTTGCATATTCAACGCTCAGTCGGTGGACCAATTTGGCCTTCAGCCATTTATCTATATTTCATGACGTTTTAGTGCGTATTTTTCCATTCGTTTCTTCAATAGTTTTGGGCCTTCATCATTTTGTCCTAATTTCGCGCCATTTAATTATTTTGGCTTAGCTTGCTTTAAAATGTTCAAAACTTGCTTACGATCTTGATTATGTGATTATGTCTTTCTGAAATGGGTTAAGGCGGAACGTTTTCCCTAAAGCAAAGACGATTTGTTTGCTGTAATGTGTGTCTGGATTGATCATGTGACGCTCCCACTGAACACCCTCTCATTTTATCTATGTTCCTTATTGCTCACTGTCACCGTTATTTTCGTCATAACTATTGATTGCAGATGACTCGTGACACCAAGCTCTACGTTGGAAATCTCCCCCCTGATACCCGCGAGAAGGATATCGAGAGTCTCTTCTCCAAATACGGCAAGATCGCCTTCATAGAGCTCAAAGCTCGTCGTGAATCTCCGTTCGCCTTTATCGAGTTCGACGATGCGAGGTAGGCTTTTTTTCTATTTCTATTCTCGCAAACAGGGACACTTCCCGCATTTTATTTAGGTCAACCTCACTTTCCTTAATCATTCGTGTTTATAGGGACGCGGAGGACGCAGTTCGAGGAAGAGACGGTTACGACATGGACGGATTCCGTCTGCGTGTCGAGTTCCCTCGCGGCCAAGGACCGAGAGGTTCGTTTTCTAGCTATGTTTATAGTACATTGCAAACATCGTTTTGTATCTTATACGGCACCTCTTTTCGCTTAAAGTCACTGATAATTCGTATAAAATCATTCTCAAGCTGATCAGGCTGAAGGGTATAGTGGTGTCCCCCTTTAGCCACACAGTCGCAATTTAAAAATACATTAGTCGCAATTTACAAATTTTGTTTTTTAGGTCCCGGAGGTCGTCCTATGTACGGAGACGACAGAGGAGGCGACAGATTCGAGCGCGAGCGTGGAGGATATGGAGCTGGTTACGGAGCCTTCGGAAGACCTCGTGGAGGTGGCAAGAGAACCAGCCACAGAGTCATCGTCTCCGGTCTGCCTCCCACTGGCTCCTGGCAGGATCTGAAGGACCACATGAGAGAGGCGGGAGACGTCTGCTACACCGACGTATTCAAGTAAGCAACCATAAGTTGTGAGACACTGGGGGCGAATGAACACTGTCGCGTCATGCTGTTTTTAATATCAAAATCGGCGTACCGCAATAGTTCTCATTCGGCAATTCCGGCTATAGTCTTTATTAGTTTTGTATGTTTTCACTTGCTTGCTTCGCATTTATTTATTTCATTTTTAGGGACGGAACTGGTGTTGTCGAATTCGCGCGTGCCGATGACGTGAAGTACGCGATACGAAAACTGGACGACACGAAGTTCAAGTCTCATGAGGTGAGTGCTTTATTTAAAAATAATTTGTGCAAGGAAATTGCTTATAATATTATTTATTTAAATTTTCATATAGGAATACATCTGTGGATATATGATTAACCAGCTTTCCTAAGTTCACAACAGGTTGAATTCAGGGTGAAACGTCGTACGTACGTGTGAAGGAAGACTCGTCGCACCGTGATCGCTCTCGTTCTCCTCGTCGTTCGCCCCATCGTTCTCGTTCGCGCTCTCCGAGACGCGATCGCTCTCGCTCGCGTTCTCGCTCTCGCTCTCCCAAGCGTAACTCCTCCCGTAGAGACCGCACTCGCTCCCCCTCTCGCTCTCGTTCTCGCTCCCGCTCCCGTTCTTAAGGAGTCCCCTCTGGATCAACGATTGGAACAGACTCCCGAACGGTACGATTGATTTCACGCTGTATTACCTATCTATACAACTATTACCCATTCACAATTTACAATTAACAATGTATGATAGGTGATTATTGCGATTTTCCTGTTGTGATTGTCCCTATCTACGTTCATTCGAATGCTATTGTTAACCGTGCGTCCAATAAATTTGAGTTATTGCAGAGATGGAGTAAGGTCAGGGAGAGGGATTGTGGATTGGATTGGAGTGGAGGAGGAGAGGGATTTTGTGGAATCTGTGGAGGATGGAACATAGTGGAGTTGGATCAATAGGATAGGATGTGGATGGGAGTCACGGAGTGAGGTGGATCACAGGAGTCAGGTCGGTCGATCGTCTCTGGAGGATCACTCGGAGACCCCGACAACAACAAGCTCAGCTTCGTGCCACAATTGTGCATGTGAGTGACTTGTAGGATTGGCATTCGATGCAACTCTTTCCATTAGATAAAATCCAAAAAACCGGGTCATACGTGGGCAGGCAAACCAAATCATTTAGTTTAGAAGTTGTTTGGATACAAGAGTGCATAACCTCTAATTACACAGTGAGCGGTAATTATTTAAACCATATTCTAAGACTAAATCTAATGCTCCCGTGATATGACCGAAATCCCCGTGGGTCGGGAAAACTCGCATTATAGAAGTTGCTCCAATCAGAGTGATTCAGAGTCCGCTATTCAACGGTCATTCTAAAAATTATTTATTAGGTTGTCTCAAAAGTTTCTCCCTATTTTATTTTTCAAGTTTTTTCTCGCTTGATTTTCCTGTCGGTAATTTCCATTTAGTGCAAGTTGGGGTTATGTAAGTAAAATACAATAGTAGGTTTGAATCGTTTCTAGAAAGTGTTGTATGCGAATAATTATGCGATATCTCGAAAACTCAGAAAAAGTCAATTTTGGGTGCTCTTTCTTCGTCACTACAATTTGAATACGAGCTAAAATTTGATTATACCCTCTTGATATGTGATACTATAAGGGTTGCTCTTCAAGATTATAGCAAAATAACCGGCACTCCTGACGTATTAAAAACAGGGTAAAGCAAAAAAGGCTGATTTCGAAGGACAAATTTCGCCATCTAGACTTCGAATCAATCGCTAAAGGTGCAGGGCTATGCAATGTTTATCAACAGAAAACTGCCTAGCGTGATTTTACGAACAAAAGCTCATCCCAAGTGTGGATAATCAGGCCTCCTAACTATAATGCATATACCAACATGCCCATATATCGCGCTTTACAATAGTGTGTCAGTTATGTGCCTATCACAATTCTCCATTCAACTATGAGCAAATAAATATAGTGGTTCTGGCGCAATTTCGCTGACTTTGGAAGTTTGCTGTGTTGATATTACTATTTGTGTAGACCTGTGATAGCGTATTTTCGAAAGAGTAACCAAGCACCATTCGACTACTGAAGGACTTGTGGGGATTCATCAACATTGCAGGGAAGGATAAATAAAAATCTAAAATTTGTAAAAAAGGGAGAAACTTTTGAGACAACCTAATACTTTTGGTTCTAATCAATGGCTATCACAGTTCCTGTAGAAGGTACTGAAATAGGTTGTGGTAACGACTAGCGATGGGTATAGTTGAGGGGTCAGTGATTAAATAATGCTGAAAATGTTTTTCTAAGTTTTGATTCCCTACTAGTACGAAGATATGCTCTTCTTCCGTTTAACTAAATTAGACAATCATTGATGATTACTAATCCCTTATTACAGCCGACAGGCGAACGGGCGAATCGATGAGGTGCTACCAAGATGAAGATCCCTCCCTCCTAAACCTACGTACGTTTTCTTAGCCTATTGTGTTGACGAGAATGGAGCCTCTGTGCTGGTGCTTAATGAGAGGGGTGGGACTTCTAATAGGCAAGATGAATCTGAATCTCGATTTGAACTAATACCCGAGATGAGTCCTTGGATAACTTGCTAATCTTTTCAGTTTCGCGTGGAATTGACTCGTCTTGACTCTGCCCTCTCTCGCTACTCCGAATTGATCTACTTGGGGAATCTACTAAAGGATGTAATCCCGCATTCACCAATTGTTATTGTTCATTTTCGCAATGTGTCATTTCGTTCTTTTACGTTTCGATCGATAAATGGAGTTCGAATTGTATTCGGAATAGTCTTGATGTGTCTTTGTACAATATGATGCGTGGTCCTCTGTCCAAGCTGTATCAGCAGAAACATAAGATTTGGCAGCTCAGTGACAATAAGAGTGTCTAAATTAGGCGGCAATTTTGCAACTGCCTGTTTCACATGCCTTTGGCGGATTTATGGAGTGTTATTTTTTCTAGCCCATGTAATTTGTGCTAGCCTAAGTCTTAGTATTGTGATCAGTGATACTTTTGCCACACCTCTTTGCGTCTATATTACTATCGTCTTGTTAGGTGTATAGAGATGTCTCATCCCGACCAGACAGAGACGAATTCGCAGTGGGTTCGCAGGCTGACCGCGGATGGTGAGTCATCATCTATTGGGGGAAAACGGCTTTCCTGCTTATTCTCGGTTCTTGGACAGTGGAGAATGCAATATTCTGGGCCCGTTTTGACACCCTGCCTGGGCATGGATGGCTGATGCGTAGAAACAACCGAGATGGTGTCAGGCCCCGTTTCAAAACCAAGAGGCTTTAGTTTGAATCTTGATTGCACCAACTACGATGCACAAGTTTGATCAGCGGTTGGCACGGAGTGCTAAGCCCATGTTTGCCATGTTTGATTCCTAGTCTGTCCCCCCATACGGTGGTTCACCGATCATTCTCTAGGCATTGACCATCACCTATCCAGGGTTCAGTCAGCCCGAGTGTGATATCGTTATCAACTCATGCAAGCCTCAAAAACATGTTTTTGTAAAATTTCGATGCTGTACTCGAATACAACTTCCTCGATTACACCTCTAATATTGTATGAGCCCGTTTGCATAAGGGCCGAGCCATCATTCACACAGCCCCAAAATATGGATTCTCTGAAACTCAATGTTTCGGGGGTGTTCAACGGTGCCGAACACGATGAGATACTCATTTTGTTTCAGGTGAGGATGCGGCGAGTGACGTATCGGCCTTCAACCATGAATCCTCCTTCGTCAGCATCGATGAAGAAGGCACGAAGGTAATACTGAATTGAATTCCACTTTTGTGAAATGATAAACGGCTGTTGTTAGTGCAGTATATTCAATGGACACGTCTAGCAGGATTATCCGGCAAGACCGGATCTCCTTAGCTTTATAGTGCTCCTTTGGTTTAATTATTAATTAATTAATGCTAATTAGGAAGCAGCGGCGAACCGCAAGAACACGGGCTCGAAGGTGATCAAGAGAGAGGCGTTCGGAGGGGGAGAGAATCAAGGTAGGAGAGCAAAAGTGGGCAACATTTGTGAAAGCAACAAGATCCTCCCGATGTTCGGTAGTGCCAGTCATATTTCTTAAAAATTAGGATTCAAGTTGATGTACACCTTGCCGGTTTGGTTCCTGAAATAGTGGGCACTCTCCACGGGGTTTGAAACTCAGCAGCAATCACTGCCTTCAATTGCAAATTGCAGCAGGTGTGCGCGTCCTACTTGGAACCAAGTAACTCCAAATGGCGCATAAGTTTGGTAGCTACTTGGAATCTCTCCATCTTCTGTACTCTCTTTTATTCCTCTCATTGTCTCGCTCTCTCGTTCTGGGCTCCAAGTGGAATGAAGTAGACTTCCATGTTGGTCCCAACTTGAATCCAATTTGGGCGATCGGTTAGAGAAGAGAGAGAGAGCCAAACTTGCGCGCCACTTGGAGTTACTTGATTCCAAATTATTATTATTAATATCAAGAATATATGTAAGAAACTACCATTCCAGTTCCCCTGTTTGAGTTTAGTCAGTTCGTGAATCACAATATTAATAATAATAATATATTGATTTCCTGTCATTATCTTTCTCTTTGTACTCGCGTTTCTACCTGAACCGCATAAATATTATTATTATTATTATTATTACACAGACCCGTCCATGGACCCCAATCTTCCCTCTGACGAGAGTATGGAAGTGGTGGAAGATAGAGTGGAGGGGGAGCAGGAGGAGGAGGAAGAAGAAGATGTAAGAACTGTTATCGATCGTCGAGAGAAAGTGAAACTTGATTCAAATGTAGACAAGTTCCTTGATTTGACTTTAAAAATATGCCCTTTGCTTTTAAATGAAGGACATGCGTGACATAGTTAGTACAGCCGATTGATAGATTCATGTTTGTGAACACCGGACTATGTAGCTGTGCCCTGATTCTTGTCAGGCCCTGATATCGATTGATTCCAGAACCTGTCTCTGATCACTCTGGCCGTCACTCTGCCCAATACGCCAGTGGCGAATGGTAAGTGGTGTAGCCAATACGCCATCGTCTATAGGAATCCATTCTTAGTGGAAGGAATATTGATATCTGCGAGAAGAGATACCGTAATCTTCAGAGCCAGAGCCGGTCATCTCGTTGGCGGAGCGACTCGAGCTGGAAGCAGCGAGGCGTCTTGCAGAGGTGCGTTTGACTTATTAGTGTGATATCTGAATGCGTAGTCCGTGGTGTGGTCGGCGAGAGCTATCACATTTTGTTGTATTACTCGCGGAACATTTTTTCTCCTGCGTTCCGCGAGTAATATAACAAAATGTGATAACTCTCGCACACCACACCACGGACTACGCATTCTGTTCTCACAGTAATTGCATGTGTTATCGGGTGTGTCACTTTAGAACTGGATAGTGTACAACTTTGAACTGGAGTATTTGAAAAAATCGGGACCCTTTATTTTTCATCTTCTGTAGAGGTCTAAAATGACCAGTTCTAAAATGAGAAACCCTAGTTTTCCATCATTTATTCGACAGGAAAATGTGTTGGGAAATTGTTTGCTCGTACTGTGAGAACAGAAAGCGTAGTCTGTGGAGTGCAGTGGTGGGCGTCAAATATGACCATAGGTCAAATAGGTTTCGCCCGAAAATTTTTGCCGATATGTAAATTTGCCGACATGCTTTTTGGCGTATTTTCGAGAAAAAAATTAGCTCGCTCCGCGGATTTACTAATATATTGCCGACGTGGTCTTACAACTTTTTGCCGATATCATAATATGTAAAATCACGAAGTATTTCACCTTTGAATATGGCGGAGGCCGGGGGGTCGCAAGTTGGGAGGATCCGGGGTGTCGCAGTAGAGGTTCGGCAGTGTGACGATGAGCGCAAAGCAAACCCCGTTCCGGAGGGTCGCAAAGCAAAAATGAACCTGGGGTTCGCAAAAATTTTTTCGTCATATTTCCTATCCCACCACTGGTGGTGTGGTGCCGACATTTAGTACATTTGATTCTAAATATACGCGGAGCGCAGAGGAAAAAGGTTCCGCGTATATTTAGAATCAAATGTACTAAATCTCGCCACCACACCATGGACTGCGCTTTCGGTTCTCCCAGTATCATAATATAAGAAAATTATCCGAATATTTTTTGTATTGTTTCAGGCTACTGAACGATTCGAAATGGAGAGAAAGTTTGCTCAGATATGAATTGTTCTAGTGCTGTAATCGTTGTAGTTAATCTCCTGTCAACTATAATGAATAAATCTTTGATTATGGAGAAATGGAGATAATGGGGGCGGGACAAGTGACAAGGGAACCGCAAAAGTATGACTTACGATCGGGAAAATTCATATTCAAAGGCTTCAAGGGACCCAGATTGAGATCCTATAGCCGTTTTAAAAAGTTGCGAATATTGTTTCCTAAGACCCTAAAATGACTTATGAAAATTAGAGGGCTCACCAAGTAAAATTTGCTTGGGCGGTTTCTAGAGTAGTGAATGATTTCGAGACCTTTCCGAGGAAGTGGCTCGTAGCGCAGCAAGTTGCTCGTTAGATTTGCTTTTTGCAGGTTGTGGGTTCGAACTTTGTCAGCAGCAAGAGATTTTTGGCAGATTTTTACAAGCGCTTTGTGCCTATTTTATGTTTTTTTACCTTAAAAGGTTTGTACTAGCTTCCTTCTTTGAGCTACGAGTGTCAAAAAATTGATTAGTTTGCCAAGTTATGTGACGTTTCATCGAATTCAAAAATAGTTTTTTAAATTTTAGAATACGACCATGAGACGTTTGTAAAAAATGTTTGTAAAAATCTGCAAAAATATCTTGCTGCTGGCACAGTTCGAACCCACAACCTGCAAAAAAGCAAATCTAACGCGCAACTAGCTGCGCTACGAGCCACTTCCTCGGAAAGGTCTCGAAATCATTCACTACTCTAGAAACCGCCCAAGCAAATTTTACTTGGTGAGCCCTCTAATTTTCATAAGTCATTTTAGGGTCTTAGGAAACAATATTCGCAACTTTTTAAAACGGCTATAGGATCTCAATCTGGGTCCCTTGAAGCCTTTGAATATGAATTTTCCCGATCGGAAATCATACTTTTGCGGTTCCCTTGTGAGAGAGAAAGGAATGCTGAACTTTCTGTAGCACGTGGCTTCCTCGAATTGACTCTATTTTTCAAAATCGTCTAATTTATTGGCACGATTCCAATTTTCCAATTTCAGGTCACAAACCTTGATGCGGATGTGAGAGGCCTCATCCGCTCCATCTTCCTGGACCTCGTCGGTCTCACCTCGCCCGAGGTCAGCTTACGGTTGCATGTGGGCATCGATTAGATGGTGACGAGCTGATACTTCCGTTCTTACACTTTAGTTGTGAATATAGAAAATGGATGTGTTGTATAGGGTTGGCTATCAGTGGTACGTCGCAATCGGCTCTCCCACGCGCATTGCGAAATTCGAAGAGATGCGAGGGGATTGAAACGTCGCTATTAACACCGAACAAAACAAACCGCAGTGGGGCAGCCACATTATCTTTGATTGCAGACTCCTGCTGCCGACTGGAAGAATCTGCTGGCTGAGTATGCACTAGGGGAAGAGCAGAAGAGGGCAGGCGACGCTTTCGTCGATAATGAGTACCCGAGAGAGGTGAGGGGGTTCAAGAATTTGAAACTCGGTTTACCGTCCATTTATTTTGTTCAAGTGTTAAAAAAATCTCTCTGAATTTATTCAAATGGACTAGTAAGCTATATTCTGAAGGGCCTCGGATATTGCGTCGCCGCAGGGAATTAGTTTCCATGGTTTTCACGAAAAAATCACGGACAACAGTTTGTAGTATCATCGCTAGCACGAAGGTAAGGTACGATTGGGAGCCCCGAATGCTGTATAGACTAGAGTGGGGACATACGGTAGATCAAGAACGATACTAATGGATCGATAATTGCAGAACGAGGAGGAAAAGAAGGCCGCGCATCAGAAGCTGGTGAAAGAAGTCGTCAAGAGGTACATGCGCAAGGAGGTACGGTAGGGGATGGTCAATCAGGGTACTGTAGATGATTATGGTAGCCGTCCAGTTTGATTCTACAGCATGAAATAAACATTCATAAGCAAAAGAAGGAAAAAAAACATGGGCTAAAACTTTCGAGGCAATGAATGAGCATTTTCAGATGAGCAAGTTCCCAGCTCGCCCCGAGTGAGAAGAGCCCCCGCCCCCGAATAAAACCTGTGATTTTGTCCCTATTCTGGTAACATTTATTCTAGCATACGTGTTATGATCTGCCTGTCCTGATCTCTTCCCCAATTCAAACTTCTGTCAGTTTCAGAATTTGTGCCCCGTTCACGTGTGTCTTTAAATATAAATACCTTTTCCTGCCAAGTGTAAAGTGTACAACATCGACTAAAAAGTGGATAATATAGAAGGAATATTAATGGTGGCTCAGCAGGGATACTGAAACTCCCTAAACTGCTTGATCGATGGAGCATTTTGTGGTCAAATGAGCACAAATACAGTGAGGGATGATTGCTAACAACGGTGCAAGTGCTTAGATATAGTGCCACCTGGGAGCTACAGTATTCAGCATACATTCGTGCTAGGACCACAAAAGTGTTGGAGGAGGTTATAAAAATACAAAATTAGGAAAATGGAAGAGGAGACAGGAAGAGACATCAAATAGACAACAATTGGGGAAGGTAAGGATAAGGGAAAGGGGGCGGAGCTACAAGTGTCGGGTAATAGAAGAGTCTACAGGGGGATCGAAACAGGTAGAGGTATGGGCTCGTCGAGGGGGCGGTGCGAGAGCAGTGGAATCTGCAATGAGGTCGATGAATAATGTGCGATAGACGGTATCAACAAAGGCAAGTTAATCAATCGATAATCCAATCGATATCTGATACCGTACTCATCAGTGCATATCTTCCTCGTCGGGAATATCGTTGGGATTCGCCATGCCAGGGACCGCCATCTTCTTATTCTGAATAACGAATATTTAGACCAGCTAGATTCGCATGCCAACCAATAGTCAAAATCGGGAAGGAATCCGCAATGAAACATCACAGTACTTTCCACGTGGAATCACGCAGTGGGATGCCGTACCCCAAATAAAATCAATAATCAATCAATACAATCAATAATGCTCACCTGCGCCTCCTGGATCTCCTTCTCGCGCTCCTCGAGGAAGAGGTCGGAGGTGTCCTCGCCCGACTGCTCCTGCAATAGGAAAAAGATACGGTATCTGCGAAGGACAATCAATCGATAATTGACTACCGTAGCCAAATTAATCGATAACTACCGTACCTTGAGCTGCACGATGAAGTCGCGGATGTGGTTCTTCATGGCGACGTTGTCGTTGTTGAAGGAGACGAAGCCCTTGATGATCACGCGCACCTGGTCGCTGCAGATAGAGTTAGTAGTAGTAGTAGTAGCATCAACGTTTCATAATACATACAACAAGAAAGCGAATCATGTTGACACTATTTCTCCACGATACATTTTGTATACAGTCCAAACGTGTGCACCCGGCGCATTTTTTTCTCGTACACCCTGTCGGCCTTGTAGCTAGAGCAGTGAGCACCCCTATACATTTCAACTGCAATCCCCTCCAAATCTCCAGCTTCCATCAACCTGTCCGTTATCAGCCTATGTATCTCCCACTTCCGTATCTTCTCGGGCCGTCAAATTGGCAAACAAATGGCTTGCAGCAACTCACGTGGTGAGATTGGTGAAGTGCTGCAGGAAGATGCTGCCAATGTGGTCGAAGATGAAGTCGACGTTCGACTGGGCGGGATTCGCCTGATTCAGGGGCACGACGATCGACGACTCCAGCGCACGGAACATCAGACACATGATCTCAGCAAAGTGCGTCAGGCCTGCAATCGATCGATCGATCGATCGATAAATAAACTTAGTATACGATAGACTGGGGATACTGTAGACCGTACCTGCGACCTGCACCTGGTTCGAGTCGGCCACGACGGCTAGCACGTGCTGCAGCAGCGGCACGTAGTATCTGCAAGCAATTGATTACCGTATAGGAATGATAGGAAATCAATAATCGTCCGGCAACCGTACTTCTTGTAGAAGGTCTGCGACTGTTCCGACGGCAGCTTCGCCACCTTGGTGAGCATGTCGCTGAGTATGTCCAGACCTGCCAACGGAAAATCGATAATCGATCGACAGCTTGGCTTCTTGATCTACCCCAATCGATAAGCTACAGTACCCATCTCGGCGACGTTGCGCATGCTGTGCTGGAACGCCCAGACGACTGCGTCGATCACGAACCTGTAATTTCGAAACATTTGGGAGGTTATAACGTTTGCGCTGGAACAACACCCTGAAGCAATTTTGAAACGGCTTAGTTCGTGTTTTCACGTCTCATCAAGTTCTGCTGCCAATAAAATCCGTTGCTAACTGATAATCTTTAAATTTTGATCAAACTTCCTTTCTCATTGTATCTTCGCTTGCAAACAGGTTAATCATTGTTCACAGCTTTAGTGACAGCGAGATCTCATATTTCAAATCTTCCCCTCGTACCGTATTGCAATTAACGAAATGCCTACCTATCGATCTACCGTACTCCTACAGTACCCCGTCCACTCACTGCATCGTCTCCTCGGGCAGCGCCAGGAACACGGGGAAGCAGGACTGCGACAGGGAGAGGAGCAGGCGGAAGAAGCCTGTGCGATGCTCGGGGAACGCCTCCATGTCCTGCATGAATGATTGTTTCACAATGACATACATTTCTCCGTTTCACCAGAGTAATACAGCAGGCAAATTGCCTTCTAACTTGTCCACCTCCACCCCCCCCCCCTTGCTCACCTTGTTGATCATTTCGAGTGTGCAGTCGAAGACGGCGTCGAGGATGCGCGGCACCTCGGGCGAGATCTTCTCCTGACAATATTTGCATATCTAAGTCAATCACTGTTCAGACCAAACGCGGGCACCATTGCTGCTAGCAGCAAGTCATTCGGATAGTGTCATGCCTCTTCCAATTTTAGGGTGCCAACTTTAGTGAATCCTGCCGGGTTTGTGGCTGAACTAGTGTGCACCCTCCCGAATTTTGCAACGATGCACAAATGACTGCTCACTTACGGTTCGTTGCAGTCTCGGTTGCGCTGGCGTTCAAAAAATAAAAATAAAATGCTACTGCTCACTCTGAACTTGGTGATGATAATGGAGAGGAGGGAGAGCACCTTGGGCTCGCGGGCAGCCGCCACGTTGCGCTGGTAGTCGAAGAGGATGGCGTCGAAGAGCTGCGGGATGAACGAATTCATCACCGACTGCAATCGAGTAGCAATGAGTGTGTGAAATTCGATGCTCATAGGCATAGAAAAGAGATTAACGTTTCCCAACAACAACAAAAATAATTTGCACTAGTGCGAGTGTCCTAATCACGAGAGAAGGAGAGAGAGCGCTCGGACAATTCTACCCCATATATAATAAAGAAAAAAATTTCGTGGGTGTCGGGTAACTGTAAACCACCTTGAAGACCATGAACAACATCGGTGCTCTTGGTTGATTTAATTTAAAAGTACATTGAAAAATAAAATGAAACTGACCTCATCATCGTCTGCGTTGGCCACCCACGTCGACAGCAGCACGAGAATCTCGCGTTTAACGCTGCGCATCTGACGAATGATCGGATTCTGAAAGAGGAGCATGCTTGTAGACTTCATGAAACAATAAAAACCCATGACGCCAATCGATCGATAATGCTACCGTGTAATCATCCCTCGCTCACCGTGAGCACGTCCTCACCGCGCTCCTTCACAGCGTCGCTCACTTCCTGCGAGTGGATACGGTAGACGGAAAGGAGGGCATCGTAGATGTGCGCCAGCTGGTACGCGAACTGCATGCCTACAGAGGGAGGGTACTAGGTCGGATGAGAAGTTTGAGGTTGAAACAGTTCGGCGCAAAGGAAAATTGGCAAGATTGAGCATCAATAACGCACGAACCATGAATAGCGCTGGCCTAAATATACACTGCGCTTCAATCTCTCACCGATCGCCTTGCACACGGCGACGTTCGTCTTGAGGATGTTGAGCAACTGGCGGAGGACCTGCATAGCGGTACCATCTCAGATCATACAGTACTCACGTTATCGTAACCCTACCGTACCTCTGGGTCCTGGAGCGCCTCGATGCTCGTCTCGGCCTTGCCGATGATCTCGTTCCAGACCACGTTGGGCGCTTCCATTAGCTTCTCGAGCAGCAGCAGCTGTAAGGCAAACAAAATACGAAAACTGTAAAAAAATAATAAATTTAAAAAAAACATCCTACCTGTACATTCCCCTCCGTCTGCGCCGAGATGATCGTGCCGACGGCCTCGTAGAAGACGTGCACCTGAGATAATCGATATTGATTAGTCTTAGTCAGTGGTCGAAAAGGTATGTCAGAAAAATTGTAAAAAGTGGGCACGTTTCTAAAATTATAATAAGAAATCGTTCAAAATTTGTACGTTTTTACAACTTTATCAAAAATTACTTTTAAAAAATGGGCACGTTTTCTACTATTGCGCTGGCCTGGACACCAAAATCCGGGCACGTTATGTCATATTGGACCTACTTTTCGACCACTGGTCTTAGTTATTGATCAAGTATGCCATCATGAGTGATTCTTTCATCATTCTCTCATAAGGGCAGAGTGGTGTCTGCTACAACTCCAACTCGCCTGGGGCGGGGAGAGATCGCAGACGGTGGTGGAGAGATTGGCGAGCATCTCGTCGATGAACGGATGATTCTCGTCCTGCTGCTGCTGCAAGAGGAGAGGCGCCTTTGGATGAGATAGGAGGAGGAAACAGGCTAGTTGTGCTTTACTGATAAATCTAGGCGCTCGAGAGTTCTTAGCACGAATTCAATCATCACGTTATAACTAATGCAAATTGCGACAACCACGTTGCATTTCTGCTTGCTTCGTTAAACAACATTAAATGATCTGGTATACAATAGTTTTAGGTACACCTGAAAAAAAAATAACAAAATGCACGTACGGTGACGAATAGACGCTTGCATCTGATGGCAATCTTGATGAAGGTGTCACAGGCCATGTCCTGCAATGAGAAGCCTTTATCTCTTGTAGTAGGGGGCGGAGTCAAAGTGGGCGGGGCTTCCTCCTGAATTTAGAACGCACCTGCACGCCCTCGTGCGTCTCGTGCATGAACTCGAAGAGCTTGGTGACCACCTGCAGTACGATAAATAAGATACTCTTTTTCTGTACTGTAAACGGTCAATGATAAGGGGGTAGAAGGCAATACGAGGGGAGGTTACGAGCTCGTTACGCCTCCCTCTCCTCGGATTGCGAAATAAGATTAAGGGGAGGATAGTAACCTCCTCTCGTATAGCCAACCCTAATAAGGGGCTCTTTGTCAGTTCCGCCACCCCCCTTAGATTGCTTGTTGGGCTCGTGACCCATTCACTTAGTGGGGTCAGGGGAGGGGCTTCCCCAAAACTGGAAAAATGCCCACAACAACACCAAACCACGGACCGTCTTACAGAACTTCCAGTGGGCGCACAGGAACCTCGGGTACTGCCCGACGATGTACATGATGTCGGAGGCGATCACCGCCTGAATGGAATAATATTAATTTAATTATTTTTTTTGAAATCGCAACCCCCCTTGTTGTCCTTGCCCCGCTTCTGCTCCACCAGCCCGAGCAGATCTGCAGTTATTTTAGTTGCATTTTGAAACCGTAAACCCGAATGAATCCGATTCTCCAAGAATCGTCCAATCTCGCACAGGGTCCGACACAGTGTTTGTACTAAAAATGTGCAAAGGGCGTTTTCGAGGGTGCTAAACATAGTGGTCAACTCCATCTAAATATATTTATACGGACTTGGCAGTTCCCCGTTTCATCTGCTCTTCATATCCTCTCCTACCTCTGATGACGAGCACGATGAATCTCTTCTCGTCATCTTCTAACATCGCGCCCGAGATGGCGCCGATCGCCCAGCACAGCGTGTTCAGGTTCTTCCACGAGAAATCACCACCCGTCACCTGGAGATTATCGATTGAGCCATACCGTACTCCACAGGAAATACCGATTTAGTGATACAGTTCTACGCGCGCACGCACATTATCGTGCGATCGAAATAAGCTCTCACCACGTAGTACTAGCAAATCAACTTGCCCCGCTACATCTCTCAGGGATTTCATCGGTGCACATCCACATTAACACCCCTCATTGGGTCGTGCAATAAGTGCACATTCCGAATTGCCTCCTTCTCCACACCTGAGTAGCCAGCTTCTCCGTCATCTTCTTCTCCATGTCCCTGGGGTCGAGATGCGTCAGGTAGACGAGCGTCTCCTGTGAGTGTGCGCACATTACTAATAGGGACAGTCGGCTTTTGGCGGTGTGCCTACCGCATAATAAGACCGATGTATAAACGTCGCAACACACGCACGCACTCACCTTCATGTTCTTGTAGAGGGCGATGGAGTCAGTGTCCTTGAAGACCTCACGGATGACCTGGAAGAGGTAAAATTCATGGGTCACTCCTCGCTTTCCACAGCATACATGAGCAAGTGAAATATGCTTGCTGCATGAGAGATTCCAAATTGTTTTGGAGTGGAGTTTCCAAATGGAGTAATCAATAATTCCCCTCGTGGATACCGTACCTCTCCCTGATCGTTCTCCACGACGAGCACCTCTTCTGGCTTCGCCATGCGGCAGAGCATGATCTCCCGGAGGCGAGGTAGGCACAGACTGCAATATAACTATGGTACTAGGTCAGATGAGAACTATGACACGTGATATTCTGAAAGAGCAACTTGAGTGGTATTACTCATCAAGTGGACAGAATTAATTGATAGATCGTATTCAAATGGTAGGGTCCAGTGCAGAAAATTTCTAATAATCGTAATATTTTGACATTTTCATTTTTTCCTTATTTATTCCAGTAATATGCTTTATTCGCCACATATTCGCCCACTCCCTCAGCAAGTTTCCCGATCAAATGTGGGCAAGCATTTCTGCAGAGTAGTGTTGTTATTTCGAGTTACTCGCCACTCGTAAGTGAAATTAATAGATCCACCATAGGTGGGCGGTGGTTGAAGCTGGAAATCGAAAACCGGGGGTGTTTATGGTCAAAAGGGGGGGGGGTGATCGTAAATGATCGTTTTGGGGCAAAATTTTCCAAAAACCGGGGGTGTGCATTCCGAAAACCGGGGGTGTTTTACAGCTGGCTTCGATGTTGCCCACATATGGCAAGAGGTGTGGTCGATGGTAAAAAACCGGGGAGAGGGGTGGTCAGCAAAAAGTTGGATTCAATGGTGGCCATGCATGCCATCTGCAGGCATGCAGTTCATGTCCGCGCTGGGTCCGGTGGCAATGCCCACCTATGAGATCCACTCGCGAGTGGATTCCTTTGTTCACGCTCGCAAATCTAATTAGACTCGCGGTCGCTACTCTCTCTCTTCATAGAATGAAAGGGCGAACAAAGGAATCAACTCGCGAATAGCACGTACTCGCGAGTGAATTTTCCCCCTTTCACTCGCGAGTGATTGACCGATCCGAGTGGGTTGAAAATGAACTCGGCGAGTGGCGAGCGCTCACTGAGTGAAACTCGAGCATAACAACACTACTGCAGAGTATCAAGACCCGGGAAGGTGCCCACTAGTTTAGTCACAACAACGATAGGGTTCACAGAAACTGGAACTTTAAAGCTGTAAGAAGCATAATGTGAAACTATCCAAAACTAGCGACCTTCGGTCGCTACGTGGTTCGCGGGGTTGTGTTTTAAGGATAACAATTGGACGCGACTGATGAGAGCCTGCTTAAAACGTTGTAAAAGGCTCGTGAGGCCTCGGGCAATTCGAAAAAGTTGGGATGGGGCTTCGCCCCATCCCAACTTTTTCGAATCACCCTCGGCCTCACGAGCCTTTCACAACGCTTACGCTGCGGGGAGTGAGAGCAGGTTGGGATGGTGTGGTGGGTGGTGCACGGGGTGCATTTGAGTTTTCTGCGATTTGGTAAAATACACCATGTTATGTGGTGTGCTGAAAGTGCTCGTCGTGAGGATGCTAACGGTCAAGGTCTTAGCGTTGTGGGATGATTTTGAGCCGAGTTAGAGTGATTTGAAGAAAAGAGATCAAAGATCAAGTTTCATATTTTAAAAGCGCTCGCCATGGGAATGCCAACGGTCAAGGTACTATCCTTCCACGATGAGTTTGAAGGGAGTTATAGCGATTTGAAGAAAAAGATCAAATTACAAACTACAAAGATCAAAGATGAAACTTTGAAAGCGCTCGTCAAGGGAGTTTATATGGTCAAGGTCCCATGCACATAGGATGATTTTGAGCCAAGTTATAGCCATTTGAAGAAAAGATCAAACTACAAACTACGAAGATCAAAGATCAAACTTTGAAAGAGCTCTTCAAGGGAGTTCATATGGTCAAGGCCTTAGGCACATAGGATGAGTTTGAAGCAAATTACAGCGATTTGAAGAAAAAGTGTGACAGACAGACAAACAAACAAACAAACAAACAAACAAAGGGACAGACAGACAGACAGACAGGCGTTACGATATTTCTGTATACAGTAATCATGATGTGGTTACTGCTAGCAGCAATGGTGTCCACGTTTGTTCCCATTTCACCCCTTCCATAACCCCCCCCCCCCCCATTTGCCTCTCGCCGCACTCACAACTCGTATAGCCGCCTTCGTCGCTCCTCGGGTGTGATCTTGGGAGGCGAAAAGCCCACACGTCTATGGCAACTGTCCGACAGAATGAATTCTAGAAAGCAATTGAATAAGACAATATCTTAGTGCGCTCCGACTCTCGCGACGTCACACACTTTCTCCCAAGGTTTGGAGTCGTACGAGAACTATGACGTCATACCGCATCTGCTATATCAAAGGCGGCATGACGTCATAGTGCTCATCCGACCTAGCGAGCTGTGGCACGTTTTCCCCCTTCGACTCACCATCTATCGGGTAGGGAGTTCCGAAGAACAGCTCGGCAACCAGCCATCTCCAGTAGTCGAGACACACCTGCAAGCGGCGTAATGTTGTTCGGAGAAGAAAAGTCAGTCGGAAATGGCACGACTACCGTACCTTGAAAATCTCCGTCTCCTCGACCTCCGTGATCTGCAGCAGCAACTCCAATGCCATCGTGAAGAACTCCGCCTTGCCTCCCCTGCCCGCCTGCAATGGGTTGGGGGCGATTAGATCGGTACTATGTCGGATGGGAACAATGACGTCATGCCGCCTTCGATATATCAAAGGCGGCATGACGTCGTATTTCTCATCCGACGTGGTGCCGGGTTGGTTGATGAGATCAGTCTTGCGCCATTCTGTACATTGCTAGTATGGATCGCAAAACTGAGTCGAGTCGAGACGACAAGACAGCTTGGAGGAATATCCCATCCGGCACAAATTCGGTTTCTGGCCACACCCCTCCCCCTTTCCATCATCTAGCTCACTCATTTATAGGTATTCCACCCTGATTTTCGGCTCAACATATCAATGATGGGCGGCCGATTGATCGAAGAAGTATCATGCAAGATTGGGTTACCCCTCTTGCCCACCTCGAAGATGTCAGCATGCTCCTTGAAGAAGGAGACGAGGAACTGGGCGAGGTTGGCGATGAACTTCTGATCCGCGTCAGACGACGACTTGTACGCAGCGTTCAGGTCGGAGACGTCGCCCAGCAGTCGAATCACCTGACGGTACGATAATTAATATACTTGCTTGCAATTACTAACAAGGAATGACCGCGAGGATAAGTTGGAGGTTTTCAATGAGACCTAGCGGGATACAATTCTAAGAACTTCTACGTTTTTCATATCTGCTAAACGCCACTGTCGATGTCTGGATTCATAGTGGGGAGAGGTGTGAAACCGTTCATTTACGAGGTTCATTTATGTTAGGAAATTCCACTACCGCCCAGACGTCCACAGAGGCGTTTAGCAGATATGAAAAGCGTAAGTTCTTAGAATTTGATCCTTTTTCGATCGCGTTAGGTCTCGTTCAAAAATTCCAACCTACAATCGCGGCCATTCTTGTAAGTAGCTATGTTGCTGCCCGTCCTAACTGTAGCACATGCTATCTCGATTTGGATTCAGGCTCGGGGAAGGCCTTGGATTAATCCGGCGCGTCTAGCGAGCACCCCTTGATAACCCTCCTGCGCGCTCACCTCGGTCATCGTGGCGTAGAACATCTGCAGCAGCTTCTGCTTGTAGGCGACGTCCTTCTTGTTGACGTTGATCTGAGCGATCTCCGTCATGCACTGCAGAGAGATCGACCGGAACACCTCCAGGGGCAGGAACTGCAACATTTTAATTTTACAACTTTAAAAACATTGCAATTCAGCCTTATTGGGTGCGCATGAAACAGCGCTTGAAATGTGAGCTGCAGCCGTACGCACCCTTTACACAACAGCTTATCCCGCTGCGGAAAATTATTTCCAGTTGAACCAGTGGTGCAAAACCATGCTAAAGGTAATTGGAAGCTATGGAAATCGAGGACGAAATAAGTTGAAGAAAAAAAACAGTCTACTAACAATCCTGCGCATGAAGCCCCAACTCACATTGTTGGCGAGCAGTTCGGTGATGTTCGTCTCGAAGACGTACCCGACGGGAATCCACGAGAGGAAGCGGTGCAGCGTGCGCAGCGTCGCCTCCACCATCGCCGTATCGTACGACTTCTCCTGTATTTATTAATTAATTAAAATTAATAATTGACAAAATCTGGCAAAGATGGCGATGCAGAATCCAATTAGTATTATTATTATTAAATATCAATAAAATATTGAAATATTTTTAAAAACTAACGAAAATGGCGAGGCAGAGGTCGAACACTTGCTTGAACTGCCCGCAGAACTGCTCCTTCAGGTGGTGCTCCTTGGCCTGCGTCATGTTCTGCGAGCCGAACTCGAACACCTCCTCGCTGCAAGATCGGATAGTTGTGAGGGAGTTATTTCATTCCAAGCCACGCTGACGATTACAGCTTCACAAGCCACCCTAATAATAAGACTTGTGCGAGCACGTGAAATATGTATCAGAGATTATCGATAGAATGCATTGGCCAGCACTATCGCAGCACAACTGCAGAACACGCGTCACAATTAATCCACAGTGTGCAATCATCCCTGCCATTGTGCGGTCAATTAAATCACTTCTCGATACATCCCCACCCCCCGCTACCGTACCTGAGCAGTCTGAGGATGTTCATGTTGTTGACGCAGATGGAGTCGCTCGTCTTGCTCGCGTTCACAATGTCCGTGATGAAGTTGGGCCAGTTCTTCGGCCAGTCCTGCTTCACGATCTGCAATCGATCGATAAACATCTGCTAACGTAGCCCTTATCACTTATTTGGGCCCTGTCTCTCTCTCATTTTCACATTCTTCCACAGACAAGAGGGGTGGCAGAAGAGGCCAATAGGTGGAGGGTGTGATCGTACAAGGTGGGGCATATTTTTCACAGCCCACGTTTCGGAACCGAGATAACAAAGGAGAAAGGATTAAATTTACTTAAAGTTACTCAACAAGGACAAAATTGACCCCCTATTTTTTGTCCTCCATCGAATAGCCGATGGCTGAATTAGTTTAGAAAGAATATACAAAAATGCTAAAAATCAATAATAGCATCAAGGGAAAGCCGGAAATGATCAGCGTAATCCCGCGCTCTCTCACTTTTGCATACTCTCTCGTACACGCGACGGGATCAAGGTGAGATCAGGGTTTCGTCCTTGTTGGGTAACTTTAATATGAACCATCAGCGAGGAGGGGGGGGGGGGTAAGAAGGGAGGGGCGGGGCTAAAAACTACCGTATACCTGGACGAGCACGAGGTTGAGCTTGTGCAGGAGTAGGGCGTTGCTGGCGGCGGCGGCGCTGCTCTCGCTCAGTCTCAGGATGAGATTCACGATGAACGACTTGATGCCGTTGCGCTGCTCACTCGGCAGCGACTTCCATCTGAAACGATCCCATCCAGGTGAGGGTGTCTTTCAAGGCAGATGGGCCCCCAATTGTAAATGCTAATATCATCATGCATGCGAAGTGTGAACATTTTTGTGCATTGGGAACACATAGCAAGTTTGTTATTAGCCCACATAGGTGGGCACCACTGAAGCCAACTTCAAGACCCCACCGGTTTGGAGCTCCGACTCAGTCGGGAAATACATTTGTTCACGTCCCCCCCCCCCCTCTTCCCAATTTTTGACCCAGACCCCACCGGTATTTCGCAGCTTCAACACCCGCCCACCTATCGTCACCCAACAGCCACGAAATTATTTGTGATGGCACGCGTGCCTGATCAAGGTAAAAGGAAAGATTACGCAAAACAGAGAGCGAGCGTGTGCGCCAAATTCAAATGATTTCGTGGTTGTTGGGTAGCTTAAAAAGTTAGGCACTCAGCCGCACCTTGTCTGGATGGTTCCCTCGAGGATCTGCAGGGCGAAGTACTTGCTCTCCGCTTGCGCCGAGTACTCGAGGATCGCGTCGACCTGAGGGGAAGAAATCGATAATTACTATGTAGAAAAAAGACAAAACGTCTGTCTGTCCGTGGGTCTGTCTGTCTGTCTGTCCGTAACGATCGTTTTTTCGTGAATATCTTGGCTCAAAATCATCGCCCAGACCCCGCACAGGTACCATTGCGACCGCCTTGCCCACCGCAACCTCTTTCATATCTTACATTATCACTATGTAATATGACGCAATCGATATTTCGCAATATGTCGTATTTTTAAGTTTTTTGGCTATAGTTTGCTTCAAACTCATCCCCCAGACCCCGCACCGTGACCAATCAACTCACCAGAGTGAGCTCTTTCAAAATTTGGTATTACATCATCATTATGCAATATGATGCAATAATCGTTTTTCGTCCCTATCTCGCTTCAAAGTGGTCGCCCTGACCCCGGACCGTGACCATTAGACACCCCAGAGTGAGCTCTTTCAAAATTTGGTAATACATCATCATTATACAATATGACGCAATAATAGGTTTTCGCCCATATCTCGCTTCAAACTTGTCGCCCTGGCCCCGAACCTTGACCATTAGACACTCCAGAGAGAGCTCTTTCAAAATTTTTTATAATACGCCATCATTATGCAATAAGAAGCAATAATAGGTTTTCGCCCATATCTCGCTTCAAACGTATCATCCAGATCCCGGACCTTGACCAATCGACTCCCCAGAGTGAGCTCTTTCAAAATTTTTTATAATACGCCATCATTATGCAATAAGAAGCAATAATGGTGTTTTCGTCCAAATCTTGCTTCAATGTGGTCGCCCAGACCTCCGACCTTGACCAATCCCATCTTTTTTTCGGATCGCCCGAGGCGTCACGAGCCTTTACAACGTTTTAAGCAGGCTCTCACCAGTCGCTTACAATTATTTGCATGCCTAAAACTGGTACTAAACGTGGTCCACTGACATTCCATGCGGTTTTTAGGCAAAAATGCTTCCCAACCTGCTCTCATCCCCCGCAGCGTGAGCGTTGTGAAAGGCTCGTGAGGCCGAGGGCGGGGAAAAGTTGGGATGGGGCGAAGCCCCATCCCAACTTTTTCGGATCGCCCGAGGCCTCACGAGCCTTTTACAACGTTTTAAGCAGGCTCTCACTTGTCGCATTCAACTTTTATCTTGAACACAAAACCCAACTGTCACGTAGCGACCGAAGGTCGCTAGTTGTATTTTCGAAAATAGGATACTTAGAGATCAGTCTTCTGGATGCAATGCAAGGTTCGTCTTGGAGGAGATGTACATGAATATCGATTCAAACGCATGATAGCCATTTCAGTGAGAGGGATAACATTTATTCATACAGCAAGATTATCAATACGAGACAAGAAGGTAGCGAGCCCGCTACGCCTCCCCTCGCATAATCGTTTCGTTACCCGAGGAGGGAAATTTTTACTGGTCTGAACCTTGTCTTGAATTGCCAACTATGTATACAAGACAGTATTCTTGAAGCTGCAGCCCACCTTGGTCCACGAGTGGGGGTTCTCCTTGACCTCCATGAGGAGGAGATTCGCCTGACGCTGCTCGTCGCCCATGCCCACGTTCATCGCCGAGATCACCTGACAATTTTGTAAATATATAAAACGTGAAAATACTAATCTGGAAAAGTCAAAAACGACAAACACGTGCTGAATACGTAATGATCCGCGTTTTGCGCACACAATTGCCAATTTTGGAAATAATCTGACTCGATCGAGCAGCTGGACGTCGAACTTCTTGCCCTCCTCACTAAACTGGGCCTTTGCCTCCTCGATGTAAGCGAATTGAGTCATGATTCCTACAACGAGATACAATTTATTCCAGTCCTCCTCTGGCCTAAATCCGGACTCATTTGAGCACTTCTGCAGAAGAAGAGACCAAAAAAAACAATTACAGAATTTCTGAGCGGCATTGATGACATTACCTGGTCCGGTTTTCTGAAGAAGTGCCCAAGATTGTACCCAGACTGACCTGTAGCTTCTCTCTAGTCCGACACGTAGTGGGGGTGTGTAGAAAGGTTGATTAGCTCTCGCAGTAGTTGATTCTCTCACGGAAACTCTCTCGAAGACGACGACGACGTTGAGATGGAGCCGTAGACGACGTCGCGTTGAAGGCACTCTCTCCCCACTCTCACCAACTAATATGCACTCTCACGAAACTCTCACGAACACTCTCACAAAAAGTTGAGAACCGACGCCGTCCGGTCTACTTGGCCAGGTCTGCAATGACGTCATGTTACGGAGGAAACGAAGGACATTGCAATTTGGAAGCGGCGCGCAAAGATGCACAGATAAACAAAGGGCAAACAAGTGTTGAAAACATTCCGAGTCTCGAGCAAAGTAGAGAGAGATCACGCAACGGGAGAAGGGAAGAGGGAGCGAGGGAGGGATTCCAAGGGAGGAGAGAGAGGGAGGGGAGGAGGAGGAGAGCAGAGCAGAGCACGCGACTACCGCGTGATAGCAAACACGAGGTTTACCCCTGCGAGAGGGCGGTGCAAGAGAATCCTAGCCCCGCAAGAGAGAGATGAAGTAAGCAACCTATTTACAACGACGCAGCGCATGTGTTCAACCCCGCGCAGAGCTTTGGGAAGCGGATATACACGAAAATTGAGGTTATAGAGGCTGACGAAGGATTGGGAGATCCGATTACAGCACAGTTCTCATGAAAATCGGAAGAAAATTGATTAGAATCGGAAGAAAATGGAGCACAACTTTCGAAAGTCACCGTCAGTCAGGCCTAGGTACGGTAGTCCTCGTTCGGTCGAGAACTGACTTTTTAGGAGCTTTTTGATAAATAATTCGATGTATTGTAATATGGGTAAAATATTATTTATTTTATTATTTAGCATAATACAATTATGCTCATTACCTTATAATTGAATTTAAATTCTCAATTTGCATCATACGCTATGCAGATATCCGAAGGCGATCTGATCAGACATCCATTTCCCATTCACTCTATCCATTTTCCGCGGTCAGCAACACAATTTCGGTCACGCAACCCCTCTTTGACAGGCATGAAATGAGAAATGATAGGAGAGGAGAGGGGGGATTTGGTCGATGTAATCTTCTACCGTAACCTGTCTACCGTAACCATTCCTCGCTGGTCTCAACAAGCTTCCCGAGGGAGCACAATGGGTGCACATTCCGAAGAAGCGACTGGAGGCCTTCCGATCCATTCTGCGAGAGTCGTCGAAAGAGGAAGATCTGACCTTGCTCACGCTGGTGTGTTTAATGGGATTAACCGAAAGATATAAACTCCCATCACGAAAATTCTGCGCTCCCACCTAGGTACTGTACTTGGCGAATAGCCAAGTGTCCCTGGTAACTGATCTCGTTGCAAAGTTGATTGAATAACTTTTCTACGTTCTATACCTTTAATGACGTCATCACAAGAACAATTGGTGTTATCAGAAAGATCGTTCGTCACGGACGCCAGCGAAGCCAGCCGCTACTCGTCCGGACCAGGAAGAGAAGCACAAGAGAATGAGGGAAAAGCTTCAATTCCGATTCGGCACCAGATAATTAACCCCCCCCCCATTCCCCCCCACTACCCCGCTCATTTCTAGGTATCGCTCCCTAAGTTTTGATCACACAATGCCTCTGCGATGGGAAGGGGGCGAGATATGCTAGGAGATGAGGGGAGGACAACCACTGTACTCGAACTGCCGTACCCAAGTCAATCCATCCGAAGAGCGCCGCTCCCGCGAGTAACGGCGAGATTCTCGGCACTTCTTCGGTTTATGGCCATCACGCCCCTTCTTCCTAATCTAGCACGTGCTCATTGAAGGATATCCCTCAATGATGGGAAGGCGATGGAAAATGAGAGGGGGAGGGGTGGACATTAACCGAAGAAGTGACAGACATACTGTACTGTGCTCGATACGCTAGCTGGGTGATTGCAGAGCTTTCGGTGGACAAGACCCAATCTATCAGTGGATCCATTCGCAACCAGCCCAAGTCGACCAGTGGATCCATTCGTACGATGTGTTAGCTGCCTCCTAGCATGATGATCATAATCCAAGATCGTTCAGCTACTATCGGCAGCGAAATGAGCGACGACTATACGCAATGCAGTTTCGTGGAAAACACCGATGGCAAAGGTTTCTCAGTGCCTGAAAGGACACTAATTCAGATGAGAAATATGACGTCATAACGCCATTGATATTTAAAAGGCTGAATGATGTCATAGCTCTCATTCTATCTAGTGCCCTTGAAAGATTTCACAGGAACCTCTTTTAGAATGCCTGAACCTAATCTTGAACAGCTTGATAGAGCATCGCTCGCTTTCATCCGGTAACTGACGCTGCCACTAGGTCAGATGAGAACTGTTACGTCATGCCCCATCAAAGACGGAATGACGTAGTTCTCATCCGACCCTGTGCCGGTATGACACAATTGCAACCAAATTATTCAGTGAGATCGAGAAGATAGTTCCGTCGAATCCTCTATCCGAGCCTAAATATGATAGAAGACGAGAAGAAGATACGTCACCAACAATGAATCACTTTGGAATGAAAAACAGTGTTCAAAATACTCTGCATACTATCGGTTTTCTGTATCACAAGTGCATGTTAGAAATCAGTTACTCGAAACTAGATTTGCTGCTAACAGAATCATACGATTTCGGGCCTTGGATCTGTCGATCTGCCGTGCCTACGATATGAGATTACATGTCTTTAATCTCGTATCGTTGATCTTAGATCTCGGGCTTGGTCTTTGATCTGTCGATTCTGGGCAAGCACAAAACATGTTGCCCTCTCATTGACGAGTGCAGGAGCGGCGTCGCTAATGAAGAGCGAGAATAAGGATGGATGAGCAGACAGCACCTCCTAGAAGACACAGTTCTAGTGTGACACATTGACTGAAGAAATCCGAAACGTGGTTGGGATATTGCGTTTTCGACTCGCACCTACCTCATCTCACATGTTTTCTCGATAGTTATCTCTGACCGAGAGATCAAGCCCAAAAGTAAACAATGAGGAAGGAGAAAAATGGGCTATTTTGAAGAGCGGTCTCAGTGATGTGGGTTTGCGAGGAGGTGAGGCAATCCCTTGTCGAACTCCTCGACGGCATCGATGGTCAACTGTCTGATGCTGTACCGATATCGTCGATTGGACGACGTCAACGTTGATGACGACGGCGTCCTCAGTGATGCCGTTGACGACGTCGATGCAGAGACAATCGCCTCAGTCAGCCCGCTGGCACCTAACAAGTAGAGTTCGCTATTCGGGTCGCCGTCTCTTCAGTTTCCACACTCTCTCTCGACCGGTCGATTGGCGAGAGAGTGTACAAAATGAGGATACCGCGGTTTCATTTCTCGAACTGTACTAACAAACCGCATTTCTAGGGAACGTCAAACGAATGTTTGATGTTGCCACTGAATGCTGACCACCAAGGGTACAATCAATTTCACAATCGATTTTCGGGTCTTAGGAAACAACTATCCATTGATGTTAGCTATTGGTTGGTCTAACATGACAGTGTCAACATAAAATTTAGTTTGGCTTTCCCCTAGAAATGTGGTTCGCTTGTAAGAGAAGACGACAACAATGTAAGGAAGAAAAGTGGGAAGAAATAAAATAACTGCATGAAAGAACGAGATCTGCATGATATTGTAGATAGACCGTAACAGAAATGCAGTATCAAATCTACAGTATCCGTAATTCACGACCCGCTTTTATCATTCCCTATTCAAATTCTGCATTTTCATGTTTCATTAATAACCCTCAGCACAAAATG
The DNA here is from genome assembly GCA_036245805.1 of Pristionchus mayeri. NCBI lineage: Eukaryota > Metazoa > Nematoda > Chromadorea > Rhabditida > Neodiplogasteridae > Pristionchus > Pristionchus mayeri. Next base: position 48,060,508 of record BTRK01000006.1, read on the forward strand.
AATCTAAATTAGTTCTAACTGGAAACAAGTGCCGATTGGCCTACACACCACCTTGGAATCGCAAGATCTTTCCGGTGGGCAAACGCCCCTTTTCCAAGCGTCGATGAATTCGGAAAAGTGAGATACCGTAACCTGACCTACCGTATTTGAGTTCGGAGAATCAATATTTGAGTGCACATCCCTCATTACATGTTGTAATTACGGTTTGCTCTTTTTGTTCGTTCGGCCACATCACCTTTTACCACTGGTAGTCCCTTGTCCTGCAACGTCTTATCTTGTGAGCACCATTTCTCTCGACTGACACTGATCGAAGGTGCTCTCGTTACACTTATTGACGTCAACACCCGATGGATGCACCGGGCACACATCTTTGCAGAAAAGTGAAAAACATGGAAACTGACAGATGAATGATCACTGAGACAAGTGCTCTCATTGAAACAAAGAGAGAGGGAGAGAGAAAGAGAGAAAGAAAACAGAAAGAGAGAAAGAAAACATGTGAGATGAGGTAGGTGCGAGTCGAAAACGCAATATCCCAACCACGTTTCGGATTTCTTCAGTCAATGTGTCACACTAGAACTGTGTCTTCTAGGAGGTGCTGTCTGCTCATCCATCCTTATTCTCGCTCTTCATTAGCGACGCCGCTCCTGCACTCGTCAATGAGAGGGCAACATGTTTTGTGCTTGCCCAGAATCGACAGATCAAAGACCAAGCCCGAGATCTAAGATCAACGATACGAGATTAAAGACATGTAATCTCATATCGTAGGCACGGCAGATCGACAGATCCAAGGCCCGAAATCGTATGATTCTGTTAGCAGCAAATCTAGTTTCGAGTAACTGATTTCTAACATGCACTTGTGATACAGAAAACCGATAGTATGCAGAGTATTTTGAACACTGTTTTTCATTCCAAAGTGATTCATTGTTGGTGACGTATCTTCTTCTCGTCTTCTATCATATTTAGGCTCGGATAGAGGATTCGACGGAACTATCTTCTCGATCTCACTGAATAATTTGGTTGCAATTGTGTCATACCGGCACAGGGTCGGATGAGAACTACGTCATTCCGTCTTTGATGGGGCATGACGTAACAGTTCTCATCTGACCTAGTGGCAGCGTCAGTTACCGGATGAAAGCGAGCGATGCTCTATCAAGCTGTTCAAGATTAGGTTCAGGCATTCTAAAAGAGGTTCCTGTGAAATCTTTCAAGGGCACTAGATAGAATGAGAGCTATGACATCATTCAGCCTTTTAAATATCAATGGCGTTATGACGTCATATTTCTCATCTGAATTAGTGTCCTTTCAGGCACTGAGAAACCTTTGCCATCGGTGTTTTCCACGAAACTGCATTGCGTATAGTCGTCGCTCATTTCGCTGCCGATAGTAGCTGAACGATCTTGGATTATGATCATCATGCTAGGAGGCAGCTAACACATCGTACGAATGGATCCACTGGTCGACTTGGGCTGGTTGCGAATGGATCCACTGATAGATTGGGTCTTGTCCACCGAAAGCTCTGCAATCACCCAGCTAGCGTATCGAGCACAGTACAGTATGTCTGTCACTTCTTCGGTTAATGTCCACCCCTCCCCCTCTCATTTTCCATCGCCTTCCCATCATTGAGGGATATCCTTCAATGAGCACGTGCTAGATTAGGAAGAAGGGGCGTGATGGCCATAAACCGAAGAAGTGCCGAGAATCTCGCCGTTACTCGCGGGAGCGGCGCTCTTCGGATGGATTGACTTGGGTACGGCAGTTCGAGTACAGTGGTTGTCCTCCCCTCATCTCCTAGCATATCTCGCCCCCTTCCCATCGCAGAGGCATTGTGTGATCAAAACTTAGGGAGCGATACCTAGAAATGAGCGGGGTAGTGGGGGGGAATGGGGGGGGGTTAATTATCTGGTGCCGAATCGGAATTGAAGCTTTTCCCTCATTCTCTTGTGCTTCTCTTCCTGGTCCGGACGAGTAGCGGCTGGCTTCGCTGGCGTCCGTGACGAACGATCTTTCTGATAACACCAATTGTTCTTGTGATGACGTCATTAAAGGTATAGAACGTAGAAAAGTTATTCAATCAACTTTGCAACGAGATCAGTTACCAGGGACACTTGGCTATTCGCCAAGTACAGTACCTAGGTGGGAGCGCAGAATTTTCGTGATGGGAGTTTATATCTTTCGGTTAATCCCATTAAACACACCAGCGTGAGCAAGGTCAGATCTTCCTCTTTCGACGACTCTCGCAGAATGGATCGGAAGGCCTCCAGTCGCTTCTTCGGAATGTGCACCCATTGTGCTCCCTCGGGAAGCTTGTTGAGACCAGCGAGGAATGGTTACGGTAGACAGGTTACGGTAGAAGATTACATCGACCAAATCCCCCCTCTCCTCTCCTATCATTTCTCATTTCATGCCTGTCAAAGAGGGGTTGCGTGACCGAAATTGTGTTGCTGACCGCGGAAAATGGATAGAGTGAATGGGAAATGGATGTCTGATCAGATCGCCTTCGGATATCTGCATAGCGTATGATGCAAATTGAGAATTTAAATTCAATTATAAGGTAATGAGCATAATTGTATTATGCTAAATAATAAAATAAATAATATTTTACCCATATTACAATACATCGAATTATTTATCAAAAAGCTCCTAAAAAGTCAGTTCTCGACCGAACGAGGACTACCGTACCTAGGCCTGACTGACGGTGACTTTCGAAAGTTGTGCTCCATTTTCTTCCGATTCTAATCAATTTTCTTCCGATTTTCATGAGAACTGTGCTGTAATCGGATCTCCCAATCCTTCGTCAGCCTCTATAACCTCAATTTTCGTGTATATCCGCTTCCCAAAGCTCTGCGCGGGGTTGAACACATGCGCTGCGTCGTTGTAAATAGGTTGCTTACTTCATCTCTCTCTTGCGGGGCTAGGATTCTCTTGCACCGCCCTCTCGCAGGGGTAAACCTCGTGTTTGCTATCACGCGGTAGTCGCGTGCTCTGCTCTGCTCTCCTCCTCCTCCCCTCCCTCTCTCTCCTCCCTTGGAATCCCTCCCTCGCTCCCTCTTCCCTTCTCCCGTTGCGTGATCTCTCTCTACTTTGCTCGAGACTCGGAATGTTTTCAACACTTGTTTGCCCTTTGTTTATCTGTGCATCTTTGCGCGCCGCTTCCAAATTGCAATGTCCTTCGTTTCCTCCGTAACATGACGTCATTGCAGACCTGGCCAAGTAGACCGGACGGCGTCGGTTCTCAACTTTTTGTGAGAGTGTTCGTGAGAGTTTCGTGAGAGTGCATATTAGTTGGTGAGAGTGGGGAGAGAGTGCCTTCAACGCGACGTCGTCTACGGCTCCATCTCAACGTCGTCGTCGTCTTCGAGAGAGTTTCCGTGAGAGAATCAACTACTGCGAGAGCTAATCAACCTTTCTACACACCCCCACTACGTGTCGGACTAGAGAGAAGCTACAGGTCAGTCTGGGTACAATCTTGGGCACTTCGCCTGAATAGATACTGATTCACTTGTTCACTCACTAGATATGATAATACCACGTTGAGGTCGTTCTCAGTCATTCCGTCCTCCTTCAGACGCTCCAGGAAGGGAACGACGATCGTGTTATCGAAACCGTTCACGTCGTCGATCTAATAATTCATTCTATATTTGCTTGTTGTTGTTGTTGCTGTTGATTTTGTAGTTGTTATTGTAATGGTAAAGTACGTACGATGATGGCATTGGCGTACTGGTCCTTGATGTTCTGCAGCATGCTTCCATCTGCTCCGATCCACGGCGACGCCTCCTTGCCACCGTCCTGAAGTTTCGTCGTCTTGTCGATAGCGTAGTCGCTCTGACAGAGGGAAGTACGCCCCCGTTCGAGCATTTTCAATATTTCGTACAGTGGTTCAGCATTAGATAGTTCACCATATTCTATGCAAATCCGTCTCCACTCACCTCTATCCGATCCACCATCCCGATTTTAGGGAATACCACCAGTCTCTCGTTCACTCCGATGAGACCTTTTCACTTTACCACCTGCCCCAACGAAGTGAGTCACTAAGGAACACCTGAAATGGTTAGTAGATGATGAGCTAAAAAGCATTTTTTTGTAACTGGGCTAAATAAATGTTCTTGAACTCTACCTGTAGCCACGGAAGGATGAAGACGAATTCGGAAGCGAGCATTCCTTCTCCCTGTGCTGCCGCCATGAACTCCTTCGACTGCTCGCGAGTGTTTGAGAAGAGGAAGATTATCACTGAAAACACTTGTTTGTTAGAAAATCAACAAACAAATGCAAACCTCTGGCACTGTTTCGCACTTCCTGAATGAGTCCCGAGGAGCGCATTGAAGTAGCGTCCGCGTATTCGTCGAACATCACCTGAATAGGAATGATAAGTTGACAAACCACTTCTTATTTGGCGAATGGTAATGTGTGTACTTAGGCTCACTTTCTTGATCACTTGTACTCCTCGAGTGTGGAACACCTCCTCGAAAGCGACCGTTCGATCGTAGGCAACAGCGCCCACATTGGTAACGATCGCGACCTGTACATTTATTATCCAACCCCCCACATTATCCTTGATTCCTCATCTTCCCTCTCACTATTCGGCTCTCGCACCCACCTTATTCCATCTGTAGTGCTTCAGCAGAGCGCAGGTTGCATCGGCAATGGAGTTGATTGACCTAAGGAGGGTGAATCATGTTCATTTTAAAGGAGTAACTCGAAAAATCAAATTAATGAGCCACTGTTGTGAGCATTAGTAGCGAGCAGTCCGATCATGAATAACTTTATCCGAAGTTTCACAGACGGCTCTGAAGCTCCTTACGTACGCGCAACGTTGATCGACAGTGCAGGGGTAGTGGCTAGTTCGTTTATGTTTCACTCGCTCTACATAATTCTCGCCTCTTTTTGGGGGCAAATTCGATACAGTTTCCCATTGTGAGCGCAATATCTTCGTGGTGGAACTCCCTAGCATTCATTCGTGTTACCCCTTCTTTAACGCTTGGAAATATGATCCGCCTCGCCTGGTAGATATTCTCGCGAGTGTCTTGTATGCTCTCTTGTCCGCGAGTGCGCTCGATGCAGCCATGTACCCGATGATGGGCAGATTCCAGTAGGCGGCCATTCGAGCGACAGCGTCGATCTCTGCAGAGTAGAGTTCGAAATTCGGGTCACGCTCGCTTCATTCTACACACTCTCTAGACCGGTCGATCGGCGAGTGAGTGAGTAGAATGAAGAGACCGTGGTGTCATTTCTCGAACTCTACTGCAGAGCAGAGAGTGCATCAACACTATGATCCTACTGATCCATTAGTCAGAAATGTTCCAGTGGATGGAACTGACATGGTTTTAAGCACTGATGCTAGTGCCAGCCATTTCATCATAACAAGATTCACACTCACCCGCATTGCAATAGGGTCCGATGAATGCCTTGACCTTCTGGAGATGATACATGTCTGCAGCCACGGCCACGCCCTCGTACGAGTCGCCACAGCCGTTTTGAGAGACGATTCTAACATCAGTTTACTCGTTCTGTCCATTCCAAAGTCTAAGGTCAACAATGAGCGATCAAATGCTCACTCGATGTCCAAATCCTCTCCCAGAATACCCTCCGCGTGTAGCGATTTGCGAGAGATTCCAAGAATCCTCTGAGAAGCGTCAGAAATTGTGGTTCTACCGAAACTCGCAAACCTCGTCATTCCTGAGCGCGCCCATTGCTCCGATGTGACCCAGTTTGACGACCAGTTTGCCGTCTTTGATGATGTCCTTGATATTCGTAGAGGGAAGTCCGTTGCGACTGATGAACTCCTCTTGCGCTGCCGTTCGAGGATTAGTTCTTGCCTTAATTTACTGATTGTAATTCTGGAACCACAAACTAAAGATTGGTTACTATAAGATATAATATACAATACGGGTTATGCTATGTTTACGAATAAATTTGACCAATGTGTCACCTGAACAAGCACGCCTTCAATTGCCTGAAGCAGGAGAACGAGCACCACCACTATTCCACCCATCTTCACGAGTCGAATGAATGAATTGAGGTAGATGAAGAGAGAATGAGGATGAGGATGAGGACCCTCTTGGATAGCAATCATATTTAGTGCGCCAACTCAAACTGATTGAAAATGAAGAAGTAATGGAGGATTTGAATGCTATCGTTGGCTTATCCCATTCCATATCATTATTTAGAGTAGATAATTCTTTTTCAAATCAGTTGAAGTGTATATTGAGAGAGGGAACGGAGACTTAAATCGGCAATCAGAATTGAGTATTTGTGTGATAGGTATTGATGCCAAAGCTATGGTCGATGCACCCGGCTGGATCGTGCTATATGGATTCTTCTATTCCATGCCTGGTGCATACATTAAGAGACCGGATCGGTAAGACTCGACCACCCCCCGGCCACGTCCCACCGGAATGGGAACCAGGCCCCGATACTTGGTGCATGTACACCCCTTGGCCCCGTGTTGCACATAGTACCACTGATTTATCGATTTCACTTGTACCCAGGAAAATACAGGGCCTCAAAGTCAAAAAATCAAAATTTCATAATTTCTGAACGGGACAAGATAGACTCAAAATCTCTTTTGCATTACTAGATATGCCCAGTAAGGAAAATTATATTTTTTTTACCGAGGTTGGAAGAAAAGATAAGTGGGGCAGAGTTGAAAATGGCACGGTGGATAATCGGAGTGCGCTTGCGAGACAAAGTGAGGAATTAGAGGATAAGGAATCAGCTTCATCAAGAAAACATTAAGAACACCTTTTTCGTTCACCTTTTTCGGGAAGATGAGGAATCAAGGATAATGTGGGGGGTTGGATAATAAATGTACAGGTCGCGATCGTTACCAATGTGGGCGCTGTTGCCTACGATCGAACGGTCGCTTTCGAGGAGGTGTTCCACACTCGAGGAGTACAAGTGATCAAGAAAGTGAGCCTAAGTACACACATTACCATTCGCCAAATAAGAAGTGGTTTGTCAACTTATCATTCCTATTCAGGTGATGTTCGACGAATACGCGGACGCTACTTCAATGCGCTCCTCGGGACTCATTCAGGAAGTGCGAAACAGTGCCAGAGGTTTGCATTTGTTTGTTGATTTTCTAACAAACAAGTGTTTTCAGTGATAATCTTCCTCTTCTCAAACACTCGCGAGCAGTCGAAGGAGTTCATGGCGGCAGCACAGGGAGAAGGAATGCTCGCTTCCGAATTCGTCTTCATCCTTCCGTGGCTACAGGTAGAGTTCAAGAACATTTATTTAGCCCAGTTACAAAAAAATGCTTTTTAGCTCATCATCTACTAACCATTTCAGGTGTTCCTTAGTGACTCACTTCGTTGGGGCAGGTGGTAAAGTGAAAAGGTCTCATCGGAGTGAACGAGAGACTGGTGGTATTCCCTAAAATCGGGATGGTGGATCGGATAGAGGTGAGTGGAGACGGATTTGCATAGAATATGGTGAACTATCTAATGCTGAACCACTGTACGAAATATTGAAAATGCTCGAACGGGGGCGTACTTCCCTCTGTCAGAGCGACTACGCTATCGACAAGACGACGAAACTTCAGGACGGTGGCAAGGAGGCGTCGCCGTGGATCGGAGCAGATGGAAGCATGCTGCAGAACATCAAGGACCAGTACGCCAATGCCATCATCGTACGTACTTTACCATTACAATAACAACTACAAAATCAACAGCAACAACAACAACAAGCAAATATAGAATGAATTATTAGATCGACGACGTGAACGGTTTCGATAACACGATCGTCGTTCCCTTCCTGGAGCGTCTGAAGGAGGACGGAATGACTGAGAACGACCTCAACGTGGTATTATCATATCTAGTGAGTGAACAAGTGAATCAGTATCTATTCAGGCGAACATCTACGGCTACATCTACCTCTTCGACGCTCTGAAGCTCTATGCTCTCGCAGCTAGGAGAGTTCTCAATGAAACTGGCAATCCATCGGCTGTTCTGGACGGATTCCGAGTGTGGAACTCGATGCGGCGAATGGTCTTCAATGGTGGCTCCCCTCATAGGTTGCATCATTCATCATCCATTCTCTCAGGCATCGTGGGCAAATCCGGAATAGCCTCGGGCATCGTCACGATGGACGATCGGTCGGAGCGAGCCCCGCTCTATCGAGGATTCTTCATCTCACCCAATCAAGATCAGGTCGAGATGGGGAAGATATCAGAGATCAATCTGTGTGCCTTGAGGTGATGGCGATGGTGCACATGGAGCCGACGATGATCGACAGATCGAAATGCGATGGACTTAACAATCGATCGGGATGCTACGACATAGTCAGTTTATTTGATCTCCCGCAATTGAGCCTTTCATCAACTGACTGTGAAATGCAGGTGGTCACTGACATGATGACTGGTTTCTGGCCTTCGATCGATGGACGAATGCCACTGGATGAGCCGGTTAGTGCCACCTCTTGCTTCTATCACATCCTTTTATCATCGGGCAGCTGTGCGGCTTCCGTGGGGAGAAGTGCGACTACACTCTGATCATCCTCGCGGCGGTGCTAGCTGTCGTTCTCGTAGCGATGCTCGTATCCGCCTACATCATTCGCAGATACCTGTGAGCACCGGGAGTCTATCGATTACATTTTGGCAAGCGCTCCTAGCTCGGCCACCGACTGAGAACTTCATTCATAAGCATTTCGCCCACTCCCGCTAGTGTGAGCTTCAAAAGTCAACTTGATTCGGAATACACCGAGCAGTTTGACATGCGTTCGTCCATGTCTTTCCCGTATGCTTCGTCACTTGGATATGCATGGTTCTTAATATTCTCTCTCGAATCTGATAAGTTAGTTTGGCGTGATGCCGATTATATCACCTCCTTGCTGAAATATGGTTGCAAAATGTCCCTCCCTCCCCGTGAACGACTACCTCATATTCATTCAATCTTGAGAGTATTGCCAATTTAGGGAGAAGCGGGCTTTTGACAAGTTGCCTTTTCGCCTCTTGCGAGACGACGTACAACTTATCGATGAGGAGCAAGTGAGGAGCATGGTGAGTGGAGATACAGAATCTGATACTGACGAAGACAAATTTTAGTTGTCGATTGGCTCTACGCGTACAAAGATGAGCAACACGAACTACACGTCGAGAAACCATGCCATCGTCGGAACGAACACTCACGCCATCTACCATAGGTGGGAAATTCCAGAAAGAAAAAAGCCGGGAACCTAATCCGTGCCGCCTGGGTTATTCCCAGAAATCCGAACCACTAGACCACATGGGAGGACGGGACTAATTGATTGGATCTCGCAGATATTCGCAGCGTCGTCCGATAATATTCAATCGCGCCGACAAGAACATGTTCCAATACGTGAGCGAAACTCTTTGGATTTGATAGACTACGCATACCTTCATCGCACTGATGTGTTCATATGAGGCCGTTCGCCTAAGAATCGAGCAGATTCGGGAGGATCCGGGACAGCTCAAAAAATCAGGACAGCTCAAAAAAATTTTCAGCTCCATCGATTACCCCAAAACACACACTTACAGAAAATCGAGTTTTTTGTGCTGTACCGGCCATTGCTCGAACACTTAGGCAAGCGGCCTCACATATTTGGGTTCCTTGGGTCGCATACGTGCATATCTTTCAGATGAAAGCTGCAGTCCATGACAATACCAATCCCTTCCTGGGCATCTGCTTCAATGAGAAGGAGGAGTTGTTTCTCGTCTGGAAGTTCTGCAACCGGTACGATAAGTTGCCATTACCATCGAATCAATCTTCTCGACCACTCTGCACTTTGTGAAGCGCCCTTGCGGTGTACACAACAAAGAAATGCACACTTTTTCTTACCTTTGCAGAGGAACGCTGCAAGACATCATCTACAACGACCAGATTCAGATGGACACCAAGTTTCACGGCGCATTCATCAAAGATATCATCGGAGTAATCACTTGGTTTAATTTGGCAATCAACATTTGCCGTTGATCATCAGGGTCTGGAGTATCTACATGCCTCTCCAATCGGATATCACGGTTCACTTACTCCTTGGTCATGTCTCATCGATAGAAACTGGATGGTCAAACTGACCGACTACGGTATGCCACTTACAATGACCAAGTGTAACAAATTCAATCAATTCAGGAGTGGCTGAGCCGATTGAGCGATGGGAGAAGAACCAGTGGATTACGGTAGACGATCTGAAGAGTGACGATGACAAGGACAATGCGAAACAGAAGACAAGTACGACCATTTAACGCGTCCGACTACTTCATTTATCTAATAGGTTGAGAAATGTTGGAGATTGCAGGTGCTCTCTACGATGCTCCAGAGATGTTGAAGATGCGAGGAATAAACAAGACGAGAAGAGTCGATCAGGTAGTAGGAGAATCTTAGCTTTGCCTCTCCTCTTGTACCATCTAGAAGTTTCCTCCATTTACACTTTCAGTCAGTCTACAATGTTTTACACTTTTATTTCGAAATCATGCCTAATCTATCCGAGCGCCTTACTGAGCAGGACTGGCAGAGGCAAACTGTGATGAGGAGGCAGCTGGGAGACATATATGGATTCGGAATGATCATGTACGAGATCATCTTCAGACAACTGCCTTTTGCCGATTCGCAAGACATTACTGGTGAGTTTGGGCTCATTGAGTTTCATCTTCCAAAATTATATTACTCTTCAGCGCTCATCGACGCTGTAAAAGACGGCGAGCGCACGATCAAACCGTCGATTCAGGACCATAAAGTGTGGATCACACACATATCACGTGTCTTCTGAGAGATTGCGTGAAAACGAACCCCCTGAGGAAGTAGCTGCAAACGTTGGACCATTTTTCGAAAAGTGTGACAGACACGCAAACGGAATAACGGACAGACAGACAGACGCTACGATATTATAGTCAATAGGAATACACACAAACTAAATAAAATCTAAAATACCTGATCGAGCATTTTCTTGGTGCTCTCTGCAATCTGGGTGCGGCTCGGTTCACCCGTCGACTCCATTCGAGAGGCCATGTTCACCTGTACCTCGTTCTGCTCAGGTACAGTACTCCTACTCGTGCTACCGTATCTCCGAAGAGGCAGTATCTGGGCGCATTGAGACCGACGACAGCTGCAGCGACGGGGCCAGAGCAAACACCGAGTCGACAGGAGACACGAAGAGAAGAGGAGTGAGGTGCACGGTACTCCTTGAGGAACTGAGAAGTCAGCAGTAAATAGTTATGTTTTCATTGGGAGCTGTGGCGCACTGGTTGTGTGCCATGGACGCGAATCGATTGTCGGCAGAGTGAGTTCCCTTGCTTGTAAATTCACATAGAAAACTGGATCAATACATGGAAATTGCGTGTCTTGCGTGGAGAGCCTTATCCTTGCATTACTGTACCCGCATTAGAGATGTTACTTATTGAAGGATAAGAGTACACTGACGCTGTGTATGTCGAATGCGATGCTGCAGATGTTGCTGACGTGACGGAATCCATTCTCCTCCGGTACTCCCGACACGAACATGTACGCATCCCCGATCGTCTCCACCTCAAATTCATTTCAGATTTGAGGAAAGTGAAATCCGTCCTACCTTGTACGCCTCTCGTTTAGCAATGAACTCATCGAAACCACTGAACACCGAATTGAGCAGGTTTACAATCTGAAAAAAAAGGTCATACTTGAATAACGAAATCGATAAATCGATAACCTCAGCAGCAGAGGCGTCACTGCACATGTCACCGAATCCTACGATGTCACTGAAAGTGAAAGAAACGTATTGGACAAATATCAAAAAGTAAAAACAGATTCCTCACCTGAACATCACAGTAGACGATGCAAATGTCTTCGGGGGAACGGGTTTGCCCTCCTTGAGCTCTCGTGCCACGTATCTAAGCGATCCACGTCTCACTCTCCAAGAGGTCTTGCCTCGTCACACGCAACTCACGCGGGAAGCAACTGATTTAGCAGTTTATCGGCACGAACATTCGCATCTTCGAGCATTCCAGTTCTCTCCCGGACGATTTTCTCCAGATTCGTAGCATACGATTCCATCATTCGCATCATTTGATCGACAAGCGAACCTTTCCTGAACGTGCGCAATTTATTGCACTAAAGAAAAATGAACGAACACTTTGAGATAGGTCTCGACATTGAGCTTGATTCTCCGCAGACTCGGTCTCATCTCGGGCGTTCCGTGCCAGCAGTCTTGGATGAGAGAGGCGAGGTCCATGTGGAGAAGCTTGATGAAATATCCCTTTCTATTAGTGTTGTTCGCTCGAGCGTTGCTCGCGAGCGCTCGTCGCTCGAGCGGTCAATTTCGACGAGCGCTCGAGCGCCAATCGCTCGAGCGATTATTTCTGGGACTCGCTCGAGCAAGAGCGGCGCTCGAGCGATCAATATCTCAAGCGCCGCTCTCGCTCGAGCGATTTTCTGAAATGATCGCTCGAGCGATCTGCACTCGAGCGCTCGTCAATAATTAATCGCTCGAGCGACGAGCGCTCGCGAATAACATCACTACTTTCTATATATCACGCGTCTTCTGAGAGATTGCATGACCATGAGGAACTAGCTGCAAAAGTTTGAGCAATCTGGCAAAGAAAATTATGGCAGTCTTGGGACATTGAGAAATCTTTTACACTAGCGATTTTGCCTGGAACCGTTTTTTAGTCATTTTCCGGACTTGGTACTGGCTCTGACGTATCTTTGTTCATGTTTGCGCTACAATGACCGTATAGCGCTCAAAATGCACTGAAAATTATTTTAAGAGACGTTCATATTTGCACCGAAGCTGTACTACTACGATATCATGGTGAAAATATCGAAAAATTACCATATCACGCGTGTCACGTAAGAATCCAATAAAATCAGTGGGTCTTGTTCACAGTTTTTGACCCCAATGTTTCTCTCCATTTTTTGATAGCCCGTAGGCTCCCCTACAAGATTCCATCAAGCTTTGTACCAAATATTAGATTTCAAAGACTTGGTTGGTCACGAAAGTTTGAAGAGACCAAAATTTGCCAACTTTGAGGCTTCATAATTTCAAAAAAAAAAATCACAGTATCCAAAACATGCGAGTTACAAAGCAAAATGATGGAACTAGAAAGTAGAACAATATTTGTGCACGGTAAAAGCGCCGCGCCGAGTAACGGCGAATGAGAGGGAACAATGAGAGGGCGAAATGACACGTCGCACAAGAAATAACGGGGGAATTAGGTGTCGAAAATGTTCTAATTATGCAAATATCTCGCTTCCGCACCCCCGTAGCTACCACATTCAGAATATCATTCGATTCCTCTTGACGAGCTCTATCTATTGAGCTATTAACATCTTCTGGCTTCGAGTTGTGGTGAAAATGAATAAATTAAACCGATTTACAAAAATGCAAATTAAATTTTGCATGAACCAACGAAATACTTATGTTCCCACTGATGGTAGGAACACGCTCTGTAAGTAATTAGTAAAAATATTATTTTTGAAAGAAGTTATGAAGCCTCAAAGTTGGCAAATTTTTTGTCTCTTCAAACTTTCGTGACCTACCAAGTCGTTGAAATCGAATCTTTGGTACAAAGTTTGATGGAATCTTGTAGGGGACCCTATGGGCTATCGAAAACCGGTGCCTATTAATGTTCGACGTTTTCACTGTGAACGAGTTTATTGGATTCTTATGTGACACGCGTGATATCACGCTCGGGACCCACCTTGCTCTGTGGTTTCACTGCAGATTCTGAATCTACGTACTCATATTAGTCTAGGTATAATAAGTTTGAGAGTCGGTAGGTGTTAGAACAGGTCTCGCCAAGCCAAAAATTGCGAGCAGATCGCACAATGGAAAATTTATCTTTCTTAATTTTAAGTCAGATCTAACTTTTCATTCAAACTACTGAGCGTATTTGTCTAGTTGTACCAATTTCCATAGTAAAAACCAAAGATTTCCACACTAAAAATATCATATTTTTCACCTCGTAATTTCTAGAATTTAAAGGTGTCTAATTCACCATTTCTGGAGTATACCAAGTGCATACTATACACGCTTTAAAGTATACCTAGCCTTGAATGAAAATTTGTAATACAGGGTTCTTCCATGAATTCAGAGATCCGGTTTTGGACCCTTCAATAAGGCTCTAGCGACGGTTCGGAAAAAAATGAAAGTTTGTTTTTTGAAGTTAATTTTGTGAATTATGATTTTCTATGAGTTTGACTCATTTTTTTGTAAAGTCCGAAATTTGATAAACATGAAAAAAGAGACCGTTTTCACAATTTTTCAAAAAATGTGTATCCACAAATCTCAAAAAAATTGCAAATTTAGAATCGGGAATTTTTATGAAGTTTTCATTGATTTCGGGTTCAATTGGTTATGAAAAAAATTATCTAACAGATTTCCAAATGTAATTCGCAACATTAACATCAAAAACAAACTTTCATTTTTCCCAAATCGTCGCTCCAGCCTTAGTGAAGGGTCCAAAACTGGCCTGTTCTAACACCTACCGAATCTCAAACTATTTTTCCTAGACTAATATGAGTACATAGATTCAGAATAGGCAGTGAAACCACAATGCAAGGTGGGGTCATGAGCGAGATATGCATTATTTTATGAATCTCGTCTTAGTTTTTCGATATTTTCACCATGATATCGTAGTAGTACAACTTTGGTGCAAACATGAAAGTTTCTCAAAATAATTTTCCGCGCATCTTGAGCATCATACGGTCATTGTAGCGCAAACTTGAACAAAGATAAGTCAGAGCCGGTACCAAGTCCGGAAAATGACTAAAAAACGGTTCCAGGCAAAATCGCTAGTGTAAAAGTTTTCTCAATGTCCCAAGACTGCCATAATTTTCTTTGCCATATTGCTCAAACGTTTGCAGCTACTTCCTCAGGGGGTTCGTTTTCACGCAATCTCTCAGAAGACACGTGATATGTGTGTGATCCACACTTTATGGTCCTGAATCGACGGTTTGATCGTGCGCTCGCCGTCTTTTACAGCGTCGATGAGCGCTGAAGAGTAATATAATTTTGGAAGATGAAACTCAATGAGCCCAAACTCACCAGTAATGTCTTGCGAATCGGCAAAAGGCAGTTGTCTGAAGATGATCTCGTACATGATCATTCCGAATCCATATATGTCTCCCAGCTGCCTCCTCATCACAGTTTGCCTCTGCCAGTCCTGCTCAGTAAGGCGCTCGGATAGATTAGGCATGATTTCGAAATAAAAGTGTAAAACATTGTAGACTGACTGAAAGTGTAAATGGAGGAAACTTCTAGATGGTACAAGAGGAGAGGCAAAGCTAAGATTCTCCTACTACCTGATCGACTCTTCTCGTCTTGTTTATTCCTCGCATCTTCAACATCTCTGGAGCATCGTAGAGAGCACCTGCAATCTCCAACATTTCTCAACCTATTAGATAAATGAAGTAGTCGGACGCGTTAAATGGTCGTACTTGTCTTCTGTTTCGCATTGTCCTTGTCATCGTCACTCTTCAGATCGTCTACCGTAATCCACTGGTTCTTCTCCCATCGCTCAATCGGCTCAGCCACTCCTGAATTGATTGAATTTGTTACACTTGGTCATTGTAAGTGGCATACCGTAGTCGGTCAGTTTGACCATCCAGTTTCTATCGATGAGACATGACCAAGGAGTAAGTGAACCGTGATATCCGATTGGAGAGGCATGTAGATACTCCAGACCCTGATGATCAACGGCAAATGTTGATTGCCAAATTAAACCAAGTGATTACTCCGATGATATCTTTGATGAATGCGCCGTGAAACTTGGTGTCCATCTGAATCTGGTCGTTGTAGATGATGTCTTGCAGCGTTCCTCTGCAAAGGTAAGAAAAAGTGTGCATTTCTTTGTTGTGTACACCGCAAGGGCGCTTCACAAAGTGCAGAGTGGTCGAGAAGATTGATTCGATGGTAATGGCAACTTATCGTACCGGTTGCAGAACTTCCAGACGAGAAACAACTCCTCCTTCTCATTGAAGCAGATGCCCAGGAAGGGATTGGTATTGTCATGGACTGCAGCTTTCATCTGAAAGATATGCACGTATGCGACCCAAGGAACCCAAATATGTGAGGCCGCTTGCCTAAGTGTTCGAGCAATGGCCGGTACAGCACAAAAAACTCGATTTTCTGTAAGTGTGTATTTTGGGGTAATCGATGGAGCTGAAAATTTTTTTGAGCTGTCCTGATTTTTTGAGCTGTCCCGGATCCTCCCGAATCTGCTCGATTCTTAGGCGAACGGCCTCATATGAACACATCAGTGCGATGAAGGTATGCGTAGTCTATCAAATCCAAAGAGTTTCGCTCACGTATTGGAACATGTTCTTGTCGGCGCGATTGAATATTATCGGACGACGCTGCGAATATCTGCGAGATCCAATCAATTAGTCCCGTCCTCCCATGTGGTCTAGTGGTTCGGATTTCTGGGAATAACCCAGGCGGCACGGATTAGGTTCCCGGCTTTTTTCTTTCTGGAATTTCCCACCTATGGTAGATGGCGTGAGTGTTCGTTCCGACGATGGCATGGTTTCTCGACGTGTAGTTCGTGTTGCTCATCTTTGTACGCGTAGAGCCAATCGACAACTAAAATTTGTCTTCGTCAGTATCAGATTCTGTATCTCCACTCACCATGCTCCTCACTTGCTCCTCATCGATAAGTTGTACGTCGTCTCGCAAGAGGCGAAAAGGCAACTTGTCAAAAGCCCGCTTCTCCCTAAATTGGCAATACTCTCAAGATTGAATGAATATGAGGTAGTCGTTCACGGGGAGGGAGGGACATTTTGCAACCATATTTCAGCAAGGAGGTGATATAATCGGCATCACGCCAAACTAACTTATCAGATTCGAGAGAGAATATTAAGAACCATGCATATCCAAGTGACGAAGCATACGGGAAAGACATGGACGAACGCATGTCAAACTGCTCGGTGTATTCCGAATCAAGTTGACTTTTGAAGCTCACACTAGCGGGAGTGGGCGAAATGCTTATGAATGAAGTTCTCAGTCGGTGGCCGAGCTAGGAGCGCTTGCCAAAATGTAATCGATAGACTCCCGGTGCTCACAGGTATCTGCGAATGATGTAGGCGGATACGAGCATCGCTACGAGAACGACAGCTAGCACCGCCGCGAGGATGATCAGAGTGTAGTCGCACTTCTCCCCACGGAAGCCGCACAGCTGCCCGATGATAAAAGGATGTGATAGAAGCAAGAGGTGGCACTAACCGGCTCATCCAGTGGCATTCGTCCATCGATCGAAGGCCAGAAACCAGTCATCATGTCAGTGACCACCTGCATTTCACAGTCAGTTGATGAAAGGCTCAATTGCGGGAGATCAAATAAACTGACTATGTCGTAGCATCCCGATCGATTGTTAAGTCCATCGCATTTCGATCTGTCGATCATCGTCGGCTCCATGTGCACCATCGCCATCACCTCAAGGCACACAGATTGATCTCTGATATCTTCCCCATCTCGACCTGATCTTGATTGGGTGAGATGAAGAATCCTCGATAGAGCGGGGCTCGCTCCGACCGATCGTCCATCGTGACGATGCCCGAGGCTATTCCGGATTTGCCCACGATGCCTGAGAGAATGGATGATGAATGATGCAACCTATGAGGGGAGCCACCATTGAAGACCATTCGCCGCATCGAGTTCCACACTCGGAATCCGTCCAGAACAGCCGATGGATTGCCAGTTTCATTGAGAACTCTCCTAGCTGCGAGAGCATAGAGCTTCAGAGCGTCGAAGAGGTAGATGTAGCCGTAGATGTTCGCCTGAATAGATACTGATTCACTTGTTCACTCACTAGATATGATAATACCACGTTGAGGTCGTTCTCAGTCATTCCGTCCTCCTTCAGACGCTCCAGGAAGGGAACGACGATCGTGTTATCGAAACCGTTCACGTCGTCGATCTAATAATTCATTCTATATTTGCTTGTTGTTGTTGTTGCTGTTGATTTTGTAGTTGTTATTGTAATGGTAAAGTACGTACGATGATGGCATTGGCGTACTGGTCCTTGATGTTCTGCAGCATGCTTCCATCTGCTCCGATCCACGGCGACGCCTCCTTGCCACCGTCCTGAAGTTTCGTCGTCTTGTCGATAGCGTAGTCGCTCTGACAGAGGGAAGTACGCCCCCGTTCGAGCATTTTCAATATTTCGTACAGTGGTTCAGCATTAGATAGTTCACCATATTCTATGCAAATCCGTCTCCACTCACCTCTATCCGATCCACCATCCCGATTTTAGGGAATACCACCAGTCTCTCGTTCACTCCGATGAGACCTTTTCACTTTACCACCTGCCCCAACGAAGTGAGTCACTAAGGAACACCTGAAATGGTTAGTAGATGATGAGCTAAAAAGCATTTTTTTGTAACTGGGCTAAATAAATGTTCTTGAACTCTACCTGTAGCCACGGAAGGATGAAGACGAATTCGGAAGCGAGCATTCCTTCTCCCTGTGCTGCCGCCATGAACTCCTTCGACTGCTCGCGAGTGTTTGAGAAGAGGAAGATTATCACTGAAAACACTTGTTTGTTAGAAAATCAACAAACAAATGCAAACCTCTGGCACTGTTTCGCACTTCCTGAATGAGTCCCGAGGAGCGCATTGAAGTAGCGTCCGCGTATTCGTCGAACATCACCTGAATAGGAATGATAAGTTGACAAACCACTTCTTATTTGGCGAATGGTAATGTGTGTACTTAGGCTCACTTTCTTGATCACTTGTACTCCTCGAGTGTGGAACACCTCCTCGAAAGCGACCGTTCGATCGTAGGCAACAGCGCCCACATTGGTAACGATCGCGACCTGTACATTTATTATCCAACCCCCCACATTATCCTTGATTCCTCATCTTCCCTCTCACTATTCGGCTCTCGCACCCACCTTATTCCATCTGTAGTGCTTCAGCAGAGCGCAGGTTGCATCGGCAATGGAGTTGATTGACCTAAGGAGGGTGAATCATGTTCATTTTAAAGGAGTAACTCGAAAAATCAAATTAATGAGCCACTGTTGTGAGCATTAGTAGCGAGCAGTCCGATCATGAATAACTTTATCCGAAGTTTCACAGACGGCTCTGAAGCTCCTTACGTACGCGCAACGTTGATCGACAGTGCAGGGGTAGTGGCTAGTTCGTTTATGTTTCACTCGCTCTACATAATTCTCGCCTCTTTTTGGGGGCAAATTCGATACAGTTTCCCATTGTGAGCGCAATATCTTCGTGGTGGAACTCCCTAGCATTCATTCGTGTTACCCCTTCTTTAACGCTTGGAAATATGATCCGCCTCGCCTGGTAGATATTCTCGCGAGTGTCTTGTATGCTCTCTTGTCCGCGAGTGCGCTCGATGCAGCCATGTACCCGATGATGGGCAGATTCCAGTAGGCGGCCATTCGAGCGACAGCGTCGATCTCTGCAGAGTAGAGTTCGAAATTCGGGTCACGCTCGCTTCATTCTACACACTCTCTAGACCGGTCGATCGGCGAGTGAGTGAGTAGAATGAAGAGACCGTGGTGTCATTTCTCGAACTCTACTGCAGAGCAGAGAGTGCATCAACACTATGATCCTACTGATCCATTAGTCAGAAATGTTCCAGTGGATGGAACTGACATGGTTTTAAGCACTGATGCTAGTGCCAGCCATTTCATCATAACAAGATTCACACTCACCCGCATTGCAATAGGGTCCGATGAATGCCTTGACCTTCTGGAGATGATACATGTCTGCAGCCACGGCCACGCCCTCGTACGAGTCGCCACAGCCGTTTTGAGAGACGATTCTAACATCAGTTTACTCGTTCTGTCCATTCCAAAGTCTAAGGTCAACAATGAGCGATCAAATGCTCACTCGATGTCCAAATCCTCTCCCAGAATACCCTCCGCGTGTAGCGATTTGCGAGAGATTCCAAGAATCCTCTGAGAAGCGTCAGAAATTGTGGTTCTACCGAAACTCGCAAACCTCGTCATTCCTGAGCGCGCCCATTGCTCCGATGTGACCCAGTTTGACGACCAGTTTGCCGTCTTTGATGATGTCCTTGATATTCGTAGAGGGAAGTCCGTTGCGACTGATGAACTCCTCTTGCGCTGCCGTTCGAGGATTAGTTCTTGCCTTAATTTACTGATTGTAATTCTGGAACCACAAACTAAAGATTGGTTACTATAAGATATAATATACAATACGGGTTATGCTATGTTTACGAATAAATTTGACCAATGTGTCACCTGAACAAGCACGCCTTCAATTGCCTGAAGCAGGAGAACGAGCACCACCACTATTCCACCCATCTTCACGAGTCGAATGAATGAATTGAGGTAGATGAAGAGAGAATGAGGATGAGGATGAGGACCCTCTTGGATAGCAATCATATTTAGTGCGCCAACTCAAACTGATTGAAAATGAAGAAGTAATGGAGGATTTGAATGCTATCGTTGGCTTATCCCATTCCATATCATTATTTAGAGTAGATAATTCTTTTTCAAATCAGTTGAAGTGTATATTGAGAGAGGGAACGGAGACTTAAATCGGCAATCAGAATTGAGTATTTGTGTGATAGGTATTGATGCCAAAGCTATGGTCGATGCACCCGGCTGGATCGTGCTATATGGATTCTTCTATTCCATGCCTGGTGCATACATTAAGAGACCGGATCGGTAAGACTCGACCACCCCCCGGCCACGTCCCACCGGAATGGGAACCAGGCCCCGATACTTGGTGCATGTACACCCCTTGGCCCCGTGTTGCACATAGTACCACTGATTTATCGATTTCACTTGTACCCAGGAAAATACAGGGCCTCAAAGTCAAAAAATCAAAATTTCATAATTTCTGAACGGGACAAGATAGACTCAAAATCTCTTTTGCATTACTAGATATGCCCAGTAAGGAAAATTATATTTTTTTTACCGAGGTTGGAAGAAAAGATAAGTGGGGCAGAGTTGAAAATGGCACGGTGGATAATCGGAGTGCGCTTGCGAGACAAAGTGAGGAATTAGAGGATAAGGAATCAGCTTCATCAAGAAAACATTAAGAACACCTTTTTCGTTTTTAGTTGTATTTTTGTATGTAGCCCCTGATTGGATTTGTTCGTCCTGGATAAATTGATGTGATGTGATGTGATGTGATGGCTTTAAAACTTCAATTCATTAATCTTTTTTTAATTGCTAATGATTACAATATTATCTTTCAACATTTCTTGGTATTCACTTGGAGTATTCAGAATGATGTGTGTGTGATCAAAATTATTCATGCAGTTCGTTCGTTCCCAGCACGGGTGCGAGTACTAGAGAAGGCTTTTAAAGAAAAAAAAAGAAAGAAACTCATCATTCTGCGCACTCTCTCCGGTCTGGAATGCGCTATTCGGGAAATGCTCTCTTCATTTCCCACACTCTCTCGACCGGGTACTGAGAGTACTGAGACAGTGTGAGAAATGAAGAGGCTATTTCCCAAATAGCCTCTGGTTTCTTCAAACCAGTAGGTGTGAACTCCCCACCCACTGGTCAGGGCACTGGTTAACCAGTGGTTAGCCTAAACACCGCCCACTCTAACTGGTTAACCAGTGAAGGGAAAGGACTAGGGTGGCTGAAATGGATCACGGTTAACCGTCTTGCTTACTCTCTCATACGGGTCATCCGTGAGAGGAGGGAGAGAGAGAGGAGAGAGGCTCTATCACCACACTAAATAGAGAGAGCAGGACTGCCAGAGGGGACGATTAACCGTCTCATCCGTCTCTGATCTGCCTATGCTCTCTAAATAGCGATCCGTTGATCCATTTCAGCCACCCTAGAAAGGACACACCTGCATTGAACCGCTCAATTTGCTTCAGTTCCTTCGCAAATGGAAGCATGATCAGATGTGAAATCTGTATGCTTGGTACTGATTATGGGTTTTCTACGAAAAACATAAGTACAAGCTAGTGCTGAAATGCTTAGAGGTACACCATGACTAAGGAGTGCATAGACGACCATTACTTACTGCAAAAGAAATCATCTGAGAAGAGAGACTATGTGAACTTATTCACGTTAAGAGTACTCATACCTTCTGACTCCTTTGAGAGGAAAAAATTCTAGCCAACATTTGAGTAGCCAGGTATATAAAACAAATATTTTCTACATCCAGTGACAGCACATATCGGAGGAAATTAAATAGTAGAGTGGGGTAGAAGGCGAGTGCATACGATACCAATCAGTTCCCTTTCGCATAGGACGAAGCGTCATCAGTCTTTTCTATCGAAAAAGCGTCGGAACAATGAGGTTCTCCCAGTTCTCGATGAGGTATGAAAATAACAACAAGCGATAATGGCTCACAGTTCACTTATCAGTGTTTGGAAAATTAGAGGTGGTTGGAAAATTAGAATTGATCAAGTAAACAGTATCAGTTCAAAATCTTGTACAGCTAGTAGTATCGTATCAGTAAAAATATTTATTTCTCAGACAATGCGATAGTTGAACAAATTTATGTAGAAGACTAGATTGAATTACCAATCTTAATCAGATGCTCAAAGATGGGGATGCATGCTGATTCTGATTCCCTCGCGCATCTCGGACAGTGCGGACCCTGCTCGGCGCATCCGATGCAAGTAACGTGACCTATAAAGTGTAAGCCTCCTATAGCCGGAGCATTCCCTCCGTGGAGCATGACCGGATCCCCATTGATCAAATTCGAGAACGAGAGGGCAAGTACACGTGATCGGAAGATCGTTGTTTCCTCCTGCCTTCATTTTGAGGTCCTCTGATATGTTAGATTCAAACAAACCGCAGGCTTGGAAGAGGACACGCTGACGGGGATGCTTTCTCGTGCACGTCTTGCAGCGTCGAGAGAAGTGCAGCCGCAGCTCAGAGCTGCAAGAAAATCGATAACAAGATTCCATTTATCAAGCAGTGGGAAGCTACTCTATTCAGTTCGTACAATGCCTACTCCTATTTCCCATGCATAAAATCTGGCACCAGGTCGGATGAGAACGATCACGTAATGCAACATTATGCAATAAAATATGTTCTTAAAAAGAATATTTAACAAAACTGTTTCTTACCTTTCCTCATCCTGCGCTCTCATCTTTTCGACTCTCTCCTTAACAAAGTCTCGCTCTGCAGCAGTGCACTCCTCTTCCTTCACTGCAGCCCATGCAGCAGCTCTCACGAGAAACTTCGCAGCTGCAGCAAACGATCTTCTTCTTGCAGCAACCTTAGCTGCTGCTGCGAATCGGCGCGGCTTGGCTCTCAGACCTTAAACAATCTTTTTGATAAAGGATTTCAAATTTAGATTCAAAACACGACAAAACAAACAAACCTCGTCCTTTCCTTTTCTTTGCACTAACGAGAGCGGAAATAGCAACACGATGCACTTTGTGCGCCTCTTTTTCTTCTTTGTAAGCCAATTGGAGATCCTCTGCAGTTTCCTTGCTGCTTTGCTCGAAAGCGAGTGCTCTGCAATTTTAGTACAATTTGTTGAAAAAAACATTATTGTTATCATTATGGGGGGCGTCATTTTATAACTGGTCATTTTAGAGCTATACAGATGGTGAAAATTTAAGTGCCACAGAATTATCAATGAGTTCAAAAAGAAAGAGTTTTAAAATGACCAGTTCTAAAGTGATACACTCCCTATTTTCGAAATGTTTCGATCCCAAACTTTGAATATTTTCTAAAAAGGAATTGCAAGCTCCTAACCTCGCTTCGGTATCCCATCTCTCGTCTTCCACTCGATCCTTGAGCGCGACACTCCAGCCCACTTGACGACACAGCGGGCAGGTAATAGGAACGCATGGCCTTGAAAGAATATGATTATGCTACTTCTGCATATTTACGAGGGCAACATTTGAAAGTGACATTGTTTTCTGTCCTCATCTGACACTACGCAGTTTCACAGTATTCTTTGACGCCTTTTTAAAGGTACTGAATTTCTACTGAATTTACTGAATTTCATCCATAATTCTAATAATAAGTAAAAAAATTCTGAGCTAGTTATACCTTCCAGTGGTCATATAGAGCACGCACGGAGCGCAGAGCAAGTGGCCACAGCCGGAGAGAATCTCGAGGAAAATCGGATTCTCGCAGTAGCAGATGGGACAAGCGCGCGAGAAGTAGAGCGAGCTGAAGTTGCGTGAGCTAGAGTATAAAACGATGCGCCACGTCACATCGAAGCCGCGTCGGGTAATCAAGAGAAGACTACGCTAGGTTTTGTAGTTCGGTACTTTTGAGTTCATCTCCGGTTATAGTTAGAGTGAAAATAGTAAGTCGAATGAAAATGAAAGTTGAAAACCGAAGCGAAATGGAAACCAACTTCTGTTCGGAACTGCAGGCATCGTTGGAGCATTCAGAAGGAGTAGTCGAGCGAGAAGCCATGGCGAATATGATTGAGGAATCTTGCAGGATAACTCTCAATCGGTGGTCGGAAGTGTCTCCGCTGGAGAGGGGATGCTTCCCATCTCTCGTGGATGCTTCCGTCCTTCGACATCGACCCGGTGGCAGTGCTCCTTCACCAGACGGGTTGTCTATACGACTATCTAAGATTTATTTTCGAACTCTACAGGAAAAGTTAGGTGCTTATGTAGGCGAGATACTAATTTCCACTGCATGGACTGGAGGGCGAATTGCTCAATTCTCTCAGATATATTTCATTGCAGGGTTGCTCTGCACAATAATTGCTGGGACTTTGAGGAGGACGAGGAGTGAATGCTGGTGCTGGGGGGCGCAAATACCTTCTTCATTTAATTCCACTTGAACTCATGACTCACCCTATTATCTCCATAAATATGTTTATTTGTGTCACCGATAATATTACAGTACCGCTCAATCGCCTCCCTAACGGGCGACGCGCGGCGATTCGCGGCGAGTCGCCTCACGTCGCCTCAACTTTGATGCGGCCTAAACCACCTTCAAAGTGAATATTTTGGGGCAATTTTTGGCTGTGGGCTTCTCTCATCAGCGTGAATCAATCTGCGAAATCTGCTTTCGAAAATATTGATTTTGAGCTATGTCCTAGAGGTCATCATTAGAGTCTTTCTCCCCTCTCCTCCCCTCATTTCCCTACGTTACCGCTCCTTCGAAAGATGGAGATTTGGAATGAGGAAAATGTAGGGAAATGAGGGAGGGGAGGGGAGAGAGACTCGAATGATGCCCCTTCAGGACATAGCTCAAAATCAATATTTTCGAAAGTAGATTTCGCAGATTGATTCACGCTGATGAGAAAAGCCCACAGCCAAAAAATTGCACCAAAAATATACCACCGGTATCATGAGTCAGTGGAGGCAAAATCTAACCACCGGGAACAATTTCCAACTTTTATTTTTTGTTTCGGTTCGTATTATTGTGGTAGCATACACTTGAGCCAACTTCTCGAAAAATCTAGGTCCCAGGTCCCAGAACCGTCATTTAGGAATTTTCCGGTTTTGCTTCCGGCTATACTGTATTTCAGCTCACAGATGTGCTACCGAGATGGCGCGGGGCTCAAAATGCGTGAAAAAATCTGACGAATAACTTTTATGTTGAAAGTGAAACCGTAGGACTTCAACTTCGGAAAACATGAACGAAAAACTGAAACGAAGAGTACAAAAAAAATCAGGCCGGCTCGGAGGGAAACCCCCTCCGAGCCGGGTGGGATTGAAAACACTGATATTAGCAAGATAGTGTACGTTCAAAAAATTTGAAATTTTTGAACCTCGAAATTTTGAATTTTTGAACAGTCTTGAAAAAGGCCACAATACCAAAACTTTCTATAACTGTAGATCATAAAATGATTTTTAGTGATTGAAAATAGCCGGGATTCCTCAAAATGTAGTCTAAATGCAATTATCTTTAATTTCGAACACTCGTTCGGGCAAGTTTGAGCATTCACATTAAGGGAATGGAATCGGCTGGAGAGCCAATAATGACAGAATGTACTCATGATGGTCACTACTATTGATAACTATTTGAGTTCATTTCCAGGGATGACGTCGCCCTTAGTTGGATGGGCACACATTTTGCAAAAGAGGATGTTTGAAAATCGAAATTTTAGAAGTGAGAAAATTTCGTGCTCTTTCAGCCTCATCTGAGTTTTTCGATCGATAATTGTACAAAAGTGAGTGAACTGATCGATTAAAATCATAAATCTGCGAAATGCGATTTTTTCAAAATTTGACTTCCCGTGTTTTCGAAATTCGGAGCTATACTGCGGCCGTAGGCCTAAAATTGCAAAGTACAATTTTTATATATATGTATATGGCCTTAATATTCCATAATGTACAATAAAATTCACTGTTTGGTTTCCCTCCGAGCCGGCCTGATTTTTTTTGTACTCGTCCTTTCAGTTTTTCGTTCATGTTTTCCGAAGTTGGTTATACGGCTTCACTTTCAACATAAAAGTTGTTCTTCAGAGTTTTCCACACATTTGAGCCCCGCGCCATCTCGGTAGCACATCTGTGAGCTGAAATACAGTATAGCCGGAAGCAAAACCGGAAAATTCCTAAATGACGGTTCTGGGACCTGGGACCTAGATTTTTCGAGAAGTTGGCTCAAGTGTATGCTACCACAATAATACGAACCGAAACAAAAAATAAAAGTTGGAAATTGTTCCCGGTGGTTAGATTTTTCCTCCACTGACTCATGATACCCGTGGTATATTTTTGGTGCAATTTTTTGGCTGTGGGCTTTTCTCATCAGCGTGAATCAATCTGCGAAATCTACTTTCGAAAATATTGATTTTGAGCTATGTCCTGAAGGGGCATCATTCGAGTCTCTCTCCCCTCCCCTCCCTCATTTCCCTACATTTTCCTCATTCCAAATCTCCATCTTTCGAAGGAGCGGTATCGTAGGGAAATGAGGGGAGGAGAGGGGAGAAAGACTCTAATGATGACCTCTAGGACATAGCTCAAAATCAATATTTTCGAAAACAGATTTCGCAGATTGATTCACGCTGATGAGAGAAGCCCACAGCCAAAAATTGCCCCAAAATATTCACTTTGAAGGTGGTTTAGGCCGCATCAAAGTTGAGGCGACGTGAGGCGACTCGCCGCGACTCGCCGCGCGTCGCCCGTTAGGGAGGCGATTGAGCGGTACTGTAATATTATCGGTGACACAAATAAACATATTTATGGAGATAATAGGGTGAGTCATGAGTTCAAGTGGAATTAAATGAAGAAGGTATTTGCGCCCCCCAGCACCAGCATTCACTCCTCGTCCTCCTCAAAGTCCCAGCAATTATTGTGCAGAGCAACCCTGCAATGAAATATATCTGAGAGAATTGAGCAATTCGCCCTCCAGTCCATGCAGTGGAAATTAGTATCTCGCCTACATAAGCACCTAACTTTTCCTGTAGAGTTCGAAAATAAATCTTAGATAGTCGTATAGACAACCCGTCTGGTGAAGGAGCACTGCCACCGGGTCGATGTCGAAGGACGGAAGCATCCACGAGAGATGGGAAGCATCCCCTCTCCAGCGGAGACACTTCCGACCACCGATTGAGAGTTATCCTGCAAGATTCCTCAATCATATTCGCCATGGCTTCTCGCTCGACTACTCCTTCTGAATGCTCCAACGATGCCTGCAGTTCCGAACAGAAGTTGGTTTCCATTTCGCTTCGGTTTTCAACTTTCATTTTCATTCGACTTACTATTTTCACTCTAACTATAACCGGAGATGAACTCAAAAGTACCGAACTTCAAAACCTAGCGTAGTCTTCTCTTGATTACCCGACGCGGCTTCGATGTGACGTGGCGCATCGTTTTATACTCTAGCTCACGCAACTTCAGCTACTTCTCGCGCGCTTGTCCCATCTGCTACTGCGAGAATCCGATTTTCCTCGAGATTCTCTCCGGCTGTGGCCACTTGCTCTGCGCTCCGTGCGTGCTCTATATGACCACTGGAAGGTATAACTAGCTCAGAATTTTTTTACTTATTATTAGAATTATGGATGAAATTCAGTAAATTCAGTAGAAATTCAGTACCTTTAAAAAGGCGTCAAAGAATACTGTGAAACTGCGTAGTGTCAGATGAGGACAGAAAACAATGTCACTTTCAAATGTTGCCCTCGTAAATATGCAGAAGTAGCATAATCATATTCTTTCAAGGCCATGCGTTCCTATTACCTGCCCGCTGTGTCGTCAAGTGGGCTGGAGTGTCGCGCTCAAGGATCGAGTGGAAGACGAGAGATGGGATACCGAAGCGAGGTTAGGAGCTTGCAATTCCTTTTTAGAAAATATTCAAAGTTTGGGATCGAAACATTTCGAAAATAGGGAGTGTATCACTTTAGAACTGGTCATTTTAAAACTCTTTCTTTTTGAACTCATTGATAATTCTGTGGCACTTAAATTTTCACCATCTGTATAGCTCTAAAATGACCAGTTATAAAATGACGCCCCCCATAATGATAACAATAATGTTTTTTTCAACAAATTGTACTAAAATTGCAGAGCACTCGCTTTCGAGCAAAGCAGCAAGGAAACTGCAGAGGATCTCCAATTGGCTTACAAAGAAGAAAAAGAGGCGCACAAAGTGCATCGTGTTGCTATTTCCGCTCTCGTTAGTGCAAAGAAAAGGAAAGGACGAGGTTTGTTTGTTTTGTCGTGTTTTGAATCTAAATTTGAAATCCTTTATCAAAAAGATTGTTTAAGGTCTGAGAGCCAAGCCGCGCCGATTCGCAGCAGCAGCTAAGGTTGCTGCAAGAAGAAGATCGTTTGCTGCAGCTGCGAAGTTTCTCGTGAGAGCTGCTGCATGGGCTGCAGTGAAGGAAGAGGAGTGCACTGCTGCAGAGCGAGACTTTGTTAAGGAGAGAGTCGAAAAGATGAGAGCGCAGGATGAGGAAAGGTAAGAAACAGTTTTGTTAAATATTCTTTTTAAGAACATATTTTATTGCATAATGTTGCATTACGTGATCGTTCTCATCCGACCTGGTGCCAGATTTTATGCATGGGAAATAGGAGTAGGCATTGTACGAACTGAATAGAGTAGCTTCCCACTGCTTGATAAATGGAATCTTGTTATCGATTTTCTTGCAGCTCTGAGCTGCGGCTGCACTTCTCTCGACGCTGCAAGACGTGCACGAGAAAGCATCCCCGTCAGCGTGTCCTCTTCCAAGCCTGCGGTTTGTTTGAATCTAACATATCAGAGGACCTCAAAATGAAGGCAGGAGGAACCAACGATCTTCCGATCACGTGTACTTGCCCTCTCGTTCTCGAATTTGATCAATGGGGATCCGGTCATGCTCCACGGAGGGAATGCTCCGGCTATAGGAGGCTTACACTTTATAGGTCACGTTACTTGCATCGGATGCGCCGAGCAGGGTCCGCACTGTCCGAGATGCGCGAGGGAATCAGAATCAGCATGCATCCCCATCTTTGAGCATCTGATTAAGATTGGTAATTCAATCTAGTCTTCTACATAAATTTGTTCAACTATCGCATTGTCTGAGAAATAAATATTTTTACTGATACGATACTACTAGCTGTACAAGATTTTGAACTGATACTGTTTACTTGATCAATTCTAATTTTCCAACCACCTCTAATTTTCCAAACACTGATAAGTGAACTGTGAGCCATTATCGCTTGTTGTTATTTTCATACCTCATCGAGAACTGGGAGAACCTCATTGTTCCGACGCTTTTTCGATAGAAAAGACTGATGACGCTTCGTCCTATGCGAAAGGGAACTGATTGGTATCGTATGCACTCGCCTTCTACCCCACTCTACTATTTAATTTCCTCCGATATGTGAGCTGTCACTGGATGTAGAAAATATTTGTTTTATATACCTGGCTACTCAAATGTTGGCTAGAATTTTTTCCTCTCAAAGGAGTCAGAAGGTATGAGTACTCTTAACGTGAATAAGTTCACATAGTCTCTCTTCTCAGATGATTTCTTTTGCAGTAAGTAATGGTCGTCTATGCACTCCTTAGTCATGGTGTACCTCTAAGCATTTCAGCACTAGCTTGTACTTATGTTTTTCGTAGAAAACCCATAATCAGTACCAAGCATACAGATTTCACATCTGATCATGCTTCCATTTGCGAAGGAACTGAAGCAAATTGAGCGGTTCAATGCAGGTGTGTCCTTTCTAGGGTGGCTGAAATGGATCAACGGATCGCTATTTAGAGAGCATAGGCAGATCAGAGACGGATGAGACGGTTAATCGTCCCCTCTGGCAGTCCTGCTCTCTCTATTTAGTGTGGTGATAGAGCCTCTCTCCTCTCTCTCTCCCTCCTCTCACGGATGACCCGTATGAGAGAGTAAGCAAGACGGTTAACCGTGATCCATTTCAGCCACCCTAGTCCTTTCCCTTCACTGGTTAACCAGTTAGAGTGGGCGGTGTTTAGGCTAACCACTGGTTAACCAGTGCCCTGACCAGTGGGTGGGGAGTTCACACCTACTGGTTTGAAGATTTCTCACACTGTCTCAGTACTCTCAGTACCCGGTCGAGAGAGTGTGGGAAATGAAGAGAGCATTTCCCGAATAGCGCATTCCAGACCGGAGAGAGTGCGCAGAATGATGAGTTTCTTTCTTTTTTTTCTTTAAAAGCCTTCTCTAGTACTCGCACCCGTGCTGGGAACGAACGAACTGCATGAATAATTTTGATCACACTCACATCATTCTGAATACTCCAAGTGAATACCAAGAAATGTTGAAAGATAATATTGTAATCATTAGCAATTAAATGGAGATTTGGAATGAGGAAAATGTAGGGAAATGAGGGAGGGGAGGGGAGAGAGACTCGAATGATGCCCCTTCAGGACATAGCTCAAAATCAATATTTTCGAAAGTAGATTTCGCAGATTGATTCACGCTGATGAGAAAAGCCCACAGCCAAAAAATTGCACCAAAAATATACCACGGGTATCATGAGTCAGTGGAGGAAAAATCTAACCACCGGAAACAATTTCCAACTTTTATTTTTTGTTTCGGTTCGTATTATTGTGGTAGCATACACTTGAGCCAACTTCTCGAAAAATCTAGGTCCCAGGTCCCAGAACCGTCATTTAGGAATTTTCCGGTTTTGCTTCCGGCTATACTGTATTTCAGCTCACAGATGTGCTACCGAGATGGCGCGGGGCTCAAATGCGTGGAAAACTCTGAAGAACAACTTTTATGTTGAAAGTGAAGCCGTATAACCAACTTCGGAAAACATGAACGAAAAACTGAAAGGACGAGTACAAAAAAAATCAGGCCGGCTCGGAGGGAAACCAAACAGTGAATTTTATTGTACATTATGGAATATTAAGGCCATATACATATATATAAAAATTGTACTTTGCAATTTTAGGCCTACGGCCGCAGTATAGCTCCGAATTTCGAAAACACGGGAAGTCAAATTTTGAAAAAATCGCATTTCGCAGATTTATGATTTTAATCGATCAGTTCACTCACTTTTGTACAATTATCGATCGAAAAACTCAGATGAGGCTGAAAGAGCACGAAATTTTCTCACTTCTAAAATTTCGATTTTCAAACATCCTCTTTTGCAAAATGTGTGCCCATCCAACTAAGGGCGACGTCATCCCTGGAAATGAACTCAAATAGTTATCAATAGTAGTGACCATCATGAGTACATTCTGTCATTATTGGCTCTCCAGCCGATTCCATTCCCTTAATGTGAATGCTCAAACTTGCCCGAACGAGTGTTCGAAATTAAAGATAATTGCATTTAGACTACATTTTGAGGAATCCCGGCTATTTTCAATCACTAAAAATCATTTTATGATCTACAGTTATAGAAAGTTTTGGTATTGTGGCCTTTTTCAAGACTGTTCAAAAATTCAAAATTTCGAGGTTCAAAAATTTCAAATTTTTTGAACGTACACTATCTTGCTAATATCAGTGTTTTCAATCCCACCCGAGCTCAAAATGATTTTTAGTGATTGAAAATAGCCGGGATTCCTCAAAATGTAGTCTAAATGCAATTATCTTTAATTTCGAACACTCGTTCGGGCAAGTTTGAGCATTCACATTAAGGGAATGGAATCGGCTGGAGAGCCAATAATGACAGAATGTACTCATGATGGTCACTACTATTGATAACTATTTGAGTTCATTTCCAGGGATGACGTCGCCCTTAGTTGGATGGGCACACATTTTGCAAAAGAGGATGTTTGAAAATCGAAATTTTAGAAGTGAGAAAATTTCGTGCTCTTTCAGCCTCATCTGAGTTTTTCGATCGATAATTGTACAAAAGTGAGTGAACTGATCGATTAAAATCATAAATCTGCGAAATTCGATTTTTTCAAAATTTGACTTCCCGTGTTTTCGAAATTCGGAGCTATACTGCGGCCGTAGGCCTAAAATTGCAAAGTACAATTTTTATATATATGTATATGGCCTTAATATTCCATAATGTACAATAAAATTCACTGTTTGGTTTCCCTCCGAGCCGGCCTGATTTTTTTTGTACTCGTCCTTTCAGTTTTTCGTTCATGTTTTCCGAAGTTGGTTATACGGCTTCACTTTCAACATAAAAGTTGTTCTTCAGAGTTTTCCACGCATTTGAGCCCCGCGCCATCTCGGTAGCACATCTGTGAGCTGAAATACAGTATAGCCGGATGCAAAACCTGAAAATTCCTAAATGACGGTTCTGGGTCCTGTGACCTAGATTTTTCGAGAAGTTGGCTCAAGTGTATGCTACCACAATAATACGAACCGAAACAAAAAATAAAAGTTGGAAATTGTTTCCGGTGGTTAGATTTTTCCTCCACTGACTCATGATACCCGTGGTATATTTTTGGTGCAATTTTTTGGCTGTGGGCTTTTCTCATCAGCGTGAATCAATCTGCGAAATCTACTTTCGAAAATATTGATTTTGAGCTATGTCCTGAAGGGGCATCATTCGAGTCTCTCTCCCCTCCCCTCCCTCATTTCCCTACATTTTCCTCATTCCAAATCTCCATCTTTCGAAGGAGCGGTATCGTAGGGAAATGAGGGGAGGAGAGGGGAGAAAGACTCTAATGATGACCTCTAGGACATAGCTCAAAATCAATATTTTCGAAAGCAGATTTCGCAGATTGATTCACGCTGATGAGAGAAGCCCACAGCCAAAAATTGCCCCAAAATATTCACTTTGAAGGTGGTTTAGGCCGCATCAAAGTTGAGGCGACGTGAGGCGACTCGCCGCGACTCGCCACCCGTCGCCCGTTAGGGAAGCGATTGAGGGTACTGTATTATTTGTAACTTCAATTTAACTCGAATGTGAAATCTTTCCGTGGATCCTTACGCTGTCAAGACACTTTCCACTACGTCATCAGATAAAGCACTATACATTACTTAGACAGCGAGCCCCACGAACTCGGGGGTAGAGCGCTCAGAGGTAGAGTGCTCTACCCCCAGAGGTTGAGCGCTCTACGCTCAGAGGTAGAGCACTCTACACGCGAGAGTGCTGGGGTTCAATTCCCCATGCCTCCAGAAATGTTTTGCAATCCATAAATTTTAACGTCTTCATTGCATTTGTGCCCTGTTTGAAACTGCGTCTCATGCACAAATCCATAACTTCCTTTTGCTATTGCAGGCCCTTTTTCCTTTTGCGTTACTTTCATACTGTGCGCGATCGTAGATATCGTCGAAAACGCGTGATACGTGCAGAATGGTTGTTCATCGCTCTTTTGTATATCATTTTACGTACGCCCTCTGTTGATGACTCACTGCTAGAGAAGTAATTGAGCCGAGCTCCCCTCTTCTCCATTTCATTCAATAGTCTTGTCGTCTCGACGTACGGTTCGTCCCCTTTTTTGCCGTATTTTCTCTAAATTTTTGCATATTTTCCCTATTTTTCGACGACGTTTCACGCCTCTTTCACCTAAATCCTTTGACCTTTAGAGAGCTCTTTATCAGATAACACATTTGTTGGGGGGAGGGGGGGGAAGGAGTTGGATCTTTGGACTCATCCATCTTCTTTTGATTACTCTTCTGATTACTTTTTACTCATCGTGCGTTGTCTCTTGACACATCTTTCTTGAGCATGCGGAAAGTTTCGCATGAAGTCGGACCGCAACTCCTCTTTAGGCGCTTGCAT
The DNA here is from genome assembly GCA_036245805.1 of Pristionchus mayeri. Classification (NCBI taxonomy): domain Eukaryota; kingdom Metazoa; phylum Nematoda; class Chromadorea; order Rhabditida; family Neodiplogasteridae; genus Pristionchus; species Pristionchus mayeri. Next base: position 48,094,402 of record BTRK01000006.1, read on the forward strand.
TCTTCCCTTAAACTAGTCGCTACCGAGATCGTGTTCTTCGTGAATCTTGCATCCCGGATGGCCAGTCCTCCTTAGAAGTTATAAAGAGGACACCTTCGATACCTTCATGCCCTCTTGAAACGATTCCTTCCTTATTCGAGATCCGTGGCTGATACCTCCGAAGTCTTGCCAGGGATTGGGAGGGATTCTTGGGTCTTGATGTCAGTAAATGGACAAAAGGGAAGGGAAAGTCGCCTCCCAATCGGAGAAAAATGGGGAAGGACGACTGACAGAGACAAGAATCATCACATTTTACCTTACTTATTTATCATTAGCGAACGAACGATGTTATTTCTGTGAATCGTTATTTTCTCAAAACACAAAATGACTCATTGAAATATCACTGTTATTGAGACTGCTTAAAAATCGAGGGCATAGCTCAGTGGTAGAGCGCTCGCTTAGCATGCGAGAGGGCTGGGGTTCAATTCCCCATGCCTCCAGAAATCCTTTGCATTCTTCGAATTATATTTTAACAGCTTCATTACATGAGTCCTGCTTAAAACTAAGATCTTGCGATGCGACGAAACATTACCGATGTGGTATACAATCTCACAGTGTAGCCGTTCAAATATTATTCAAAGATTGCAAAGACTTCTGGAGGCATGGGGAATTGAACCCCAGCCCTCTCGCATGCTAAGCGAGCGCTCTACCACTGAGCTATGCCCCCGGATTGGCAGGATAGTATGTCTAAGCAATTTCTAGCGCTATGTCTGACGAGCCCATCAGAGTTTTTTTTATATTTGCTGCATTATTGATGAAATATTGCTGCATTTTCTGATTTGCAAATATGTGGAGCGTACTTGATCTTCTAATTACCCGGAGTTATCCCGATTTCATGGAACATTTGCCTATTTCAGGCATGGACAACGCTTGCCGATGTGCATCTCCTGGGCACCGGAACATCCTATCAGTCCAGATTCTCTGTGATCGAGAGTCGAGACGGAGTGGACACACACGTCACTCGCCCATGGCGAGAGTCTGCGATAGAGCTCGAGAAACGATACCACGGTCTCTTAATTTTACGCGCACTCTCACCGATCGACCGGTCGAGAGAGTGTGTCAAATAAGGAGAGCGTGGTATGGTTTCTTGAAATCTAGTCTGCGAGCAGAATAATGAAGAGTAGCGATTCGTGTTGCCCTTCTCTTGCGGCTCTTTCCATTTTCCAATTTTTGATAAACAAATCATCTTATACAACCACGTGAAGTAAACTTTTTTATCTCAGATTTTATGTTTTATTATTTGGCACACAAGTGGTGATTTCTTCGACATGCCGAGTGACGACTTTATTTCGTCTGACCTGAATTAAATTTTTTACTCAATTGACATGCTAACATATCCATGCTTCGTGATAATGTTCGTGATAACGTTTACACAATTCTTAAAATTTCATTTACCGGCCGAAATGGAAAGAGTGTAAGCCGAATTTCGCATTCTTGTACTTACCCATTGAGGGAGTAGACGCTTTGATAGCACTGCGAAAATCTAAATTGTGTTGTGAATGGTATATTTAGGAAACATCAAACCTTTCGATGTCCTCCGGTTTTCACAATGAAAATCATGGTGAAGTGCAGGGGGTCAGTGACGATTACAAGCTGAGAAATAATATAAATATATAATACCTATGTTCCTCGACAGGTAAACTTGGAAATTTTGCTAAACTTACGCTCAACTGGAAATTACAGTAGAAAATTTTAAAGTATTTAGTTTTATGCTTTAGTAGATGATCATTTATATATCCATTTTTCTCATTTTAAAATTCGGTAAAAAATTATTAATCGTGATTAAAACGCTCACAAGTGCTGCTGTTCTCATAACAGCCATAGTTGTTTCTCCGAAACTCTCGCTAAAATCTATGAACATTGTGAGAAAGAGCGCAGTCAGTGGAAGGATGATGTGGACCAAGGCGACGTGCAACTGCAAATGCAACACAATATTAATTTTCTTGACACGATAAGAGGCGAATCGCGAGAGAATCGACCATTTGAGGGGGGTCAGCGGCGGTAGGATTCAAGTTTGTCCTATCCCGCTACAATTTTAATTATAAGTACTTTGAATGATGCTCTTGAAAACTGCGTCGTCAGAATTTCGATATCTATCGTCATCGTCGAGATTCAGAAGGTCAAACATGGAACTATCACTTTTCGACAGTCAAATTTCGCTCACTTAAATGATCATAAATCCGCTCATAGTGAAGATAGAGGGCCGTTCTTTTTTTCCAATGAAAGCTACCATCATGCGCTACAACTGTTATGTTGACGTCATCATTCCTTGTGCTCATCCTGGTGTGGGGCGGTCGGGTTTATCAAAAGTTACGTAATTTTGGAAATCGTAAAAAAATATCTGGGTTTTCATGCTTAAGTTGTAGTACCTATATATGTCTAACTTCTCGCCAAAAATTTGGAAAATCGGGGTATAGACAAAAAAAGGGCTCGCTTTCGTGCAGCGACCGGAAAATGAGTTCAGGAATCGAATTCTTCCAAACCTTCAATAGCCACTATTTGTGCTCAAAATCATCCAAAAACATCGAAAAGAACATATAAAATTGTTTGCACGCATATTGTAGCACCTTCATTGGTCATACATTACCCAAAATTTGAAAATCGATATTTTGACCCATATCAACTAGGGGGAAGACCCTGATGCACAAAATGGGTTTCAAATAATGTAGAAATGTCCCTCTAAACGAATCAGAGACATAGGGCATCTATAAATGTGAGTTTTCATAAGAAGAATTCAAGAAAAGGCACAAAACTGTACAAAGTGGTCATAGAGGCTTATGGCTAGGAATATAGAGCAACTGTACAAAGTGGTCATAGAGGCTTATGGCTAGGAATATAGAGCACGATGAGCTAAACATTTCATCTGTTGAAAGTGAGTCCCTATCTTCTCGTTGAAGCGAGCTACAAAGTTTGGAATAAGGCTAGAATCCCCCGAGAGCGCGTGATCTAACCGTCTGGCGCTCTCGCCGTCTGACCTCCCTCTCCCCCCCCCCTCTATTTAGCGCTCCCTCGCTCGCCTATTCCGTGGTTTTCTGCCATCTTCCAAGCTCTGTAGCTCGCTTCAACGAGAAGATAGGGACTCACTTTCAACAGATGAAATGTTTAGCTCATCGTGCTCTATATTCCTAGCCATAGGCCGGACCTCTATGACCACTTTGACCTATTGTACAGTTTTGTGCCTTTTCTTGAATTTTTTTCGTTTAGAGGGACTTTTCTACATTATTTGAAACCCATTTTGTGCATCAGGGCCTTCCCCGTAGTTGATATGGGTCAAAATATCGATTTTCAAATTTTGGACTCATGTGATCATGTATGACCAATGAAGGTGCTACAATATGAACAATTTTATATGTTCTTTTCGATGTTTTTGGATGATTTTGAGCACAAATAGTGGCTATTGAAGGTTTGGAAGAATTCGATTCCGGAACTCATTTTCCGGTCGCTGCACGAAAGCGAGCCTTTTTTTGTCTATACCCTGATTTTCCAAATTTTTGGCGAGAAGTTAGACATATATAGGTACTACAACTTAAGCATGAAAACCCAGATATTTTTTTACGATTTCCAAAATTACGTAACTTTTGATAAACCCGACCGCCCCACACCAGGATGTGCACAAGGAATGATGACGTCAACAAAACAGTTGTAGCGCATGATGGTAGCTTTCATTGGAAAAAAATGAACGGCCCTCTATCTTCACTATGAGCGGATTTATGATCATTTAAGTGAGCGAAATTTGACTGTCGAAAAGTGATAGTTCCATGTTTGACCTTCTGAATCTCGACGATGACGATAGATATCGAAATTCTGACGACGCAGTTTTCAAGAGCATCATTCAAAGTACTTATAATTAAAATTGTAGCGGGATAGGGCAAACTTGAATCCTTCCGCCGCGGCGTGGTCGATTCTCTCGCAATTCCTCTCATAAAATAATAATAACAAAATTTGGACCAAAAAATAACCATAACATAGCTCCTCTTAACGTCTAAAGGCTCCAAAAAATTACATTATTTTTTCGATTTTTTCGGTTGTGATCGCGGTTATTGGATTCCAAGGCGACGCATGTGATATCTCACCTGCCACACGAAAATGCTGAGCAATTTTAATGTCATTGTTTGTGAGCGATTTGATGCCAATCTCTGGAATGCCTCCATGAAATAAGACCAACATTCGACCTACATCCGACCAAGAAACACCTGCCCAATCCACTCAAGGATAACGATTTTTCCTTCGAATAGCAAAACTAATAGGTACACGGCAAAATATTTACGCCGCGTATTATTTGACCTTTGAATATTCGTAGAGAATTCGCACTGAGTCCGCGGTAAGAACAAGTGGATACGGAACAATGATCGCCAGACCTGCCCCGAGAACATACAGCTCTGAAAACAAATTATATTTTGAATATTCCACTGCGTAGTATTTCAAATATTTTTAATTAATGATCTTAGAGAGCATCTGAAAGTTGTACGAATCATCAGGCGTCATGTGTCATTCAATTCGGATAGGCATATAAACTTAGAATTACCGGTTCTCCAAACTACTGAGGTACTGAGGATCTCCAAACTTTCCAAATACGATCAGTCGACCACCTTTTTCGGGCATCCAATGAAGCTCGCATGCCTCAATAACGCGTAAAACGTATCGACTTCCGTCATATTCACTCAAAGTGTGTTCACAAACGTCTTCGGCTAATGTACTTGCATCAGCACTGTTGTACCAGAATCGCATGTTATAATCGTGTAGCGATAGACCTCAGATATCATAAGAGCATCGTCCGCTTCTCTACCGTAGTAGATGCCGCCGAATACGTTCGCCCCGATAAGCATGTTTTGCAGAATCAAACACGTAGTCTGAGTCCTGAAAGTGCTCGAATAGAACTGTGCTTAGAATTGTGCTCAAACCTTGCCGACATGTCCAAGAAACTGTGTGAGCTGGAAACAGCCTTAGAATGCATTCTAACAAGTAAAAATAGAAAGCACGGAACGTTCAGCGCAAAGGGGATGATGCTAATGAACTGAAATCGCGGTATGTAATAAACTTAGAAGAACTGACACACTTGAAATGTTGAAACGTCGAGTAGATGGCAGAGTGGACCACCGCAGTATATTGCAGCATACGGAAGTCCGACATGCGGTCGCAAAGCGAAATTTAAGCACCAATCATAGATTATCAAAGTTATCTAAAGAAAATATTCGAAATGATTCAGATATGATCTGATGGTGCGAAGGAGTTATCTGGCCAACTCCCAATCATCTCCATATTATTTTTATCTATCGACAAGAGATTTTTTGGACGAAAATCAGGAATATTTGTCAAATATGTAAAACATAATGTTCCGGATGACCATTATCTCTCGACTTTCTTAGAGATAGACTTGCCGTCTTCAGCAGATATCCGATTCGTATATCCGTGTCCATTGTTTGCATTTCCCATAGCAAGTAAAGCATGGCCAGGTGGATTGTGAGGGAGTTGAATACGGGAATCCACGTTTGAACTCTGAAATATCGGGTAATGGTCTGACTCTCCTCGATTTGCATGCTCTCTCGTCTCTCTACCCGATGAGATAGTGTGCGGTTTGGAGAGAGCGAGACCTTTGCTAGAAATATCACGCCTCTCATGAGAGAATAGAGCTCGCTATGCAGCATCGGAAACTCTCACTTTGAGCTCTGTTTTCTTGTGTACGGTGAGAGAGAGCAAAATTGGAATCTGAGCTACCCCAACTCAATTTTTCGAGTTCTATCGATATATTAAAACCATTTCCTATAAAAAACATTTTCAACAGTGGAACACTTCAGGTCAAATTTCTCAAAAATGTATGTGAAGATGCAGCTCAAATGCAGTTCAGCGAGATCTTCCCAATGAGAGTTTTCGAAAAATATCACGCTATTCATCGTAGAATCGCCAACATCCAAGCACATGGAAAAGACTTTTTTTCTCATCGATTTTCGATTGACCCTGTATAGGGGACCTCTGAACCCGAGTAAGAGAGGTGGTAGATCAAAAGCCTCAGAATGGCCAAAACCGGTTAGAACTCATTTCACGATTTCAACTCCATTCCCACGATTCTAGCTCGATTCTTTCGTGAATTGCGTGAAATGCCCTATTGGTAGCGGAACATCATAGCGCCTAATCGCACACAAATCGAGCATTTCCTTGTTATTGCCAAAGAGCACTGCGATTACACCTGAATCGAATATCACCTAGCGCACCTGTATGATGATGATTGTAAAATCGGTCGTTCTGGACGCACCATACCTTTTTGCATAGCTTTTACCATATCTGACGTTTAACTATCAATGATTGCACACAAAATATTCATTCAGAGTCGTTATTTCTCCCAAATAACAACAATTCACCCTTGGATAAAGTCGATGAAATGGCGACGATCATATTCGAATCCGTAACGAAGCGCCGTACGGTTGCAATCCATTTGATAGTGTAGTGTGACTGCACTGATAAGTGTCGAGTCGGTCGCCACTTTAATCTCTCTTTAATTCCTGGTTCACAGTCGTCATTTATCAAGTTCCCAGGCACTTGGTAATTGATTTTATGAGATTCTGTGAAGCGGAAATACAAGAAGTTATTTGATTTCGTGCAAAAGTGTTTGATTTCATGACCGGAGAAGCAACAATTGAGAGGTTTCAATAAGAATTTAAAATATCGTATTTTGAATGGAAGAATTGTCAAGTTCATTGACACATACTACATGATAGGAGACAAAATACTAAAACTATTCCTGTCAGAGGTAAACAATTTGAAAATGCTTAGTGCTCAATTGATGACGTCGGCAGAAGTTTCATTCACCTCACCTCGCGGTTCTTGAAAATACGACAATAATAGCTAGTCTGGATGGAGCCATAGTGAACCCCACTTAGACTTTAGAGAAGGGCGAGATTCACAATAGTTGCTAACAAATTTTATGTATTTGATTCATATTGAGGAATGACAGACATCATTGTTCCAAAATGCGCATTTATTAACACAAACGACTTTTTTGTTAAATGCGCTGATTCTACGGTACCGCAGAGTTGCCACCCTAACGAAAGGGGCGCGGAGAGTCGGGGACAGTTGCATCAGGTTACCCCGGCTTTGAGATGGCTTTTCACCACTTCAAAGTGAATATTTTTCTATCTATAGTGCTTTTACTTAGACTTTCCTTCAATTCGGGGGGGGGGGGGGGCATAGCTCAGTGGTAGAGCGCTCGCTTAGCATGCGAGAGGGCTGGGGTTCAATTCCCCACGCCTCCATCAATCCTTTGCAATCTTTGAATTACACTTTGAGTGATGCCTGCTCTCTTCCCCATGTGTTGTATACGATTTTGGATCTTTCGTCGGGTCACGAGATCGTAGTTTGCTGCAAGACGCATACTATGAAGCCGTTAAAATATAATTCAAAGATTGCAAAAGGTTGCTGGAGGCATGGGGAATTGAACCCCAGCCCTCTCGCATGCTAAGCGAGCGCTCTACCACTGAGCTATGCCCCCGAACGGGCAATAGAGTCTGTCTTAGCAATTTATAGCGCTGTCTCATGTCTGATGAGCCCATAAGTCTTTTGATATTTTCAGCATTGTTGATGGAGCATTTTTTGATTTGCAACTATGCCGAGCGTGATCTTCTAATTGCCCGGAGTTACACTTCCCTTCTTCCCCCGCTTTCCTTTTTCTCTTTCACTGTCTCTCCTATGGTCCGTTGATCTTTGATTTCGGGAGTACTCCCTTCCACGACTAAGCGGTATCTATCTAACACTTGGAACGGTGACAGTATATTTGATGAGTCAGTCGGTATATTGGTACCTTCTGACATCTTCACTACTGACTGCTTGTCTTCTACCGGGTGCTGCAGTTGAGATGAAGTTAATTCCGGGTGTACGTGATTGGACACCACAAATCAGTTTGATGCCTTCTCCCGTGCGCGAAAATTTAAAACTTAACACTTCTTTTGATTTAACACTTCTTTTGATCGAAAATTTAACACTTCTTTTGATGGAAGGAACTTCTTTTATCCCCTCCAGTCGGTTCTCATGTTACGTCACACCTCGAATACAGAGAGGCGAACAATGCCTGCATTCAGACATGACTCCAATGACAGGCATAATGTTGTCGGATTAGTCCGGGCTAATCCCGTTTCACATTGCGCGAGCAGGAGTTTCAGACCATCACTAAGAAATGAGTGTAGCAGAGTAGCAAAATGTGAAGGCATTGGATGCTCGTTTCTCCCTATTCACTACAGATTTTCACTACTTTTTGGAAAAATGACTCTCATAATTGACAGCTTTGCTCATCCATGATAAAGAGGAGGGGGAGATGATTGAGCCAATCACTTTGATCTTACCGCCATCATGCGTACTTCTTTCCAATACTGAGCCATACTTTATCCCGCACTAATATGATACAATACAATAAGCAAAGATGTGATATAATCAGATAAAGATATGACACGGTATATCTTGATAGCAATAATAATTATCACGATCTTCTTCCACTCATTCTCATTGCTTTCATCATAAGCGGAGCAGGTGTCTTCCTTTGAGTGAATGTTCTTGACGGAATGGCTCGATCGGGGCGATTCTCATCTTCATCTTTCTTCATCACTTTCGACTCTATATAGATAATTTCGGGCAATGCACCAGCGTACGATCGATCGGATGGATGAGGAAGAAGCTGAAAACATGGAGAACGGATGATTCGAATGGAGTAGTGATGATGCAACAACGTGAAGACTAGTGATGCCAAATCGGCGCGCGCTCTCCTCGTTTCACACACTCTCTCGCTCTATCTGCCCGGTGAGAGAGCGTGTGAAACGAGGATAGCACGCGCCGATTTGGCATCACTAGTGAAGACTATAGTGAAAAATGAAACTGAATGCCAACTTCGAAAGATTGATGAACAACTGAATACTCACCTCCTTTCGAATGGCTTGAACGGATCGCTTCTCTTCTGTCTTCTTCCTCTCCGCCTCTCCATAGACAAAGTCAGCCAAGGCACCGGCATACGAGCGATGGGAGGGATGGGGAAAGAGCTGCAGGAGGAATCGTCTGACTCTCTCCAAACCACACACTCTCTCGTCCATCAGATTGAGCGAGAGAGTGCATGATATGGAGAGAGCGAGACCATTACTCAGCTGCAGATATTAGATGCTTCGCCGTTCAGATTTCAGTCTGCCCTGAGGCTACCTGAGACCTAGACGAAACGTAATCGCCAGTGTTATGAGATACTTAGGCTGGCCCAACCCCGCGCCATCTAGACAAGTAGCTAATCACCCTTTTTTGTGTGCGCGTTACAGGATTTCTGACCAATAACATAGGCGAATGAATACTCACTCCATTCCGAATAGCTTGGTCAACTCGATCTGAGAACCGCCTGTAGTTCTGCTCCGCCTTTTCATCATCGAATGTGAATGAGCCGACAACTGGTCTTCTCTTCAATGATGAATCGAAATGAGAAATTCGTCTTGCATCGTATAAATAGGAGTCTGAGCTGCTGCTGTAATGGAGTAATTCTCCTCATATCTAGCCATCCTTCTATATCTTTTCTCGAGTAGTCGTCTGACTCTCTCCAAATCCCTTGCTCTCTCCCTTTCTCTAACCGGTGAGAGAGTGCGTGAGGAGAGTCAGACCATTGCTAATTTCTTCTCAATATATCCCGAGCGCTCTCTCAATCACGCTTTCACCATCTGAGAGAAGGTTTGTAATTTATCAGTGATGGCAACTCTTGTGTAGTGATTCTGAGACTAGCCTGGTAGATGATGTAGAAGGAGAGGGGAGATAAGGCGTCTTTCCAGCCCACAATTCCGCCCTTTTCTGAGCGAGTGGACCGCGAGTCGGGTGAGATGAGATGGTTCTGAAGATCTGCAAAAATGGACAGATTGTAAGCGCAGCAGTCATACAAACAACTGGTGCACACCTTCATTAACCAACCATACTCTGCAATACAGTACTGGGTACACGATAATCTCTCCATTCTTTATTATCCCTTGCAACTAAGACGTGCCCTGACTCTAGACTACAGTACTTGTTGCCAGCTGTACTCACCTGATCAGCATTCTTCTTGATGTTTCTGGGAACTCCCATTTCCAGTAGCTTGCAAAGGTGTGTTCCGGTCGGCAATAAACTGAATCACAAAGTACTGCTTACTGTTATCATTAAAGGCAATATGAGTGACTATCTGAGAGAATCGAGCAATATCACCTATAGGCCGTACAACGAAAAATAAAGTGCTGCTTTTAAGATCTCCCTAGGGGTAACTTTTCACGTAGAGTTCGAAAATCGACCTTAAAAAGCCGTATCTCTAGCCACTCATTTCCAGCGTCGCGCTGTTGCCAGGTGGTCAGTTTTTGTAACTTATGAACGGCTTATCCAAACCCCGTAAATGCATAGTAATTCTGAAAGATCTCGACGAGATAAGCATTTTTGCTGCTGAAAGTGAAAGACTAGCTCATCTGTGAAAAAAGTTATGGTCATTTAAATTTTCAAATTCGCAGGCCTGAAAAAGTTTCAAAAGCTGTGCACTTTTAACCATGCTCATTCGATTCCTCGTGAAAATTTACCCGTATGTACATAATTTTATTTTATCCCAGTGGAAATAAATGAAGCTGAAAAACACCGAATTTGGCGCTTTTTCAAAAATCCGATTTTCTTCATATCGAAAATTCCCAAGTTTCTGGCCAGCCAACTTTCCATTTTAAATCGGAATCTTGCATTTGCCCTGCAGATCTTGAAGTATGCTTCGACATCAGTTAGAAAACGTACTAGAGAGACTGGCAACATATCAGTAAGTCATGATTATTATTGCTTGAAAATGGTTGACGAGAGCGAACAATTTTGATTAAGTGGGTTTTTACAAAGTTCGCGAACACTGAGGAACAAACTCATGTAATTTTCAACTCTCGCAATATAGATCTACTTAAAAACGGATGTAATATAACACGTACAATCAATTGAAAAATTGGTAAAATTTTAGTCATTGGAATACAAAAAATTATAAAATTATGTAAAGTATATTTTAAAAGCCAGTAATCGACTTAATTCATTTTTCGAAATTGATAAATTGTTGAAATATCAATCATTAACACTAAACTTTTTGCAAATAATAAAATTTTTATTTTCTATCCTTCGCAAAAATAGGTTTTCAAGCAATAATAATCATGACTTACTGATATGTTGCCAGTCTCTCTAGTACGTTTTCTAACTGATGTCGAAGCATACTTCAAGATCTGCAGGGCAAATGCAGGATTCCGATTTAAAATGGAAAGTTGGCTGGCCAGAAACTTGGGAATTTTCGATATGAAGAAAATCGGATTTTTGGAAAAGCGCCAAATTCGGTGTTTTTCAGCTTCATTTATTTCCACTGGGATAAAATAGTCATAAAATGCTCAAAACTGATTTGAAGTCACAGTGGATCGACTGAAAACTATAGAAAACCATCACAGAATACACGCATTTTCATATTTCGCGATTCATAAACCTGCTTTACCACCTCTCTTTTTTCCTGAAATTATGTACCTAGGGGTAAATTTTCACGAAGAATCGAATGAGCATGGTTAAAAGTGCACAGCTTTTGAAACTTTTTCAGGCCTGCGAATTTGAAAATTTAAATGACCATAACTTTTTTCACAGATGAGCTAGTCTTTCACTTTCAGCAGCAAAGATGCTTATCACGTCGAGATCTTTCAGAATTACTATGCATTTACGGGGTCAACATCATGAATGGGTTTCGGACTATGTCTCTAACCGTTCCCAGTCTCAACTGAGCCATACAGTAGGTGGTTGCGCGATCGCATTTTCTCCCCCGTTCTCCCCCCCCCCTCCCCCCCTCCTCTCCTCCTCTCCCTCTCCCTCGCTCCCCCCCCCCCTCCTGCCACCTTCCCCCCCCCCCTCTCTCTCTCTATCATCTCCCCTCTTGCTCCCATGTCTCTCCATACCAAGTTACCAAGTACTGCACATACCATACACATACGAAACGATACTGTGTCCATCTAAAGTGTCGAAACCCCGCGATTTCCTAATTTATTTAAAAATTCTTACTCGCAAGATTTTTTTCGACCTCCCTTCTCGCATTGGCTCGTGGTGATTCTTTCGACGAGCTCCACGACATCATCATTGAATTCCCGATATTCGACGACTCGATACACAAGACAGAGGTGAAAGTTCCGTCAATCAACCAAGAACGACATGTAAGATACATGTAAAGTAAAAACATTGTTCTGGATTTAGATGAAGGAACTTCCTATGTTTCTTGATTGTCCCAAAGTTCATTTGTATGCCGTTCAAGTTGCAGTTCCTTCTGGATGTCGAAGTCCTGCCATCCTGTGAAGCGCATCTTCCGATCTACACTAAACTTCCGAGCGGAGAGCTGGTACGTACTCACAAGAGTTCTAATTTGGGGTAACCATTCCATTATCTTCTTTGCCACTCAAATGGTTGTGGGAATTGTTCAATTATTTTCAAATATTTCTGTGTTACTACCTGCTTTATGAAACATTTAGCGTATTTAAGGAATGGACAACGCTTGCTGAAGTGCATCTCCTACGTACCGGAACCCCCTATCCGCCCAGATTCTGCGTGATCGGCAGTCGGGGCGGAGTGCACGCACTGCACTCGCTCATGGCGAAAGTCTGCGAGCAGTCTGAAGAGTAGATATCCTTGTATTGTCGCTCCTTTGTATTCCTCTTCGTAAGATTTGCACACACGCCAGCAGCATGGATCAGAGCATTTATAATAATTTCTGTATTGTATCTCCTTATCGTACCCTTTCGCTATTGCTTCCCTTTCCGTCTTTGATAAATCGTTCGTTCACAACCACGCTAAGTTATGAGTGCGAGGGTCACGCAATATTAAACTTCGAGAAACGATACCACGCTCTCTTCATTCTACACACTCCCTCGTCGATCTACCGGTCTAGGGAGTGTTTTAGAATGAAGAATTCAACTCAGTATTGACAGCTGGGAACAACTCGCTTAGACGTTTGCTTATCTCTTACCTCATAACAACTAATTTCCACTCAAAGCAAGAGAAGAAACTATCTCGCCTCGCCAATCCAATCGAATACAAAAGGGGGGAGATGAAGCATTGATGTGCCGGAACAACGCCATTCAAATTTAGCGGGGAATGATCTAGAACCGTGTTTCGCAGAACCCTCTCACCCTAAAATGACTCTGGAAACTCCTGTCCACACTGTGCGTTTCCAAGTTGTCCTTATGTTTGATTCCAATTTGTCTCTCAGTCCGAGTGGACTTTGAAAAATTTGCATGGTTCCTACTTCATACGAGAAATCTTGTGAAATGCAGAAACCGATCTCAAAGTTGGAATCGAGCATGGATACAATTTGTAATCGGATATCACAGCTAGTCGATTCCCAGTGTTCGTTCCAGATTAGCTATGGCGCAACACCTCCCTAAACAAAGGGGCGCTCAGTGTCTGCACTCGCAAGTGACACCTATTGACAGGCCCATAGAGATTAGCCCAGGTCACGTTCCCACGTTGCACGATTATCATTTCAAAGCGCAAAATGAAGGAATGAGTGTGGCATACTAGCAGAGGGGAGCTTCGATCAAGTGTTTTAGGCTAAAGTACACAAATTAGTCGGCTTGATATAGATCAAATTTGGCTCAACTTCTTTCTCTCGTTTTGTCTACTACAGTTCTCAACTTAAGTATTACTACAGCTGTCAGCATCTACTTTACATGCTACCCAGTTAGATCGAGGTGTGCTCCATTGACGTTCATTCCACAATTTCTGCTTGTTCCGAGAGTTAAATTTCACATGCATTTTCCATCGTCGCGACTCCAAAAAGAAATTCAGAAATTTTTGACTCGTTCCGTTTCTCAAGGATCGAACTACGCTCACTTCATTATGAGCGTAATGCATGCAATCTCTTTATCTTACATTATATCGAAAAGTATTCCCAAAAACATAATGTAGTAACATCGAACTACAATAATGATTTCACCATCATCATCATTAGTCTACTTTGAAGAACACGGGTCTTTGCAGCATGGATCCGCCGTCGGCTGTGATAATTTGGCCGACCAGAATCTCTGACTTTGACCGATCGGCGAGGAAGAGGATTACCTGGAAAAGATTCACAAATTTGCAGATTTCAAATTTTTTGGTTTGTTTTACTGTTCAAGGTTTAAAATAAGCAATGTAGGTACATTGTTGTACTATGTTGCTCAGGTTGATGATTACTACTGCTTCGAGCCTCTACGTACATACTACTCACTTAGATCGACATTAAAAATATGAAAATAAGGTTAGAACGAGCCTGTCCGATGTCCGCAGGCATTCCAATTCTCCCTAGAGGAACCGCCGGGTTTGCCGTCATACTTTCGTACATCTATAAATGGCGTTGCAAGTGACGTCATCAAACATACAGTTGAGAGCAATTGGTACTATTGGACAGCTCGCTCTCTTAGGCATCCCAAGATCACACTAAAATGTCGTTCGAACCTTTGCCTGCTGTTCGAGAGTTGCACCACATGTTGCAACAAAATTGGTAAGCACCGGGCCGGGACTGAAAAGCAAACATGCATCTAGGATTTTGAGCGAATTCAACATATACGAAGATTGTGGACGTGATTTGCGGTCTCTACATACGAGGGCATCCGCTACTATTTTAAAGCGTATTTACGCGAAAATTGAAAGAGGAAAAAGTCACTTGACTGAGTTGACCCTAATTCCACTCTTGATCAAACTGCCAGCCAACTGCACTGTTATCTGATCGAGTGCAGATTTGGAAGCAGCGTAGAAGGGCATCTGGAAATTGACGTCACCGTTAGTGAAAATGATACGCATATTGTTGAGGAAACGAACCCCGTTGAATCGGAAGTGGGCAGCGATGGAGGATACATTGATAATCGCGCCCTTTGTCTTTTCGAGATGCGGAGCAGCGAGTTTCGAGAGGCGAAGAACTCTGAATTCGCTCCGGTGATAAAGAAAAAATGAGGTAGTAGCCAAAACGAACGGTTTAACGTTGAGGTCGATCATCTTATCGAAGTCATTCAGTGGCATCTCCAGAATGGGCGTACCCATCGCTTTGAAGGTACCCCCGCCCGCATTGTTCACCTAAATGTTTCATGTTATTCGCTCTGAGGCACCCATAGTCACGCCAACCATAAAATTTAAACTTCAAGGGTTAACTATTAATGATCGTGCCACTTCCACAGCTGAATATGACGTTTTAACGAAGACTGCTTATTAATATTACAGCAGACTGTAAATGGCACTCGTATTTCCAATGTATTACGATGATGTGCATCATAATATGGTATGGGATGAACTTTGACTCACAAGGACATCGAGTCTGCCAAACTTCTCCACGGTAGTCGCAATCAACTGCTCATTGAAAACCTCGCAAGTGATGTCACCGATTAGCTGGAAATTGTAATTATTTATCGGACGCTACAAGGATGCTTCCATAAATGCAGAAATCGCGTAAAAATGTTTTTTTTCGCAATTCTAGTAAACAATGCATCAACCTCAAACATCTAAAATAAAATCAAACCTCGAGTATATCGTCCGGCTTCGCTCCAGCTTCCAGGCACAACTTCTTCGTTTCCTTAAATGTTTGGTTTCTTGAACCCTAGTGAAGGAGCGAAATGGAAACTAAATTTAGAGACAACAATGGATTTATCCGATATTAATCTATGCCATTTTCTATTTTTACAAAAATGAAAGAACGAACCTCTAGTGCGGATTGGCTTCTGCCCGTAATGGTGACTTTTGCGCCCTCCTTCACAAAGATTTTGGCTGTTTCACGGCCAATGCCATTTGAGGAACCTTGAAAAATAAGTTTTTTTGCTAGCTTAGAATTTTGATTATTACATACGCTTTCGCAAATCATTATTATAAAAATCAAGAAATTCGGTAAACTGATTTCGAATATTAGCATATTGTGGCCGAAGAAAGCCCTACTTTTCGTATTTGTATAAAAGTTCATCACGTTTGAAAACAAAACTCGATCTAGGTCAAAATCTGATCGACAGCTCCTTGAATTGATCGGACCTTTATAGTCATAAACATGAAATTACGAGAAACGTAGTGGATAGGCGTTCTCATCGCCCTCATTATGGGTCCTACATTAGTTGTTTCAGTGAAATCGGAGATTATTAATTTTTCCTATCGCTTCTGTACCTGTACTCTTCAGTAAAAATATCCCGCTTACCGGTAATAACAACGACTTTGCCGACGAAAAATGACATGCCTCCTATATATTCTGAAAAAAAAACTTGCTCAACAAATAGAAGCCAGGTGAGACTAAATCAACGAGCGAACACAAAGAACGCCTTGCATTTAGGGATGATCAATTGATGCGAGGTAGCAAAATCAGTCGAAATCCGGCGAAATCAGGCGAAATCCGGCGAAATCAGACGAAATCAGGCGAAATCAGGCGAAATCAGGCGAAATCAGGCGAAATCCGGCGAAATCAGGCGAAATCCGGCGAAATCAGGCGAAATCAGGCGAGGGAGAAGCGTAGCGGAATCGCTACCTCTCATCGAATGGCTATCCCTACTTGCGTTGATGCGCCGCGTTACTTTCACACAAAATGATTACACGTTCTTGAAAAGAGGAATGCGCGCGCGTTTCATTCACATCGAGGAGTATATGTGCCTATTGGGGATGACAAAGCATAAACTAGAACTGGCCATGAAAGGAGAGAGATGAGTAGAACGAAGAGATTACTATTGATAATCGGATTGAAGAGTGAGATAGTATGAGAGAAAAAGGGCACTAGATCGAAAGATCACCGTCCGATGATCATATTCCAAGATAATCAAAAATGAAACCCTTCTGTAGAACTTTAACAGAAACATTTTTGGCACTTTTGGGACACGAAACGACTAAAATTGGATCGCGCATGCATAGAACAGACGCAAAAATAACTAAAATAAGAGTTAAATAAGAGACTCCTTTGCGCCGTGCAATTGTTGATAAAAAGTTCATGATAGGAGGGAGAAGTGAGAGAAAGAGTGGAAAAGAGGGAGTGTGATTTCTGTAGGATGAGGGAATGCTCCTTCAAAGAGCGTGCACACATATTTTTGTGGGATGAAAGGAGCATAATTCAGGGCTTCAAACGATGAGTGATCAGGCACAATTTTATAAATAGCTAGGCGTCCATTGGATAAAAATATTTTTTTTCAAATGATTTCGCTTACGCCTTTTCGGAAATAACGCCTTCGCTTTGTATTGTACGAGTTCATTGAGGGACGCAGATACTAGTCGGTAAATAAAATTTGGACATTCCATATTTTTGGATGAATCATGTTTCATATTATATCTCGGCTTCCTCGTGCATTACATACATATTCTCCCCAGATTTCCCCAGATCTCCGGATTAATCTCGAATTAGATAGATCCGGATTGATCTCGCCAATGTACACGTGGTTTACCCAAAATAATTTTATTTGAAAGCATCAATGAACTATTTTTTAAAATTAAAATAAATAAAACAATTCTGGATGCATGGGGAATTGAACTCCAGCCCTCTCGCATGCTAAGCGACCACTGAGCTATGCCCCCGAGTTGCTCGCATGGCCTGTCTCAGCAATTTAAGCAATTTTCTCATTTCTCCTCTTCTCAATATCAAGCTCATGAGTGTTTTATCACCTTGGATATTGAAGAGTAACGGCTGAGTAACGGTAGAGTCGTGTAATTAGGCTAATGCCCACAAGCTCCTACGTAATCCTAAAAATTGTCCGCTTTTCCTCTTTTATTGTCTTGAGGCTACAGCATCTCCTATTTTCACTGTCTCTATTAAGGTGATACTTGTTCACTCTTCTCCATCTCAATCGTCCTTCTACAAGTCCTGAATGGTGAACGTTCTACAGTATTTTCACAGAAATTGCAGTCGAGTTTCCATAATCTAGAACGGGTTGGGAAAACGCCTCTCGGATACCCGAGCTTGGTTATCTCTTTCCGCTGATGAGTCTAGGTGAAGGAGTTTATGAACTCCCACTCTCTCGACTAATGTCGAGAAAAGACTGGCTAGTCGAGAAAAGAGATTTAAAAGTTTCAAAAATGCCACGAGCCGGGATCGAACCGGCGACCTTTAGATCTTCAGTCTAACGCTCTCCCAACTGAGCTATCATGGCTTGTTTCTCACGCGCTCTTCTACCTCATATCTCCGTACATTCTGTAGAGTATTATCGAATCGTAATCTTTCCAACGACTACGACAGTATAGACATTGTTGTGTATTATCTGTACGATGAGGGAATACTCCTTCAAAGAGCGTAGATGCACATGGTTTGGGGATGGATTGAGTAGGATTGAGGGCTTGAGGAGTCACGATGTTTTGTACAATATTCAGTGATGAGCGTGAATTTGTGTATCGTTTTCCATTTATTATCATATATTGGGTATTCCAAATGTCCTCGCACTACTACAGATTTCAATGTCTCCGTTGCTGGTAAAAGTTGTCCTTAATTTATCTAGATTTCAAAATAAGATTTCGTCTCCACTTTGCATTTTTCCGCCTCCGTCGCTACGAGAAAGCATTTGAAACGAAGAGCGAAGTCCAAAGTGAAATCTAGCTTGGGCTAGCTTGAAATTTGGAAACACTCATCAGAACAGGTCGATTCACAGTGTTTCACAATTTGTGTATTTTCGAAATCGATGGTTTATCCCAATTCGTGATGGCATTTATGCAATATCCTTCTAGGAAGGTGCATCAAGTAGCTCTCCGCTTCTGCACTTTGCCTCTCCTCCTGTTGCCTTCTCGATCCAATCGCAGTATTTCCCAATCCTTGTGTAAATTCCTGAAAATTAGAGAGTACCCCAGGAAAGTAGGCACTATGTCGGATGAGAACTATGACGTCACTCCGCCGTTGATATATCAAAGTCGGCATTACGTCATAGTTTCTCATCCGACCTAGTGCTGGAAAAGCAGCAAATGATTACCCATCCTCCTCGCGTTCTTTCCGGTTATTCTCATTGTCACTGAGCTCACACCGACCTAAAAGGAAAACAATTACTATTAATAATAATAATATTATTATTAATACACACAAAAAGACAGAATCATACCTGGTACCATCGCCCACTCTCCGAATAGAGAACCAGTGGGCCTCCGCTATCACCCTAAAAGGGAGTTGGATAATAAAGTGTAGGCCGAAAACTGATCGCACCGTTGAGCTCGTGTCCATCGGTACCACCGCAGATGTGGGTTTCTACGCCGTTAAATCGTTCACTGAAAGGGAAGAGTAAGAACATGTAAAAATACAATAATATTGGTCTCACCCGCACTCTTCTTCGGGAAGAATAGGGAAAGATGTTTCTTGGAGCGTCGAAGCATACACGGGCGAGCCAGCATTGCGATCTGTTCGAATGACGATATTTGTTTATTACCAAATATTATTCAGGATTTCGCACTTACAAACGTACCATTAGTGCTCCTAAAGCGCACCATAAATACGCCACGAACGCACTGCGTGCGCCACTAACTCACCATTAGTGCGCCCAAAGCCAGTCGCTACTCCCTTGGCGTAGTCAGGAATCGTTGCATTATCATTCGGAATACACACCGGTGAAGCAGTGTCGTCGAAGTGGATTGGCTCTTCCAACTGATAGTTGAAATACAACTCTTGGCAAAGATCAAAGATCACATATACCTCGAACAGAGCTATGTCATTCAACCAACTTGTAGGAGTATATGCTGGAGGGGTCGTTGTATTTTTGATAGAAACAATCTGAAGCATAGAAATCTGATGTGTGCATGAGGCGTAGTTTTGAGAAATGATATCATGGTCTTTTCATTCTCTCACAACTCGACCGTGTGAGATATGTAAAGAAGTGGCGATTAACCGAATTTCGATTTTTTTTCTGCTGTGCGTCCAACTTGGAATCAGTCTTGTCGTGACTTGGAAACCACTCTGATCTGTCCACCTTCTGTACTCTATTTCATCTCTCTTGTAGTCTCGCCCCCTCGCTCTGGGATCCAAGTTGGAATCACGTAGTTTTCCAAGGTGAATCCAGCTTGGGAGTCGGTCAGAGATACGAGATAGCATGTAATAATAATTAAAAGAGATAGAGGCTTCCAAGCCGCGGCCAGAGGCGCTACTTGGAGTTATTTGATTTCAAGTTGGACGCGCACACCAGAGTTGGCACAACCTATTTTTATTTTTAGTTTATTTTATTTATTTATTTTAAACCTTTCTGCGATCGTCAGCTTCAACACTGGCATACGTCACGAACATTTGATGACTGTTCCTTCTGAAATAGGCGCGTTCAAAAAATTATTATTTAAACCACGAACAGGCAATCAGCCGCAGTGAGAATCCAGCGGGCGGCAATTATCGATCCTTCAAGAGAAAATTGCTTCTTTAAATACGCGTATTTTACCTCCGCAGTACAACACATTGTTGGCCACTATTCCAACCTGGAATTACGGTTGGTTGATATTGAATTATTAATTATTAATTACCTGCCATGGCCACTTGCCCAGCGGGGAGTCATTCCCTCCGATTATCTAAAAATTGACGGAGATGGACGATCTGCATTGAAAATCTTACCATGGACTTGGTGAACCTCGTTTTTGATTGGCGTTTTGAAATCCCACATTCGTGCATGTCGGCCGAAACCATGTGATGGAGAAGAAGAAGGGTAGAGAGTACCGTTTTCATAAACATGTTCGATGATGGAATGAGCTGTCAATTGGGGAAAGATCAAAATCTTGACGAAAGTGCAGCTAGAAGTGATTCGTTTAGCCAGAGGGGTGAGGAGATCTCGTGAGGAAGGGGGACAAGAGGAATGAGGTGTTGAACGAAAGAAAATCAGTTTTATAGAAATGTCTTAACATTTCAGACGTGGCGAGTGACACATCTACACGAAATTCTTGCCATTCCATTTCTCCGAAAATGTGTCATTTTGTTCTCGTCATTCTTCCTGAAATCATCGATAGAATGCGATGGAGGAAACCCGCATAATAAATATTTTCCCACCTATCTGTTTTCGTCCTCATTTGATTTAACCCGTGAATTAACCGTAAAACGGACAAATAAATGGCAGGAGTACAGAGTGAAAACAACAGCAGCAAAGGCTGTCGCGGGCTCCATTTCTTGCGATAAAAATTCAAATTAAATTAGCAACATGCTTACAACCAACAACAGCAAAGTTTATGGGTGTCTTCTTGTGCAATATTTGCTCTTATTGTAAGAAACCCTGAGGCTCTTCCAGTGGAATGACAAATATTTATCCCAGCATGAAAATGATCACATCTATGCTTCGTCAGCGGCTGAAGGGGCATCAATGAGTTCGGCACTCCTGCACTTGGCTTCTCCTCTCGTAGTATTCTCAATCCAATCGCAGTATCTTCACACATTTGTAAACGCCCCTGAGAAAATGACTATGCTCAACGAATAATTTATATTTTCAACCTATTGGGTTGCTCCCGTCTTTGCCATAGACTACGACTTGCTCTGAACTAACTCCTACCTGAAAGTTGTGTAAACAAGAAATTGGTAACGTAGACAAGCAAACCGTACCTGGTACCATCTTCCGCTCTTGGAGAAGAGAACCAACGGTCCACCACTGTCACCCTTAAACCAGAAATTTGCTATAACTGCCTAAATCCCCACTCTGCCAATTAAATGCGCTTGAGATCCTCCACATATTGTATTGTGTCCCCGGAACCAATTCTCTCTGAAACTTCTCGGTCGGAATCACAAAAAAAAGTATTTTTTCAGAAATAAATAATTTTCGAAAATACCTGCACACGTCTTCGGGAACAAGCGGAGTCATCGTTTCTTGCAATTGCGCGGGATTAAAATCTGCATGCGATATAGATGTTTTTTTTCAATTAACAGTAAAGTTGTCGTGATCGAAGACTGCAAGCCGTTCGTTTACTTCCTTTTACATACACTAATAGCCTATTTCCTATCATTTGAATTTGCATAAATAATATGCATCCACCTACATATATCGCTAAAGTGTCAAGATTAGTCTCAGATTCAAGGGAGCTTACCACCAGCACTCCCGAAGCCAGTTGCAATACCCTTTGCATAGCCAGGTACCGTCGTATTCGCGGATGGAATACACACAGGAGAAGCGGTTACGTCGAAGTGGATTGGCTCGTCTAACTGAAATACTTTAGTCGTTGTTTTTACTTCATTTGAGAATAACATTATGTGACCTCGATCAGAGCGATGTCTGACACGCTTCGAGTGTATTCTGGATGAATGGTAAAATTTTGGACGGAGACGATCTGAAGTTGCATATTCGTATTTTCATTTATGATTAAATTGGGGGGGGGGGGGGGGTGACAAAAGCAAAAACGACAAAAGCACAACTCGTCGCCGTTCGATTGCGATTGGACGAAGCGACATGGGAGTTGGTTCATTGTAACCAGTATGTGCTCCCCTACATTTACATATAGACGGCTTGTTACCAGGCGATTTTGAGTTTCTCTCCACATCTATGTATAGGGGTTCATGGTCCAAAATTCGCAATTTGAGTGGAAAATCATGGATAGATAAACATCAAATGCCGTATCCAATCGATATGCTAATACCCCAGTATCTACTGTAACTAAGTAATATATGTATCGATTGGTTACGATATTTGGTGTTTATCTAACAATGATTATCCACTCAAATTCTCAATTTTAGACCATGAACCCCTATACATAGATATGGAGTGAAACTCACGATCGCCTGGTAACAAGCCATCTATATGCAAATATAGGGGAGCACATACTGGTTACAATGAACCAACTCCCAAGTCGCTTCGTCCAATCGCAATCGAACGGCGACGAGTTGTGCTTTTGTCATTTTTGTCACCCCCCCCTCCCATTAAATTAACCTTATTTCTACCTACTGCTTCAACACTTCCATACATCACAGTTCGTTTTATGTCCGCTCTTTTTGCCCTGAAATGGAAAAAAGGGCTAATAGTGAGGTAATGGTGAAAAGTATAGGTGCAGAAACGTCAAACGATTTTATAGTTATTTAAAGAATATACAAACAGGCAATGAGCAGCAGTGAGAATCCAGCGTGCGGCAATTATCGATCCTTGAAAATAAAATAAAAATTAGTTTCGAATTTCGATTATTTATACCTCCACAGTACAACAAATTGTTGGCTACTATTCCAACCTAGAATTACGCCTGGTTGATATTACTTAATTATTAATTATTAATTATTAATTACCTGCCATGGCCACTTGCCCAACGGGGAATCACTCCCTCCAATTATCTGAAATTGGTCGGAAGTGAAAAAACTGTAAAAAATACCATGGACTTGGCGAACTTCCTTTGCGAATCGTAGATATCAGCAGAAATCATGTGATGGAGTAAGAGAAGGGTAGATAATACAATTTTCATCAGCATCATCGATTCTGGAATGGTTGAACGAAAGAGAAGAAGTTTTATAGAAATGCCTTAACATTTTAGACGAAGCGAGTGACTAATCTACGAAAAAACTTTCCAATTCATTTCTCCGCAGATTTGTCATTTCCTTCCTTCATTCTTCCTGATATAATCGATAACATACCAGGAAACCCACGTCATAAAGGCGTTATTCATCCTCCTGTTCGATTCCCTACTCATCCGTTCTCGTCCTGATCTAATGGAATGGGCGAATCAAAGCGGTAGACCGGACAATCGCTCGGACAGGAAAAGAGATTGAAAACAACAGTGGGAAAGGAACAAGGATTTTAAGGTTAAATGACTGATTTATATTGTGAAATATTAAGTAGAATGAATGCGTCCATCGTTTTTTCCTCGATATTTCTGTCTATCATTGAATGATAATGAGATTCCATTACAATTCGAAGACAATAAGTGATCCCGCCCCTCCCACTGACGGCGTCTTTACTGGCTCGGAGTACAGGATGACTGCGTGCGCTGGCGTACTTGTTCACTAATTGGAGATTAATTCTTATATGTCACAGATTCGTATGTCAAAATCAGCGAGACCGACTTCAATGGGGCCAAGATCAGCTGAAGAGAGCTTGGAATCAGGTGAGTTGAATGAATGATTGGATGCAGTATTTATGCAAACTATGGATTTATTGTAGGTGCTGAACCCGGTGGTGGTAGGTCAAACATAGCTCTATTTTCAGTAGCTGGAAATAACCGAGTACCGTGAATTTTGTCCTGAAGATTCGAGACTTTTGTGCTGGCAAGCACTGCATATCAATATGCGACTGTGAGAGTGTCCTGGGAGCTTCCATGCCGAAAATCGGGAATAGAAAAATGCAAGTGATGCTGCGCACAGTGGCTCACGTCGGTATCCTTCTCTCCACCGCTCCGTACCACAGACCGGGCTGTTCGATCAGGCAAAAAATGTCGAATCCTCCACAGGAGGAAATGGTATTTTAGGAGAAAAATGTGCGTTTTTGTGGAAAAATCAGTTGGTGCATCTTTGATTTGAACGTGGTCCCGGTGTTACCTTTTTATCGGCTACTCGCATTTCTCACACTGATGGGTGCTATTCAGCTCTTCACTAATGCCAGGACATTAATATTCAAAATATTCAATATATTCAATATTCAATTAGCAAATGATAAAAAAATCAATTACCAGGATAATCCGACGCGAACAAAGCAGGAATAATCAATCTTGCAATGTACTTTTCAATTCACGTCCTCGCCCATTTTCATTTTCCACTCATTTTCGTCTCTTCTGACCGCCGTGAGCAGTCTTCCGTCGTCTCGCTCGTTGGTACGGAAATCTATAGATCATCAGGGCAGAATAGGTGACGCTGCTTAGATATCGAATGCTGTTATTGTTGATCGCTCAGCTTCATAATCGCACCTTCCCACTTCATAATTTCAGATATGGCACTGAATCCTCTCACCATCAGTGACAAGCTGACTCGCTACTACGATACGCGTGTCAGATGGTGAGTCATTTTTAACTTACGGTAGATAGACAATCGATGTACTCGTGCAGGTATAACTGGGCGACCACGACGTTGTACTTCGGTCCTGCAGGCGACCTGATCATCGACACTCCCTCCCCAGTCATCGTACGATATTTGGTTCTTACGGTACCTTCCCTGATACGGTAGCTTCATGGACTAATCGATCGTTTGCAAGATAAAAAATACTTACATTCTACCTATAACGACTCTTATATTGCAGAAAAGGGTCCGCGTGACTGGCGACTTCCAGATGACATGCTCACTGAGTGAGGACGGAGATCTCGGCATCGTCCTCATCTTCGATCGCCCCATTGCTTACAATTTGTCTGGATTCGAGATGGTCGTGGTGAGTTTTTGTCAAATGTTGTTAATCTAATTCCTGCAAAGTTACCAACAACAATCGAATTATGTGAATTTGCACTCGCTCCTGATCAGGTGTTGGGTAGCTTGAAATGCTGTGAGTCTGATAGTAAAATATTATTGAATGATACATGAGGATTATGTTGCTCATCCTCCATTGTTCAGCCGTTTGCTTGCAGGGGCCCGACCACGTCTTCTCCGAGGTGCTCGCCAGGCTGGCTAAGATGACCATCGAGGTTCGGCATACTGTTGTCGACTGTCAAATCATAACTGGAAGCTTACGGTAATATTCGATTGCAGAGTGGCCACAGGCACGCATGGAGTGCACTGGCTTCATCCCCTGCATACGACCCCGCCCCTCCCACCGACGGCATATTCACTGGCTGGGAGCACAAGATGACTAGGTACACTAGCGTAATTGTTCTTAAAATAGAAGATTAATGCTTATCTGTCACAGATTCGTAGGTGGTCAAAATCAGCAAGACCGACTTCAATGGGGCCAAGATCGGCTGAAGAGAGCTTGGAATCATGTGAAATGAATGAAAGATTGAATATAGTATGCATGCAAATGATGGTTTCGCGCAGGTGCTGAGCTCTCTGGTGCCGCCTGATCCCGCCTTCTGAGGACAAGGATTACATTCCTCGTGATTTCTCCCTATGGATTGATTTCTATTTGCAAATAATGCTTGGTGATGCATGCTAATATGTCAAAGCAACCACATTATTACAAACAATTAAACAAGTTCCCCTCATCTGTGATGTTTTTAAAGATGCCGCGATGAAAACATATTCTATTCGCAACCGGGACTACTTATTGATCAATGAATGTTGAGAAACGTCGGCAATTAAATCAATGGCTATCAGAAGTTCCAATTTATTCTAGTATCCGATATGGGCTTGTGACAAGGGTACGTACTCGCAAATTTCGGTAATTTTTCGGTAGTACTCGCAAAATAAGTGCGGAAAAGAATAAGCACTTAGTATCATTTTGTATCATTACTTCCCTAACTGATGGTGAAAACAAGCAAGGAAAGCGGTAAATCGTGTCGCTTATTTTGCAACAGATAAAGCCCACATAATAAGGCATTACTCATCGAACTCATCGGTACCCCCTCGCCTTTTGTTGTCACCCCCCCCCCCCCCCCACCATCCTCCTTATCTAATTGATCCGGTGAACCGCAGCCGTAAAAAGACGGGACAATCGCTCTGGGCAGGAAATGAGAGTGAAAACAACAGCAGAGAGGAAAGGGACAGGGATATCAAGTGCTGACGCTAAGAAATCTCTCGGAACAAGTGGATTTAAAGCCATGAAGGAGGAGGATCATTCATTGTTTTATCCCTTCAGCTGACCTATTGAATAATTTTGCCTAGTCAGGCAGCCGTCCTCATTCGTGTCTACACTACTGTAAAATCGCTTGCGTTTTTCTCAGATGCTAGCGTTTTTCTTGATTCTCTTCTCACTACTCGCGACTTCTTCCGCTCAATTCAATTGGGGAGTTCAACCGTACGTTCCCGTGACACGACTACCCCAAGGCAGCATGGACGGTACGTTATTCAAGGGTTTGCAAGGAGTGTAATCACATAGTTGAGTTAGGGACAGCTGTACAGGGCGATATTTTCATTTTCGTAACTACGGTCGTTGTTTCAGGATGGGTGTTCAACGGCCGCGGAGGTCTCGGCAGATATCAACGTCACTCGGAACGAAGAGACAGCATGGGATACTACAACGATAATGGTACGATCTCATTTTGATTATTCTTATTCTTATTTTTTTTTCTTTATTCACCAACATTGACATTGGACGGGAGTTACGCGATGATTAGGCAAGGTGGTATTTTGGCTCAGGCGAGCTTGTGGGATGGGGATGATCATGGGCAACACATTCGAAACGATTGCAGGTCGGTTCAACTACAACGCTCCCCTGGTCTTCCAGCCACTCTACGGCAAATAAGAACTCGCCCGGTCTTCGGCGTCGCATAAGCGGTCTACCGGTTGTACACACTCCCTTTCTTGCGATAAATTCGAGTCGAGATTTGTTGTGCAATATTTTATCAGAATCGCAAACTTTCCTGGAAGAACAGTATTGAGGAACTATCTATTCTAACCTTGAGAAACGTGATTGAAACTGTCTACTTGCCATCTATCTACTATTTTGTAATAATGAGATATCGTTACAATCTATAGAAAATGATTTCTTATTTTTTAAGAAATTGATCCGCATGGGCTTTCTCACTACCCTCGCAAAGGGGTGCGTCCAACTGTGCTTGTATGGGTGCAAATAGAGCTTTTTTGGTGTGATCGTGTCTGAATTTTCGCCGGGATCTCTCGAGATAAGCGCGAAAAGTCAAAGTAACAAGGGGAAACGCCCTTCTCGAGCCCTGATAATCTCTCTGATCACTCAGGAAACTCTCCGAAAAGCGATTTTTGATGATAAACGGAATGGAAATGTCAATCTTGGTAAGAGTGGGGGCATGTATTTAAGGGTGAGGACGAAAGTTCTGATCACACTTTCAATATGCTGCTCTCCATTGGACTTGCACTCATTGTTCTAGGCTGTGCAGGTCAGTTGTTTTAGAAAGCCGTGCAACAGTTGCATCTCAAACTGATTATGTTTCAGACGGCATGGTCACCTTCAACCACAGTGCAGTCATCGACGAATCCGACTTCCAGTCCAGCTCAGTGCGTGGAATTTTCACATTTCATTCATTCTTTTGGTCATTAAAATCAAAATTTGAGAGTGCGCAATAAATGAATGCCTCATTTTTACACCCATTTATGGATGTTACAGAAGTAAGAGGATGAGAAGATGATTGAATTGCGATTGCTTTTTTTGTGAAAAAATTTCAACTTTCAGGTGTCGGTTGTCGGACTGTGCAGCGATTTGTGTCACGTCTACGCCTCTATCGCTCCTGAACACCGAAGTATCGCCGACAATCTGCTCATACAAACGAACAAGGGATTCGTTTCGTGAGTGACTATCTTCGAATTATCTATTGGTTTCATGTTATAATAGCATCGTTTCGCAAAAAAATATGTCGATTAACCAATAGTTTAGGGTTTCGACAGTAGCCGATTCGACAGTAGAAGGACGAGAAGACGGGAAGGAAACTGCCTCTGGAAATTAAGGTGAATTAATGTTGCTATAATAGCTTAGCGGTGATCGTTCGCAGATACGAAGGGTCACGAGTAGGGATGACAATTCAAGGATGAGAAAATGCGAAAAACGATTGTAACAATTTAGTGAGTATGTATATGTCAGCTCTTGCTTGAAGAATGTGTTCATGGCATCTACTAGCCCATGTCTACGCTTAATTAGCAGATATTTCATTTCTCATTTGCATAGTATCTCCAAAAAATTGAAAATGTGCGAAAAACACCCATCCTTTAGGGAGGATTTGCGAATAAAAAGGTAGAATGCTAACATTTTTAAACAAGTAAGTATGGAAAAATGATCCTTAATAGATTTCGAATCCGCTGGAATCAACTCTTCCCTATGTTTCCGAACAAATTTTCATGATACGACCGATCTCCTGAGTCGAAAAAAATCGAAATAATCCTTGAATTGTCATCCCTAGTCACGAGTTCGACCCCCGCCCGCGTCCACAGATCCACCCAGACCAAGGGGGTTAAGAAATGTTGGTAGTGATTCAAAAATCACTATAAAGAAATCCCCAACCACGTGCACACAACACGGGCGGTTTGAAGTCTCGCAACAGGCCACTGGTTTCCAGGATAGGATCTAGTTGCTACACAGACGATGGGGTGGCAGAGCCCGCCCTTGTGTGGAAAAATGCCTACCTTTTACTTCTGACCGGCTTGCGTGCGAACTGAGAAACAATGAAAATACAAAACATAAAAATAATAATAATAGAAAAAACTTAGAAAAAAAGCCTTTTTCAGAATATTGCTACTTTGACGATCACTAATGCCAATCGAAACTATGCTTCTGGAAACATCGTACTTTACGTAGTCAACCATAACGCAGGTGAATTCCGCTAATTTTGCCAGAATGAAAGTTTTTTTCGATTTTTCAATAGCAATGTGAAGATATTTTTTTAGAAAGTGTGTGTAAAATTGAGCATGTTCCAGAATACTTCAAGACGGCGGAAGTGTACGAAGCCGTAAACTTGGATAGAAAACCTAGCTTGGCCAGTGTGATCACAGTCCTCAGCGCACGTCCATTCACACTCAGAGAATCCAACTACATGGTGTGTTTTCGAAAATGAAACGGACAATAAACTACGAAGGGCTGCACAATAATAATAATAATAATAATATATTCAAAATAAAGACTAGAACCAGGATTGCAGTCTATGGGAGTGCGCGCTAAGCTGGCCGGATTCGACACCCTCGATTCTACCACGTGCCCGGATGTGTACTCTCTCTCGTGAGTTTACCAGCATAAATTAATCAGAAACTACGATACTTTGAATTTCGAAAACAAATTTTTACAGATGGCTTCCGTTTCCTGGATTCACAATGACAATCAACGCCCCCATCATATCGCTCCTCTACGATCTCAAGCAGTTTCCCTACCCCGCTGCAGAATTGAAGGCATTCATCGGAATCTGTGAGCTTTCTTCGACATTTGAGAACATCCGGTTCCCAAAGGATTGAGAGGGAGAGCATAAATTAAGATAGGGCGCCCAAATTCTTGGTGAATCTTGAAGCTGAATTTTCAGCTGACACGCACCAAATGGAGCAGAACGGATTCCTCGCATCGGCTGGTTGGCATGGATGCGCAGGCAAGCTGGTAAGACGATGAACGCATTCTTTCACCTTCGCCCACGACATAGATTATTTTTGAGTATACAACAGTCATAATTTTCAAAGAAACACGTACCAATCCAGTTTGTACAACGACACGATGGGCATGATGCAGTTTCTAGCGGATCTAACGATGTTTGCATTAAGAAACAATTTAAAAAAAACAAAAAATTCGACAAATTGCAAGAATTTCAGGCCACAGGATGTCACAATCAACGTAGAAACCAATGCTTCCACGCCGAATGACGTCGTGGTAACTGCTTCGAATGGCACCGAGATTGCTAGGTATGTTCTCACATAGACTGGATATCTCAGGGGAATTAATTCAATAGGCGAATTCAGGCTACTTGTATTGGTATGTTCTGCTTTTTTATTGCACTTTCCCGACACATACATATGTTTTGTTGCAGATTCAACAACGAAAGTGGCTCGCAAGCTGTGGTGGAGGTCAAAGATTATGTAAGACGCTTGGACAATGTTCGAAATTCGTGTTACCATTCAGTTTGCATAGTATTTCTTTAGAATGAGAGGCAATAGTTATATTGAATGTAGATACGGTGTTGTGAATTCCTGAAAATATTTTAAAATTGAAAATTTGAGTATCTGCAATTCGCATGGACTCCTCAATTGAACACCCACTACCTCGTGAGATACAATTCTACTGCCAAGCCGAACTATTGATTTCACATTTTTCTTATTCAACATTTCGCTAGTGGAATAAAGAGAATGGACACCGCATATTCGTTACCTCGTGAGATACAACTCTACCGCAAAACCGAATTAGTGAATAATGAGAAGGGCGCGTGCCGGCTTGACAACATGAATATCAAGTCGAAATCGCGCCAACATCACTACTGTGAGGAACTGCGTCATCATAGTTTCATAGCACATCCTATCTTGTGGTCTGAGTAGTTAGCAGCGACCGCTGTGGGAATTCGTCGCCAACTAAACGGTGCTTGAATGCTTCCTTCCATTCAGGAACTAGGCCGGATGAGAACTATGACGACATGCTGCCCTACAAAGGAGGCATGACGTCATAGTGCTCATCCGACGTAGTGCCCTAGTTATACTCATAACATGAGTGGTTCCCGATAACTTGGTGATGTTGCGAAATCGTCGTGTGCACATGTGCATGTGTTAATTGCACGGCGATTCAGGCTGTTGAATTTTGTTGCTTGCCTTTGCCTTGGAGAGCGCTTGCGTGACAAGCGCGCACCTTCGTGCACGAGTGCGCGCACTTCTGTGGCGGGAGTTTCGAAAGAAAAGGGGGCGGGGTTTCTTATCAGTATATTTATTGTTTTTATTAATATTCGATCGATAATTTACGTTAATTGATTTTTCTTATAAAATAGAAAATACAAGCGCAACATATAATTAGCTGGGAAAGGCTAGCCGACATCAACTGAGTGGCACCGCTGCGCGTAACCGCAACGCACCACGCCGCGGGAATATGAACTTAAATTCGCAACGCGTAACCGCAACGCGCGATACATTTGAATCCTGGATCCCCAAAGCGAAAAGGAGAGGTGGAGCTCCGCCCATTTATGACCGTTTCTAAAGCGGCGGAGCGGAGGGCCGTGTTGAAAGCAGAAAATAATTTTGCACATTTCATATTTAGACATTCTACCAATATATTATGAGCTAAAATAAAAATATATATTTTTTGAAAATTGTTCCCGATAGTGTCATTCCCCCCCCCCCACTGACTCGTGATAAGTGTGATATGATATAATGATAATAATAATAATAATACAATTCTACCTTTGTTCCCTCTTCATTTTGCCAGTGCCTGGAGAAACGAGCGATGATTTGCCTAAAGAGGCACACTGGAATAATCACGCTTAAGCACACTTTCGGAACACAGTTCAGACACGCTTTCTCCATCGACCGGGAAGAGATTGCAAGAGAAGGGAGTGAGACGATGATGCATTTCTCGTTTTCTATTCCCTCCACGGCGTCGCGTTTCATGGCTACTCTTTGCGTATAGTCGGGCATTTCCTTATTTGATTGCCCGATAAAGTATATCTCGCTTGATTATGGCCTCCGACCATAGCTGTCCACGCCGGCGGCGTCGGCAGGGGGGTGGGCAAAAAATCCATGACCCCCGGTTCATGGTAGGACGGGGGTGGGCACAAATCTTGCCCACCCCCGTCCTTCCATGAACCCCGGGTCATGGTCAAGAAATCGATGGTAGGTCAAGATTAAGTACTGCACCAATCAATAGTACAGTACTTCCTGATACCGTATATAGCTACCGTAACCCTGATTACCGCGGACTGATTTTTTTTCAAAAAATGAAAATACCGTACCCTAATTTAAAAATCAAAGTACCGTAACCAATCGATAGTACAGTGCCACCAGATACCGTATCCCACTACCGTAACCCCGACGATCGCGAACTAATTTTATTTTTAAGATGACCTCGTGACGTGCACAATCGGTCTGGTGTCGTGAACGATCGATTGTACAGTACCCAACTGACTACCGTAACCCAGTTCCGTGGGTCAGATCTAGTTCCTTGGGTCAAACATTTTTCTAAAAATCCAAAATCATTTTCTAAAAATCCTAAATCGATCATAAATTGGTTCTACACTAATTAGAGTTACGGTGGAATATTTCAAAATAATTTTATAATAGATTTAGAATTTTTAGAAAAATTTTTGACCCAAGGAACTAGATCTGACCCAAGGAACTGGGTTACGGTAGTCAGTTGGGTACTGTACAATTGATCGTTCACGACAACAGACCGATTGTGCACGTCACCAGGACATCTTAAAAATAAAATTAATTCGCGATCGTCGGGGGTTACGGTAGTGGGATACGGTATCTGGTGGTACTGTACTATTGATTGGTTACGGTACTTTGATTTTTAAATTAGGGTACGGTATTTTCAATTTTTGAAAAAATCAGTTCGCGGTAATCAGGGTTACGGTAGCTATATACGGTATCAGGAAGTACTGTACTATTGATTGGTACAGTACTTAATCTTGACCTACCCATGACCTACCATCTATTTTTTGACCATGACCCGGGGATCATGGTAGGAGGGGGGGGGGGGGGGGGGGTGGGCAAAAGACCATGACCCGGGGTTCATGGGTGGACGGGGGGTGGACAAGCGCCGCCAGCTCTGGACAGGTATGCCTCCGACCGTCGTTGCGTCTGCGAGTCTGCGTGCAATATTGCGCAATCGGGGGGGGGGGGGGGGGGTGACAATTGCTCAAACGACAATTGCTCAACTCGTCGCCGTTCGCTTGCAATTTGGCGCAGCGACTTGGGAGTTGTTTCATTGTAACCAGTATGCGCTCCCATACATTTGCATGTATTACTCTTGTTACCAGGCGAACTTGAGTTTCAACGTATAGGGGGTTCATGGAAATTCCTAAACCACTAAACCTAAACCAAAAAAAAAATAAACCTATACGTTGATTTGGAGTAAAACTCAAGATCGCCTGGCAACAAGACATCTATATGCAAATGCATGGGAGCGCATACTGGTTACAATGAAACAACTCCCAAGTCGCTGCGCTAAATTGCAAGCGAACGGCTACGAGTTGAGCAATTGCCGTTTGAGCAATTGTCACCCCCCCCCCCCCGATTGCGTCATTCTCGTTGCTGAATGAGAAAGACGGGAATCCTCCGCGTTGCCCACACTATCTCTCTTCCCATGACCTGTTTATCACGGTAGAGCTGATTTAAAGTACCCGTCCGGGGAAAAAAATTTCAAATTCGCGGGAAGTCCATGAACAGCAATATCCTAGTGCGCAATTTCAAACAATGCACTGTATCATACTGTAGATCCTGAATCAAGGGGTTCTGGCCAAGAGAAGTATTTCACGGTCATGATCGATAATTGTGTCATGGTAGGTCAAGACTAGTTACCGTACCCAATCGATCGTACAGTACTCCCAGATACCGTATACCCCTACCGTAACCCAGAATATCGAGAACTAACTTTATTTTCAAAAATTCAATATACCGATTCTACAGTACCCATACCGTAGCCCTGTGTACAGTACCCCTTGCTACCGTAATACACACCACTGCGGTCAATCGTAAACCGACTTTTTCCAAAACATTTTTCATTGAGTTCATTCTTGCTCTATACGGTACCCAATCGATAGTACAGTACCCAAGTAACTACCGTAACCCTGTTCCTTGGGTCAGATCCAGTTCGTTGGGTCAAACATTTTTCTAAAAATTTCAAACATTTCCCAAAAATCCAAAATTGATAATAAAATGATTATACAATAATCACATATACGGTAGGTTACTTTAAAATAATTTTAAAATCGATTTTGAAATTTTATAAAAATGTTTGACCCAAGGAACTGGATCTGACCCAAGGAACAGGGTTACGGTAGTTACTTGGGTACTGTATAATCGATTGGACACTGTCCCAGGGCTTTTTAAAAATAAAGTTAGTTTGTGATAATCGGGGTTACGGTAGTGGTATACGGTATCTGGGGGTACTGTACTATCGATTGGGTACGGTATAGAGCAAGAATGAACTCAATGAAAAATGTTTTGGAAAAAGTCAGTTTACGATTGACCGCAGTGGTGTGGATTACGGTAGCAAGGGTACTGTACACAGGGCTACGGTATGGGTACTGTAGAATCGGTATATTGAATTTTTGAAAATAAAGTTAGTAATCGATATTCTGGGTTACGGTAGGGGTATACGGTATCTGGGAGTACTCTACGATCGATTGGGTACGGTACCTAGTCTTGACCTACCATGACACAATTATCGACCATGACCGAGAAATACTTCCCTTCTCCAGAACCCCTTGATTCAGGATCTACAGTATGATACAGTGCACTGTTTGAAATTGCGCGCAAGGATATTGCTGTTCATGGACTTCCCGCGAATTTGAAATTTTTTTTCCCGGACGGGTACTTTAAGTCGTCTTCTCTAAATTGTTCGTTCGCAAAACGTTATTGTCCATCATGGCTGAATAATTGATCCTGGTCATTCATTAGCGCTTTCCCACACATTTCGAACACGTGTGCTCTGTTGGATGGAGAGAGAGTGGACTATTGCGATAGGCAGCCTGGACAGTGTGGCTCATTTCTCAGTAAAAGTTCCCTTTCTATTTTTACATCCTTCCGCTGAGCAACCTTTTTTTTTAATTTTTAAAAATCGCTTGTCCTACAGTTAGACTCCGCAAGCTTCGCCGACTCGGCACTAACACTTTACCCCGCTAAAGCGAGACAAGAATAGCACAGTCTTCATTCTCATCCAAATCACTCTTTTAAAAAAGATTGGAAGCTCTTTTCATCCTCTTTCGAATGAGCCTACGAGGCCCTGGAAAATCCTTCTCTAAGTAGGTCAGCATACAAGTTTTATAGAGCGACTTGGCTTAGAAAACTATAAAACTCGTATGCTGACCTTCTCAGAAAAGGATATTCCAGGGCCTCGGAAGCTCATTCGAAAGAGGATGAAAAGAGCTTCCAAATTCATTTTAGAGCAAGCGATTTGGTTGCGAATGAAGACTGTGCCTCTTCGAATTCGAAGCGCGCATGGCTGACAACTCTTTCTGCTTCCTCTCATCCCTCTCCCTCCCCTCCCTTCCCCGTCTCTCACCCGGAGTGACTAGAGAGCAGCGTGCCTACGAGGGAGCTCCATTTCTTCCCCTGTAGATCTCGGCGAAGCCCTACCCGATTGATTCGAGAATTAAAACGACAATTGAGAAATAGGCTCCGCCTCTCTTTCTCTCGTCTCAATTTTTGGGCATTTCATGTTATGCTCAATTGAGCCACATTTTTTATCTCTTGGCATAAACATCTTGGCTTAAACATTAGATATCAACCTAATTCAAAAAGTATGGCCCTATTCAGTCCCATAGGACCACATTAACCGCACAATTAGGCCTGTGTGACGATTTCGGCTAACCACCTTTTGGTCCCTACCAACAGTGTACATATTTTAAATAGTGAAGGCAAACCGAATTTTAGGTCGTCTTGAGTTCATTCTTACTCTCGTGTTTAATTACACAATGTTGGCTAACCTGGGCCCAATACTCGCTGATTTCACTTTTTTGCGACAAAAAATATAGTGAAACTGCAATATGTTTATGAATTATTTCAAGTCAAGCAATCAACGTGTTCTATTGTCAGAATGGCTCAAGAATTGTCCCCGATCGAGCAGCTTCCTGAGGAAATACTACATGAGATCATCGACAATGCTCCCGAATCGATTCTAGTTCTAAAAAAAGTTAGTAATTTTCAGATTTATTACAATTAACGACGTTATTCTGGTAATTGAACTGTTCCAGGTGTCAAAACTGTTAAATGATCGAGTAGACGCGTACGTGAAAAGAGCTAGGATCATTCGTCTTCTCGATCGATTAGATCTTGAGTGGGTACAGGTCAGTAAACTTTTGTCGGATTGAGATCAACATCGTCAGTTTCATCAAACTAACCGTCCAATAACAGATGTTCGTAGCTGTGACTGAAATTTCAGAACAGACAAGTGTTGAAAGTGCTATAAACGCTAAAACTATTGGCGTATGTTTTATATATTTTTGTTTCAAAACTTAAACGTCACTCTAGATTGGAGATGAATTATGATACTCATGCTTTTATACACATTTAAAAATAATCGATATGCATATCCTTTTAGGAGGATGTAACGCGAGTATCTTTTGGCCTCCCTCTGGACAGAGTGGATCTATTCAAACTTCGACTCAACCATTTTGTGATCAGAGAAGTATTTCCATGGAATCGGATCGATTCAAGGAATCCTGATGGACGAAGCATTGAGGTTATTTGTTTCTGTTTCACCCGTTTTTCTTCAGTATTTCAATTTTATCTTTAGCATGTGTTCCATTTCAGCCGTATAACTGGAAATTCCTTCTTTCGGATGATCCTTTGCAATATTTTACATTCGATTTCGTTGCGACGGAAGGCTTACTGGACAGTCTGAACAGATGTATCGGTGGGATGAGTGATGCATCGTACAAACAGGAACTTGGAGAGGTGAACACATATCTATACATTTGCTTAGTAACCACTACAACGACATAATATAGTATGACAATATACATGCTCTATATTTAGGCACGCCTATACGCATGCGATTCTCAACCAACTTTTCGTGGACAACAACAACTCCATTTTCGGAAGCTGCTAAAAGGGATAAAAATTTGCGAATTTCATTATGGTGGAAATATTTCGAATGATGATGTGTTAGTATGAGCTTCTTTTATTCAAAAATGAATCGCGAATTTCAGCGATTTTATAAACTATTTTATTGACGTGCACAATGTAGACCATCTCAACCTGCGGCTTATGGAGACAACAGCTTCTGATCCAGGTAAGACACCATTGCGAAAACAAACACTCACATTTGTTACACTACTTGAATTGGTACTCGTTATCTCTAATCTCCTCTCTTTCAATCTCAATCTCCTCTCTGAAGCAGCACTTTGCCTACACAATTTCCAACCATCTGTTTCCATTTTAGTAGAATTCGAGAAAATATACATCACTCTCCTCCTATCATTATCTCTTTACCTACACTGCTGATATATCGTGGAAAATTAAGAAATATTTACTCGCATTTCGAACTCTACACTTCAGTTAACGCACTCCTTTGCTTCTCGTCGCGTGTTCACTCTATGTTCCTCAATCAATACTTCCTATCGGCAAACCATTGGACATACATGTTCGGCCTTCAGAATGGTGACTGGGCTGATACTATTCTGGCTATGCTTGGCAGAGGTATAAATTATAGTATAAACAATTAAAATAATAGTAATAATTTAATAATATGATTTTAATTAATATTTTAATTATTCAATTATTTATTAGACATGAAGCTGGAAACGTTGCGTATGAACGGTATGGATGTTCCTCAATGGCTTTCGCCTGCTAGTCAAGTCAAACTCAAGCAGGTACTACATCATTTTGTTTACGTCTGCAAAATGGGCTATTTAATGCTTGTGCAATGTTGGCCTGATTCTACACAAATTGGGTATATTCGTAAACACGTCATTGCACTGCTTCTCTTGTCCATATCAGTTGCTTAATTAATAATAATAATAATAATAATTAAATTGCTTGGCTTTCGTTCAATACAATCATCTTTCATTGTGTTCCTCACTCTCTCCTTAGTCCGATGTTTCTCCGAGAAAGTAACTTGCCGAACCCTACTTTTCAGTTCATACCGCAACTCGAGAGGCCCGTGTCATTCGAGGCTTATCACAGATTGCATCGAAGTTTTGCTGATTACATGGACAGGGGATACTCTGTTAGAGGTGAAATGCATTCCATAAACTTAACTCAAACGCTCCCCATGAACATCATTCTTTCAATCTTCGATATAAAAAATGTCGAATTGTATATAACTATTCACCAAAGTTTCAGCTACTCGTGGCGGAATGAGCATCCAGTACTGTTCTCGACGTTCTTCCCGACCGATGAGTGCAGCCTCGAATCTAGTGATCTCCACATCGAACGACGTCTAGGATATCATGCATAGCTGTAACCCAGCCCGTTTTTACGCTGTTCACTTTTGTTGTTATTTGTCATCCTGCGATGTTTCAAATTACGATCTGTAATGCAGCTCTCTCTCGAAAAAAATGTTGCAAATAGAAATGATACGGTCTCACACTTGTCGAGAAAGAAGAAAGAATGTGCCGAATACTAAGTAGGATCCAATTATGCCTGCGAGAGCCATTATCTGCAAGTTAGCAAAGATTAGTCGATCCAATATCAATTTAATTATAATCGAATTTAATTAAATAATTAAATAAATAAATAAATAAATGAATAATTAATTAATTAAATAAACAATAAATTAAAATCAAACAAATATAGCTGCAGATGCGAATGCAATTATGTATTCAGGAAATGAAGGGTCATAGACAAATGGACGATAAGTCGTCTTGTCCAGTAGATAATGTAATGAGGCGTAATTCTGAAAG
The DNA here is from genome assembly GCA_036245805.1 of Pristionchus mayeri. NCBI lineage: Eukaryota > Metazoa > Nematoda > Chromadorea > Rhabditida > Neodiplogasteridae > Pristionchus > Pristionchus mayeri. The sequence continues at coordinate 48,133,348 of BTRK01000006.1, forward strand.
AAGTGCGAGACATGATACCGTTTTCAATGAGTACGCCTATCGTCCTCGAGAATTCCAAATAGACCAGAGCCAGAAAATCGCAATTTTTTGTTTGCCAGACCGTGTCCAATATGCTCGATTCTTAGGCAAACGGCCTTATATACTATGCTATTTGTTGAATAATACTCACTTTTCGGACAAATTCCGAGCCTCCTTCGAGACTTTGATACATGCTCATGTGCACGAATCCAGGGATCGAATAGATAATAAAAATTATAACACGAAAGATGCACCGGGACTTTTGCTGATACATAATTAAACCAAATATTGTAAAATAAAATTAAAAAATAACCGAAATCGTACGATGTCTTCTCATGCCTAGAATGACGATGAATTTGTAGTGGAAGCAGTAAATAATGGCCACGGCCACCCACGCAACCAACCAGCACATTAGTATCTGCGGTGATGATCGTTAGTAGAGTTCGAGAAACGAAACCAAGCTCTCTTCATTCTAAACACTCTCTCGGCCGGTCGTTTGGCGAGGGATTGTATTGAATGAAGCGAGCGTAGTATCGTTTCTCGAACTCTAATCGATAGAGTTTCTTTTCAAGATATTCTTGCGTGATTTTCGGGTAGGTTTCAATTGCGCAATTTGCAAAAGTGCGCAATTCAGTGATGAATTTGGAACACTTTATTTTTCACCCACTGTAGATTTCTAAAATGACCAGTTCTAAAATGTTACACCTCCTAATCTTTACTGTACAAAGTATGCAATATTCGATTCTCACAGTTCCCAGATGACCACTGAATCCAAAAACGGTGCATAAAACACCATTGCAGAGGCCTCCGAAAATCGGAAATCGATTAATTGGAGCAAAGAGAAAACCGAAATTCAGATCCACAAGAGTGATCGAGATCTGAATAAATCTTGAATTATGATTGAAAAGAATGAAAAATATTTTCCTGGGATATTGTGAATAAAGTTAGGATAGAATCGTCAAAACAATTGTCAAAACAATTGCAGGAGAGGTAATTATCGGGCACTACGTCGGATGAGAACTGCGACGCCATGCCGCCTTTGATATATCAAAGGCAGCATGACGTCATCGTACACATCCGACCTAGAGTCCGGTTATCCAACAAAAAAGCAGACTTGCCTGGAGGATAATCATATATCGTGCGAAGGGGCGGCTAGCTGGCGGAGTTTTCGTTATCATCAGATAGATGGCGAGGGCAGAAAGGGAGTGGGTGAGCAGGCCGATCGAGTGGTCGTACACCGGCATTGCAGTGTGCCAGAGGGGATGCAGGAAGAGATTGGGCATAGCTGCTGCTTCTTTCGGCTGGAATCTCGAATCGGGAAGAGAAGACTTCGGGTTGGAGGCGGAGCTACTGAATGGGACTTTGGAGCAACCAGTCTCTGCCTCCAGGCTGACTTTATGGACTGAATTCTGGGAAGAGGAGGAAGGCAGGAAAGAAACCGGCTCCAGATGAAAAGGTAATGAGAGAAGTTGCACCTGTGCGTAATAAATGTCGCAGATATCATTGCATATATGCAAAGTGATAATGACTTCCGCATTCTTCGAAAGCATTATTTGGCAGCGTTGTATAGGCAGGGGATTCAGAAAGAAATTCGAGATTTAATTTTATCGAATGCCAGTCTGTCTTCAGTATGCAACTAGTGATACACGAAGTGCTTCCATTGACTATTGTTGTGGCTGGCGCTGATTATCTCTCCACATAGCTCGGGATGAGTAGGGATTAACGATGGTCTATATATGGCCATTAATGCGCGAGCTGCCTCTCACAACAACAAGCAATGCACCGACTATCTGCTCTTCTACTACTTGCTACGATCGGAGGTGCGCTTTATATGTGATTAATCAGTAAAAATATTAATAATTATACTCGTAGACGCAATGTACTAAGAGTGAGAGTGATTCTTTCGATGATAATAAGATCAATATCACTTATTTGTTTATTGTGCTATCAAGCTGCTCATTATTTTCCGTTTAGTTTCTTCATCGGCTTCGAATGACTCCTTCATCCCTCCGTTCGTCACGATGCTTACTGAGAAGGTATTTTACTTCAAATTTTACCTTGTTACAATTTCAGGTGTATGCATTACCATTTTATTTTATTTTTTTGCCATTCACATCAAAATAAAACTAAAGGGCACTGCAAGACGAGTGTCAAGTTGGGCGAATTGGATCTGGAGTGTCCGCCTTTCACCCGACCTATTTACCCGCGTTATCTAATCACGACTACCATTTCCCCGTCCCTAATGAGTACATAGGCGCCTTGGTGAGGCGGATATGGCGCCACAACTGGGAATCGTTTCCCTACCATTCCCCCATCCACGGCGTTTTGGTGAGGCATCACTTGCAGATCAAGGAAGAGTTCTTCACCATAGCGAACAGCACTGAGCTGTCCCCTGCCCAGATAGACGACAAGATTGCGGAGTGGGCAAGGAGGAACGGGATCGAGGTAGAGTTTGAGCGACAGTGACATGCCATGCTTTACGCGTTGACTCTAGGGTCACCCCTCTCGGGTATTTCAATCTTTTTCAGGCGCGCGAAATTGCATGCAATTTCGAGAGACAGGCGCTCAAAGATCAGGCGTTTGAACGAATGAAACGACTGAGAAAGGCTACCCTATTTCTCATCACTCGATCAGTCCATATATGAGGCCATTCGCCTAAGAATCGAGCAGATCCGGCCTGTTCCGGGACAGTAAACAAAACTCGATTTCCCCTTTAATTACCACCAAAACACAATGTTACAGGAAATCGAGTTTTTTGCTGTCCCGGCCTTTGCTCGATTCTTTTTGTACAGTCTGATTCCATCATTTTCGATATCCTCGGCAGACAAATCAGCCAACTTTTTTAGAACCTTTTAATTTGAGGAGAAGTTTCGCGCGTTCGACCTCGAGCGGCGCCGATACCAGAATGAGACACTCCAGAAGTTGGATGAGGTCGTGAATAAGCTTCCCTCCGCTGTTGATAAGGTAATCGATTTTCTTTCAAATTATGGCAAATATCTCTGTTTGCTGTGACAGTCTTTACATCGTCAGTAGACTTTGAATGGTGACGTAACCGGTTATAACAGTTTGCTCGTAATATGTTGCGAAAACTCATTCGTAACAGTTCACGAATCAAGTGAGCGGTTACGAGAGTGGTGCGACAAATCGTTCAAATATGTTTCATAGCAAAAAGACCTCAATGCCTCAAAAATCGTGATCAATTTGGTAACCGGTTACGAGATAAACAAATAACCAGTTACGAAGCCGCTTCAATAACAGTGAAAATGAAAAATGAGTGGTTGGAAAATTCGATCGTAACTGGCCAGTCTAATCGTCAGCTGTACTATTTATAGATGCGAAATCTCATCTCATCAGAAGCTCTTTCCGGTCGGGTGATCAAGGCCCAACTAGCGGCTCTCGTCCATTCAGTCTCTTCCGAGTTGCAGGTGATACTAAGGACTAAGTACTAATCACTAAGTACTAAGTATTAGGTACTAGGAACCAATCACTAAGGACTAAGCCTAATGAGAACGGATACAGCTTTGCGATACAAAATATTATTGCCATCAATGCTATCAATCTTTCCCAAACTAATTATTGATGGCGCTCGACCAGTTCCATTGATATATGGGTAACTCTTCGTCGCTTTTTTTCGAGTGAACTCCCTGATATACTCCTTCCAGTCAATGGTCGGTCAAGTGATGGAGCCGACGGCGCGAGTTGCGAGTAGGAATGAGAAGACGTCTCATTAACTCTCTCAATATATTTCGTCGAATAAAATTATTTAATTGTCGCATTAATTTGACGCATTTCTTGTTTGAAAAGAATTGTTTTATGAAAATAAACAAAATAAAATGTGAGAAATCTGACAAAAAAACACATAATTTTCTCGAGAAACTCGAAATGCATTTGATATCTGGAGAAGCGATTGACCTTTGATCGATGATCTGAAAAGATGACAAGCAACAATAGCTTGATTATCTCCACTGCAATTCGAGAAAACTGTAGAAACCAAGAGCCAGTTCAACAATTCAACACCGTCAATTAACAATGAATGAAATGCCAATGGGTGAACGCTCGACAGAGAAAGAACACAGGTTAATGTCATTTTCGCCTGTTTGCAACTTTGATTCCAATTAAATGTAGTTCAATCGAAATTAATGAAACTTTTACGGAGTATAAATGGAGCGCTTCAAACTGAATGATATACTTCTTCTACCATTCCCTCTTCTGTATCCATTCCGCTAATCATGTTTGTTCTTATCAGGATGAAGTTCTTCTACTTGCTCTGCCTTCTCGGACTTGGCGCAGTCTCCCTCGCGCAGGATGAGGTAGGAGCTAGAGATCAAAGATCAAATATCCTAAACACCAAATATAAATGTTCTATGGAACAGTCGTGCAATTATCTATGATAATTTACAGGATTTTGACCTCTCTCAAGCTTCGGATGATTCCGACCTCGCTGGGCTCCTTGAGAATGTAAGAATAGCGTAGTTCGTCTAGATTTCCTAGATCAGAGAACGAAAGAAAGAGGGGGAAAAAGTTCTCCCCATTATTCCTCTTCCAAATCTAGCACATATTGTGCGCATGTTAGGCATACCAGAATACAATTCCCTCGGTTATTAAACGAAAATGATAGAACGCCCAGGATTAACGTTCATGGTCTCATTGACTCAACATTGTTGAACATATTCAGCAGGATGACGCAATTCCCGAGGACGACAACGACGCTGCTGATGCTTCTGAAGACGACGACGTGGCTGATGTCGGAGCATCTGGAGACGACGACGTCGAGACTGAAGAGTTCAGGAGAAGTTCACGATTTGAGACATCATTTACCTAATTCGATTCTCCTTGCAGCCTTCTGAGATCACTGCAGCTGCTGCAGATGAGCCCGAATCTGATGCCGACATCGAGACCGAGGAGAAGAAGGTTTCTGAAATATAGTTGTTCAAGATGTATAGCATCGATTCATATCCCGTCACTCCCTTCGCTCCTGTCTACCCTGCTCATCCCGTTTTCCCTCCCCATTTCCATAATCACAGATTCGGATGCCATTGCGCTGTCAAGAAGGTAATTACTAATATAATCTATCAATGGAAGTATTGAATTTGAACTCGTTTCAGGCTTTCAACCTCGGTTTCAAGAAGGGACACACCGTCGGATACGCCAAGAGCTTCGAAGATGGAAAGAAGAAGGGAGAAGAGATCGGATTCGGAAAGGTTCTTTATTTAAATTTGTATCATTCTTTTGCATCATCCTGGCCCTTACTCGGGGGTAGGACATTTGCGCAACGGAGCGCCGTTCGATGAACAGTTGGAATTAAAACTTGGGAGTAGTTTCATTGTAACTAGTGTGTGATACTCTACAATTACATATAAAAATCTCCTTGCCAGGCGATCATAAATTTTACTCGTCACCAACGACCAGGGGGTCATGGTTCAAAATTGTGAATTTGAGCTGAAATTTATGGCTAGATAAACACAGAGTACCCTGACCAATTGAGATTCAAGTGCCTCTGTACCCAATGTATCCCGGTTACATGGGTATATATTGGTTTCGTCATTTGGTGTTTATCTAATCATGATTTTTTACTTAAATTCACTATTTTATACCATGACCCCCTGGTCGTTGGTGACGAGTGAAATTCATGATCGCCTGGCAATGAGATTTTTATATGTAATTTTAGAGTATCACACACTAGTTACCATGAAACTACTCCCAAGTTTTAACTTCAACTATTCATCGAACGGCGTTCCGTTGCGCAAATGTCCTACCCCCCTTACTCGCAACGAAGATCGACATTTTCTCAGGGCAGAAAGGCCGGCTTCGGTGAGGGTGTCAAGGTCGACAAAGGGGATTCGTTGTGGGAGCCGTGAGTAATTACCAGTATTTTGAATTCAATGTAATTCAATACCTTATAAAAATATTTGTTCAGGCCGTCGGTCACAAGAAGGGTCGTCATGAGGGAATCCACATCGGAAAGAAAGCTGGAGTGAAGATCGGAGTGAGAAAGGTAGGCAACGAAGTAGATGCCAGTAGATTGGTCAATCTGGTTATGTTGACACTGGCATATTAATGCTCTCAATGAGGCTTACCTTCTCATTTTGAGTCAGACATTCAGCAACCAAAAGTTGAAAGTCAAAGATTATTTCAGGGATGGAACGCGGGCAAGCAGAAGGGAATCAAGATCGGATACTTCAAGGGATTCCAAGCCGGGCTCAACAAGGTGAGAATGCTATCTGTCATTCATTGTACATTTTCGAAATTACCACTTTCCTAATTCATTAATATTGATAAGCATTATAATCTTCAGGCTCGCGCCGGTTGCTCCTGCAAGCTGCATGCCCTCAAGAAGGCCATGATCCGTCGTTGTCACAGACACACGAAATGCCATCACGGCCTCTACTAGCTTCCCGCTTTCCCCATGTCTTTCTTGAGTAGATAAAAAATTGCAAATTTCAAGCTGTTTGTTCGAAAAAACAACATATTTTTCCGGATATGAGAAAGAATAGTTCCTTTCTCACTCATATGGCCTGAGTATACCCTCCGGGATGGCGCATTAGCTCTCCCGTTTACATCCCATAATCACTAGATGGCCGCGCGCTTCCAGCCTCTAATTACTCCGCTGCAATTGCACCTGCACTCTCGATCATTAGTCTCCTCTCCGGGCTCTCACATTCCCGGATTTGCTAGCAAGAATCCGCCTATTTAACTTGCCGCATTTGGACAACTATGACTACATTGTATTTTCCAGATTGTAGTTTGCTTGTTTTGTTTTCAATTTGCATATAATTTGATCTCCATTTCTGGCCACGAGAGAGCGATAAGGTGAGGAGTGGTCGGTTTAGCCCGCATTTTTACTGTACAATTACCGTTCTTCCGTCGATTTTAAAACTCATTTTCAAATATTTTCAGGCTCTTGAATTGTATCCATTCGAAATGCTTCCCGCTTGGGTATTGAACACGCTCAAATTCTTCCCGGCGGTGAGAATCACATAATACGCATTATTTCAATGCATCTCATATTCGAAAACTAGATGACTGATATTCAGGTTAATGGGGGACTTTCCGGGCTCCTACATGCCGTAGCTCTAGGGGTCATATACAAGGAGAATTCAAGGATCCTCGAACCACACCGACTGCAGCTTTTCTCAGTCGCGGTATCATTCCCTTTTCTTGACTGGTATGCGAGCATCCAGTCTCTCGATTTTTTCATGGCTTTTTTATTTGAACATGTCCATCGCTTATCTAATGAAATACAGGGTGCGAGAAAAGTATGGTGACAAGTCTTTTATGCAATATCTCGCGAAGTAATGATAGCATAGATTTCTGCTTTCGCCATTGTATGCCTGCGAACAGTACCTCCAACAATTTTATCACAGTTCCCCATCTATCGATTTTGTCTTTCAGAGCTTTTCGATTTTCAAGTTCGAAAAAATGGGCCCTTGGCCCGCAGCTCATTTTTCTCTTTAATTAATAATAAAAAATCTTCGGATAATAATTCCCCCACTTTCTCAACTTGAGTATGGAGAGCAACCATTCCTCTTTAAAGTATACTTGTTTAGGCGGAAATACGATATCAGGAAACGGAGAAATATGAAAATAACTGCATCACACTTTGATACGGAATTATCTTTTTGAAAAATCACATTTTCGAATTTCTTTCTCAGCATCCATATATTGAGATATAAACTTGTATGTTATATGCAAGGACCGAATTATGAATTTTAGTAGCGTCAAACGGAATGAAAACATGGTTTAAACTACTGAACCATACATGATAAAATATGGCTGAAAACGACACTTGGGACAGATTCGAAAAAGGTACAGAAGCAGATTCGCTTTCCCAATTTAAACTGAAAGCATATTTGCACTACTGAATGGACGTGTACCATAATACATACGTTTATATTTTTCTATCATTCTTATTTGATGGACGCGACATCTTTATTCGAGAAAATTTTTTCGAGTGCCGTTGGTCACAGCTTACTTTTAAATATTTTTAAGCTGTATAACCAAATCCCCAAATTAAATGGACACATATTTAGACTCGGGCACAAGTGCCCTTCTTAAGAAAAAATAATAGAATGCGCCACCTATTACATTGTTGTAATGCGGCATTAAAGAATACGACTCATGCAGTGAGAGAAACAGGATCGTTTTTCTTCACTAAATTTTTAATTAATTAAATCTCGTAATCTAAAAGAAATATTTGTTTGATACATGAGCGCTAAATAGCTACATAGCTAAGGTACATGGTGCAAAAAATTGAGAAAAATTAAAACACTGCGCACCAAGTGGGTCTTAATTGAATTGTGTCACAATACTTTTCTCGCACCCTGTAGCATTTGGGCGCATTATAACATTAATGATTGACACTTGAGGTGATTTCCGCCATGATGGATGTATCATTCAACTTCCTCTTCGCTCCGATACCTCTGGCAGGCGGGAAAGGAGTGCAGTACACTGGCCTCATCTCTAATCTAGCCAATTACCACGGCTTCGAAATCAGCGTCAGTACAATTTTTCGTATTGATATTATGCAGATCTTTAGAGATGATAACGAGTAAGGGAAAATATTATGCTTGGGCATATCAGGCCTTGCTCACATTCCTCATCACTCTTCGGTTGGTCACGCAATCCTCACTCATCTTGGGGCGGTTCTACTACCGAAAGAAAGTGAATGGCGCCTGCGATATTGTGCAGAGGTAAAAATGACGATAATCTTAGCGCATCAAGAAAGAATGAGAAAAAAACCTTCTCTACGAGAGAGTATGCGAATCAGAAAGAGCTCATTTTGATTCGTCAAGTTATCTATTACTGGCAGATCCATCACCATCCTTATCCTTCTCCTCACCATCATTCTACCTCCGATCGCATTCATAACGGGTACAAGGGTGCCCCACCAAACAATGCGTGCTCACCTTCCCAAGGTATTATTTCTCAAATATCTTGCAGTTTCAGTAACAACAATTCGAGCTCAAGGTGCCTTTTCTATCAGAAGACAGTCGATAAAAATGTCGTTAGTACAGTTTTTTTCTATGTTCACGATGTCCTGATCAACGCCAACGACTCGGCCGTCTTCGTCGTCGTCGAGGAGAATCTGGATGCTTTTATTCGCTTCGGCATCATCACAGTAGCAGCGCTGCTCATCAACATCGTAATAACAGCGATCTACGTCCGATCTGTGAGCATGTTTCCGGCCATCAAAATACGTTGAATTTGGAATAGAACTTTGATAAAACCCAAGTTACTACTCTGTGGAAATATTTGGCTTCAAAATAGAGAAAAGAAAGAGAAATCGGTGAATGAACACTAGCAAAACAATGTGTTTGTAAAGTACATAAGTGACTGTGCATGACGTTAGGATAAGTTTGCAATAAATATGACATTTCCAGAGCAAGAACGTGATCGCGGTGGTACGCAACGTGGACGGCTCGATGGCGTCTCTGAGCAAGAAGATGGTTGCGACAATGAACGGCCTTATCTCAACGGTAAGAAGTAATCGCGCCCCTCATTGTTCTTGAGCCAGCACTTCTCGAATCACCACTACGGTGCATGATAAATGAGTACGTGTTTGCCTATTCCTCATCAATACCTTGCTAAAGCCCCCATCTTCGTCATTGAAGGTGATAGTCCCTCTCTGCTTCCTCGTTCCGCCTCTTCTCCTTCTCGCCCTGGCCCAGCTCGTTGTACCGTACATTAGCGCTGAGAGTACGTTGACCAATAAATCTCGATTGTTTATCCACCAAGATAGAGGGCCGATTAGCAGAGGCATATTTACTTGAGATTTTGCCAGAAATCCGGTGCGTTTCGGACGTAAAAATGAATAAATACGCAACTGTTCGAGCGCTGGTTCCTAAAACAGACGATTCAGAGGTCGATTGGATCTTCTTCGTGCTCGAGTACATCTGCATCGCAATCTACTCTCTGTTCGGCTCCATATTCGTCGTCACTATGATTTTTTCCATTCCCGAATACCGCACTTTCTTCTGCAAGTCCCGCTCAAACAAGGTTCGCAATTCTGGATTTACCATTAAAATTGGGCAATTTTTGCTCAATAGTATTGAAAAGTTATGCCAATTTTCGACGTGGTATTCAAATCGAGCAAATTTGCCCTTTTCAGGTCGCTCACGGACACGCTGGCTGCGCGGGCAGCATCACGCTAACGTCTGCCTCGACATGAGGACCAGTCGTGTACCACAGTGGCTGATCAACTTCTTCATCATGCACATCTCACATGCCCTCTTCATCCCCCCCCCTTATGGCCCCAAAGGGCGAGCAATGGTCTGACTCTCTTCCGTTTGCACGCTCACGCTCTCCCGCCGGTCAGAGAGACGAGAGAGCGCGCAAACTGAAGAGAGTCAGACGATTGCTCCAAAGGACCCACCACTCCACACATATGTGAAACATTCCGCTGACTGTTCTTCAATTCTATATTCCCTCCTGGAATCGCATTCTCACTAAACGAAGTCAATTTGCAAAAAAGTGTAGACAATTAATCGGATTTTGTAGCTCTCATGATGTGTATATCTCTACCAGTTCATTATGTACTTTTCTTCCCCCCCCCCTATTTCCCTGATAAATGTCCACATTTCGATGAAAGATCCCACGTATTTTCGCGCCTTTTGAAAATGTATGTGTTGAAATAAAGCACTTTCTCCGGAACATCCCTGCGGGAACTTTCCCACGTCACTTTCCTTTGTGCTGCCATGTCCTTGCTCCGATCGGGAGGGGAAGCACCTAATCTCGTCACTTCTCCCTCTTTTCGATTCCATGATGACAAGAGAGCAGGTAAACATGAGACAGTGCCTCTCGAGAGTGAAAGGAAGCGCGCCGCGCTCCCTGCCCCCTTTCACCTTCATCCCCTAAGGGTGCGCGCAACCTGGGTGGTATCATTCCGGGGAGTCGAGAAGAGGGAGGGGGGAGGGGAGGGGAGAGAGAAGGATCGTCATAACCTGTGCCGGAAAGATTCAAATTAGGATAGGGAGATCTTGCAGGTGATATGAGCAATTCGAGGATAGTGCAAGATCTGGGAATATGTTCTGATTTCCTTTGCAGATTTACAGAACACTTGAAACTTCTTCACATTGGAGTGTCGTTGCCATGAATTTGCCACTGCACCTAGGAAGATTTCTCGTGCTTGTTTAGCCTCCATGTAGTGGTTTGAAGAAATCACTGTTTCACTTCTTCTGCCCATCCAACATGCAATGCCCATCCAAAGGAATGTCGAGAGCGAACTGAACCAGCAGTTTTCCGCCCCTGATCACGCAGGGAGTAACAATAAAAGGAGAAACTTGTATTACTCTCCATTCCGAGATGGAAGGGAGAGGGAGAGGCACAGAGAGCAATACAGTCTCGTTCGAAAGTGAAGGTCAAAGGGAAGAATGGAAGGAGGAAATCAGTTTGTCTCTCTCCCGAAATAGCTGATCCGGAACCTTGAGAAGCGATGATGGCATGAAGCATTTGTTTGCTAGGCCAAGGACCCCTGGGATGACTACAGTACTCCGGGAGAAAGGATGTGGTCAGCAACCTAATCTGGAGACCGGATATTCGTTGGCATTATCATCCGGGGGTGATAATGCCATGCGTAGGCTAATGGTCATTCATCTTTGAGACCAGTAGGAAATACAGCCACCGCCTCTTCATTCCCTTTGATATTCATCTTTATCTAACTGGAGAGCTTATGAACTGTAAAGCCTGTGCATTATTCCCGGCATTTCGGTCGGAAGTGCACACACAGCGCTCCTTTTCACTTATCTCCCCTACTCTACTCGCCAAAAACTGCTTATCCTCAAACCTCTCTCGATTCCAGTCAAGATGCGATCAACCTTACGCGAAAGGACACTAAGTAAGAGAGGAAGAGGAGAGAGATTGGAAGCGGAGGAGCCATCGTCTTCCCAAAAAAGTTTTCTCCCCAACTACTCCTCAAAAGACTCCTCGGCACGAATTGAATGGCACACACCTCACTTTACCGCAATGCAATGAAAAGATCACAGATGACGGCGCGCCCCGTCGGAATTGAGACGGGGGTCAAAGGGGAGCGCAATTAGGACCCGCTCCTTTCTTTATCCGCTCCTTCCTCCCAGTCAGCCCGTTTTTGAGTGGATTGACCGATAAGTGGAGACAAGATCCTCTGGGTAAATAATACCTGCCTGAACCTCCCCCCCCTCCTCCCCCTCTTCTCCCGTTTCCAATTGTCGTGATTGTGCACTACGGTAATGAGAGTAGGGGCTTCCCTCTGTTTGGCGTGTTCATTAGTATTTGGCTGGAAAACGAGGACAATAAGTGATATGGATCGGTTCTCGAGAGGTCATGTTTGAATACCATCTAGTGATGGACCCGGACAATGACTGGCACAGCTCTCACTTCCGATCTAGTGACGACGGCAAATATCGCGCCTCTGGATAACGGTAGATGGATACTGTACTTGAGGTCCTTCCAGGCACCCAGAGGGAAAGTGCCGTTCCCTCTCTGAGGAGAAAGTGAGGGAAAGTGCGTGTGTGGATGTTGGTTACGGTAGTGAAAGCGCAACGAGAGAAGCGGAGCCATCTGTTGTCTGCTGTTGCCAGTCATCCTTGGCTCTCTTTTTTCTTCCCTAACCACTCTATCATGCGGTCTTCACACAACACTCATTCCTTCATAGATTGCATAGAGTCACAGCTTCCTGTTACCATATTTTTTTTCTCGATTTCATCAAGCCCCTCCCTCAACTGTGACCCCCGAGGATGACGAATACCGTACTTCGAGGAGGAAAACAGTGCATATTTGCGTGATCTCATCACGTGTCCATCAATACTTCTTCTTCCTTCCTTCCCCCCTTCCTTCTCCCCTATCGCTTCTCTTCTCTGACCATCCCGACCCCTCCTACCGTGTTCACTCCTCTTCCCAAGTTCTCGAAACTCTTTTTCCTCTCCCCTTTCTCCTCTCCTTACGTAATGTGGGGCGTACTTTCCCTATATGCCGTCCACTTTCGTCGTTTCGCTTTCTCTCTGCCCATCCTCTGACCTGTTCTTGAGGTGGTATCCAACTCGAGTAAGGGGGGAGAATGCACATGACTCAATGTGGCAATTTTTAGTGGGGTTAGTGGGTGAGCGTGAGCGGAATAGACAGAGACCGTCCTGCAACTCGAGTAGGCTGGCAGCAATCGCTCCCTCTTTGGGAGGGCACATTACTGTCTCAATCTTGCGCGCTTACTAGCACTTCCTCTCTCGCTCCTTTTGTTCCCCCACTATGATTATCGCAGTTTACTACGCGCTCCTAGTGATCAAGTATCGCGCAAACTCGGGAGAAGTTTGGCAATGAGTTAGGCGGAATACCCTGAGAATCAGGGAAGAATACCGTATCCGACCCTGGCGACCAGGGTGGATCGATTGTTATCGGTATGAATCACACGTACTCGATCGTTCTCTCTTGCTCGTTCCTTCGATTCGTCTTGGCTATCCCGGAAAAGGCAGCAGAGAGGTGAAGGCCAACTTAACTTAGCGAAAAGTTACTACTACCCAACTGCCTCCTTCTCCTTCTCCTTCTTCTCCTTCTCTCCCTGGCTAACTGTGGAACCACTCGATCATTCATCTACTCTGTCTCTTCATTTCGCAATCTCTCTAGCGATTTCTGATCACCGAAATGTAGCGCTCGGATCGAAAAGAGTGCCGGCTTCTCACCGCGAGAACTACAGTATGCTCTGAGGAAACCTCGGAGGGCGCTCCTTGGTCAGGGTAGAAATAGGGATCCAAAAAGCGGCGTACAGTGTCTCGCTTCTTAGTTGCCAGATGGAGGACTTCTTTGTCTCTCATTCGCATTCACTCCTCAAGATGTCTCCCTCCTCCACTCCCTCATTTCGCCTCGCCCATCATTGCATAATACAGTTCGAGAAACGATACAAGTCTCCCTAGTCTCCTCATTATATACCCTATCTCTCAGTTCTAGAGATCGAGAGAGTGTGCAGAATGAAGAGACGGTTGTCCTAATTTTGAACGCAACCCCATCCGTTCACTCGCATCCATTGCATAACCGCTTCCGCCCTGCCTGTCTCCATACCAGTAGGCTTACGCGTGGATTTCCAAGAGGAGGAGTAGGAAGAGAAGGGGGGAAACGGATAGCTCCCCCTCCTACCGGGATTACCCCTCCGCTCCCTTTCCGGTGGAGAGGATGAATCCGATCAGCGGCTTTCACATCGCGGGGCTGGGATGCAATCGCATTCCACCCGAATCGGCCACCGATGGATCCTGGCTCCTGTCCTACTGTAGTGCATAGGGATCGATTTGTGCACAATTTTCCGTTCGCTTAACGCGCTTTTTCACAGGCCAGCTCGGTGATAGTGTACAATCTCTGCTCCAGAATCCCGTTTGACCGCTTTTTTTTCTTGACGTACTAAGGGTGCACGTGATTCATCAGTGCATCAATCGGAACTCAGCTCGTTCTAGTAGAGCAGTGTTTACTTCTTTGAATGGTTCCATCTTCCCATCTCCCTCTTTCCGATCTTTTTCGGATTCCTCTCAATTCCTCTTTTCCTCCCCTCCTCTCGCTGACTCACTACAGTACTCCCTAACTGTTTTCCTTGAAATGGTCGAGTGGAGTAAAGGAGGGGAGGCGAGGGGGTGATATCACAGTTCCATTGTGCTGCTTCTTCTCTAGGTTGGCAGCGCCGCCACAAAGGTTGGGAGGTCTCGTGTGAACCTGTTTCCCCCCTCCTCATCAGTGACCGCTCGACTGTTGCACACAGTCTCGGGCTGAGGCGCGGTACAAGGACATTGCGAGAGAGAGAGAGGAAGAGGGGGAAGAGAGATGGGAAGCTGCCGAACAAAGAAGGGCGGAGCACAGTGCCCCTCTTACTCCTTCCCGATCGGGAGCATTGTCCTTAGAGTGACGTGAGTTCGCCTCCTCGAACTCCTCCCACTCACAAACTCTGGCAAAACCTCAGTCAGTCGAGGAGCAATCGTGCATCGATGCCCATATTCCTGGCGCGCTTCCAACACCCCCCTCTGATTCTCGCTCTTCCTCTAGGCTTGATCCACTTTATTGACATGTGTGCCCCACTCCTTCCAATATCATCCTTCTACTGAATAGGCCAGGAGATAGCGGATTCCTCAACATCATCCATTCACACACACTCCTCTCACTTCCTCTCCTCTTCCTTCCAACCATTATTATAGTCTTCGTTTGCGGTCCCCCGAGGAAGAGGAGGAATAGCTATCTTGCTTGATGCTCGGTCGCCAGGCTGATTATTGTTGTCGAATGTGCCGCCGCCGCTTCCCAGTCTCATTTTCATCCACAATTATGAGAATATCGCGCCTCAAATGCCCCGCCATCATTCCGCAGTCTGTTGACAGTACTGCGCCCGCTTTCCGAGACTACTGTAGCTCCGGAAATTGGCCCGGCCACCAATTTTTGGGATGGATTACTGTAGGATTACTGTATCCAACTGGATAAGAAGCGCTAGCCATTAGTGGCATTTTCACCCCCGTGACTGTATTAGGGTGAGTGCCCTTTCCTTTCTTATCATCTCGCACCATCTCATCCTTCTCCTTCTGGAGGTACTCCTCCTCCTCCTCCTCCTCCCTTTTCCTGCTGCTGACCTTCGCATGAATGGGGAAGCTGGTTCGAAATTTCTCGGCAGGATCATCCCTCCTCTCCCTCTCCCTCCTCTCTCCCAGCTCCCGACCCCTCCATGGTCATTTTGAACCGGTGTATATCTCATCTCTCTCCCCCTCTGCCCTCGGTAGTCTTCCCTCCACTCCCTTTCTAATTACACACTTTCACTCGAGAGTGAGGGGTATCCAAGGGCCCTAGCGCGCAGCTTCACCTGTCGTACTCAGGTAAGGAGCAGTTTCAGGCGGCCTCTCCGGATACAAACGTTACTAGCCCCCGCCTCAAAGCCGCCACTAGATCAAGCTTCAGCCTCGGGTTCTTTCGGCTTTCGCCAATCCCCCTGCCACCCATCTCCCCCGTAGGAATGCGCTCTCCGGCAAACAGTAGGGGTCAGCCTCCTCACCCTCCTCAGATGTCTTCCCTAAGAGTCCTCACAGTTAGTTTGTGTGCCTGTACTCATCCCTTCTTTCTCTCCCTTCTCCGGTTACGGTAGAGACCTTTTCTGGCTTCATTAGCCAAGTCAAATGCCAGCGGCACGCATCCGACCGCGTCTCGGACTTTCCTGTCATCCTCCCGGAGACGTCATCCCATCTCCTCCCCCCTCTTCTTCGCAAATCTGAGTAGGCGAGAGCAGTCCTTGCCGCTCCCTGGAGAGGCGATTACGGTAGCATCATCCTTCCTCGAGAATTTCCGCCGCTACTCCTGCCCCTTAATCGCGCCATTTTACTGTTCTCCCTTCTCCTTTCTCTCCTTCTTCTCCCGGACTGTGTCCTCCAAAACTGTAAGGGATGCTCCAACTGATGGATTGCACTGGCGCGCGATTTCTTCCGGGGTGCACCTCGACTGCCGTTTTCCTTTCTCGGATCTCTCTTCCTATTGCCCCCACTACTGCTACTCTCGCCTGCCCCATCCTGATGATTACCGCTTATTGCCACACGTGTAATCACAGCCTTGGCTCAGAGGCGGCAATCTGCTCCTCCTGAGGCTTGAGTATCTTCCCTTACTCCTCCTCCGATTGATACACTCGCCCGCTTTCGCGTAACTTCTCCTCATCACCCGCGGATTTCAGGCGCCCCTTGCCTCACGTCGCCGCAGCAGCACATCACCTGCAGAATGGACGCGAACTGCTGCGCCGAGTGCGGCTTCACGACGACGAATATCTCCGCCTTCACCACGCACGTAACGCAGCACGAGGAGGACCAGAAGACGGCCGTGAAGGTACCGGATATTGGCTTCCGTTATTCTTCTTTAATATGCGCTACAAGCAATTATTCGAGATAGTTTACGCTTTTTATCGCATGAAGGCCTACAGAAAATTACTCAATACCAGCGCGAATTATGTTTCCGGCCATCCTCTTTATCGATAGGATGACTGAAGCTGCTCTGACACAAAGAAGGGGATATTTTGAGGGGAGAAAGTGAGATATTCATTATCACCTATTTTTCCTGGTGTCCACGTGCTCGATCTCTTGATGATCCAATCTCATTCTCTTCCTCTTCCTCTCACTCTCGACAACAGTTTCGAACGAGTTCTGGTTGTTACTCCTCCTTAACTGCCAAATAACCTCCTTGCTCGAGCTCTTTTTGCCTTTGCCGTCTTGGCAAGGGCCCCGATTGAGAGGAAAACTCTCGATTGGGGAAGAAGGAGAGGGGAGGGAGAGTGGGGGACTGTCTCGAGTAGGCGCAATAGAGGGACAGTAGCACTTATTGGGCAACAATCAGGGGGCAGTTAGGTAAATAATATCAGGTGGCGCAACAATGTACATCTCTCGACACCCTCTCAATGCAGCGGTCGGCTTTACCCCCTCGCCTCCGCCCACCGGCCTTGATACTAACGAATACACATACAAAAACGCAAGGCGTTCGCTAGACAAAGACTCTGATGCCATCCATCCTTTCTGAGGAACGATTGATCCACTTAACCTTTCCTGTCGCTAATGGTTAGTGGATGCGGCGCAATGAACCGCGCGCGCGTGGTTTTTTCTTGTTTTTTCGCCCTATTGGAGGAGCCCAGAACCGTTTTCTCTAACTTTTGCCGGCTGCGAGAAAAATGGGTAATTGAATTACGGGCGGAGTGTATGGAATGACCGAGGAGGAGGAGTACGGTAGGTAGCCGAGAGCAGTCGACCTTCTTACTCCTCTCGCATTAGGGTAATCCGAACGGTGGAGGCAAGGAGGAGAAAGGGAGATAGGCGTCGAGGCGGATAGTAGATCATAACATTTCCTGCTCATCGCTCTCAGAGAGAATCATTACGCGCGCGCGCTCGCTAACTAATGACGTCGGAGAGACGGTCGAATCCCCCATGGGGGACGGGATGACTGTAGGAGGCATACCGGGAGAGTGGGCATACTCGGAAATGGCGTGGCACCTCCGGGGATCGGGGCGGACGTGGTGACTTCACTCATGTCCCCTGGGAGCAGTTTTGTAGAACTTCACCAGACAAGCCGTCATCATAAGCGAGACCGGATATATTTGCGGGGGCGCATCAGGGGGGAATATAGTCGTGGAGCGCCTTGCTGCCCTAAAAAGCGGCTGTTGCATGCGCGCGCGCATGCCGGGGACGGCTACAAACTGACGCAGGCAGAACCTGGGCGCCTATTTATCCCCGGGATTCGTATCATTCGTAGTCGCCAACGATGATGTCCAGCGCTTTCACTGTGGTCCGACAGGTGCCTTCCCTTGTTTCGTAAAACTATAACAACGGTCCAGGGTCTATTCATGCTTTAGCGTCTCTCTAGAATGAGTGTAAGGATACGATTTCGGTCTCTACCGAACTCCAGAGATCAAAGATTATTTCAGACTGAGTGGGGCACGTCATCGGACGAGATGGCGCTCTCGCCCACCTCCTCGCCCCCGCTCACGCTCGGTTCGTTCTCGGATGAGGAGCAACTCAAGCGACTGCGCATTCTCTCCTCGAGCCTTGCGCCTCTCGATGGACTCGCCCCGTCCAGCAATGGATCCGATGAGGCGAGATTTGGCTTCCAAGTTCAATATTCCATTCGCTATCTCACCACTCGACCGTTGAAAAAGTGCATTATTTCGAACTTTTCCATACATCCACATATCTACAACCATCTATGTCCATGTACACTAACCATTTGGTCATCATGTGTGTAGGCCGCTGGCAACGTAAGCTAATGTGATGACGAAAGTGATGACAAAAGTCAGCAGGAAGAGTAGTAGTGGGGGTGATCCCTGACGTCTTCATCTCAGGAGAAGATGATCTGCTCCTCCTCTTCCTCGTCGGGCAGCGTCTCCCCGAACGAGGGCGAGATCACTACGATTACGGCGGCCGCCAAGCTTCTGATGGCCAAGACTGAGGTGAGCGTTGAGCCGAAGCGAGGATGTTACCAAGCAAATTCTCCATTATGTCTAAGATACAATCAGAGGAACAGCAGTGTTCTCTCAGTCCACTCAGTCCAGTCCCGAAGAGCGGATATGCCCGTACCTAGCTAATCTCTGCCCTAATGAGTAGGCGGATATGCCGTGCGCGCTCTAATGAGCGGGCACTCTAGTCTATGGAGACTACCAGATCTCGACGGTGTCACGTTATCAGTTCACGTCCTTCAGCAGGTCCAGATGCCGTTGACGTCGGACGCGGTGAAGAAGTCGAACAAGGCGATGCACGTCTGCCCGCACTGCAACTTCACCACCTTCATGTCGCAGCACATGAAGAGCCATCTCGTGAGTAATTAGTAATATTTCGATAATTAGCAAGCGATATCCCATAGTTTTCAAAGCGGTTTTGGACACTGTTTAGGGCTAACTAGATATCTACAAATTTCGGTTTGAGTTCGTACACGTTTTGCGGTTTCCTTGTAATTAC